>LQNS02015105.1:22728042-22747156 GCA_001587735.2 Parhyale hawaiensis
GGAGGGTAACGCCTCAGAACGGTTCTAAACTACCATTTAGACGCCCCAGAGTTGGGCGCTGTCGCGGGTCTGGTGCTACCGACAGAAGGTGTTCTGTCGGAGCGAGCCACTGAGAAAGAAGCGCTTCTCGTATTTTTAATTGGAACAGATGTTGATAACGGTCGAATCTAGTAAGACACATCGATTGCAAAATGTATGTAGAATTGTCAATTGAAAATCAATAGTAATTGAAAGACAGTCTAAAGTGAGCCCGTGGCCCTCGCTGTAGGGCTCCGCGGCTCGGAGCTTAAGAAGTTTTTTGAAGATAATAATGTTATATAAGTCGAAGCTGCATACACAGCAGCGCAAGGGGAAGGATAGGGAGCAACGTTGCCATGTTTTGACTCTCATGTGCAGCGCATTTGATGTTTGACGTAGTAGTTCATTAGGATTAAGAAACAGCCGCTATTTCTCGGTAGGTTAGGTTGAGAACCTGCATTATGTCAAACTAAAGTGAGTTATAATAGCGTAGGTTATAATTGGGTCATAATATTGTAAAAAGTGAGGACATTAACTAACCGACCGTGGTATTTGCACGGGTCCCGCTAGTATAAGTTATTACTAAAAGGCCCAGACGTCAAAAAATGATGGCAAAAATTTTGTGATTGAGCTTTTCATTGTTCCGGTTCCCAGTATAGGTTTTCTGTATTATAGGTCTCATCCCTGCAGGCCTGATCTTCCATTAGTGAAACGTAAGCTGTACAACCATGAGTTTGGCGATAGCAAAATATCCCCCCTGCAAGATAAGGAGTGAATATCAGCTTGGAATTGATCAAGCGTTAAGTTGCACTGTACTAAGAAAAATATAGTTCAGTCAAAACAATTCACTGAAAATGCCCAGGGCTCACCGTATTGTGGATACCAACTTATTGTTTAACCTCCAGCATCGAAATATGGCTGCGATGTAAATTCAGCATAAAAGGGCGTCTGCTCAGCGTGAAGATTCAACTACTACGGTATCATTCAGCAATGAAAACGGGGATCCAGAGGCTAAGGATCCAGAGGCTGGGGATCCAGAGGTCGGAGATCCAGAGCTATATTTGTCACCGGTACTTCAAGCGTAGAAATTGTACGGTATCTCAACTTGTTTTTCAGTATATGAATTTTCTCCTATTAAACTCTTAACTGCGTGACGGAGAGACGGACCAACATTGGAGAGAGCAAGGGAGCAAGCAAGCGACCAACAACTGTGTTTTGTTATATAGTGGATGAAGAGTTCAGACGCCTTCGGTATAGGGAGAAAGTAAAGCTCAATAATTTGATGCTGGTTGAAATGTCTTATAATTGTACAGTTCATTGAACACACAAGGACTAACGTCAAAGAGTTTCAAATTATTGACTGGATCGCAGAGTTCAAAGTGAACTAATCTAATACTAAGAATGAGCGTCTTGTGTTTATATATAAATATATATATATATATTAAAGAATTAGATCAGAAGCAAATAATCTATCTATAATATTAATAGCGTTGTTCCTTCGTTCGTTCGTTCGTTCCTTCGTTCGTTCCTTCCTTCGTGTGTTACGCCTGAATTCAATGTTCAGCTCGCATTTGGCCTTACATGCGAAATCCTGTATCTGTGCTACAGCTAACACTCGAGGCAAATATATTGGCGATTTTCGTCGTTCATTCTTCATTCTTTTGCACTTTATTGAGTTCGGGAAGCTGGCGTATCTGTGATACGGCTGGCGACTAATCTCTCGGCAACAGGCCAGGTCTTTTTAATTGTTTTCTTGATCGAAAATTTCAAGATAAATCTTGGGGAACCTATACCGTGGTTTGCTGCCAAAGGAATTCCACAGGTCCAGTTAGACAGAGGGACTTATAAATATAATCCACGGGCCACTTAGACATGGGCAGCTTCAGTAATTATCATCAAAAAGGCTGGTCGTATAATATATCATACATGGAATCTCGGTGTTGTTTGTGATGTTGACGGGGAATTGCCATGGTACAATACGAAGGTTTCACTGATCTATCTAAAGCGCCTTAAGCCAGATCGTGAAAGCTCCACGGGGGCTGCTAGCTTATAGGCCTATAAATATGTACTCCACGGGTCCAATGATACGCGGAGGTCAGCAAATCTGTGCAGCTAGGCAAGGTCTTTTTAATAATTTTTATGCCCCTGGGCTCTTCTGAATGAACGGGTTAGGACTTGGAAAATGCCCATGTGAAGGTGGGCACTAGGTGTGCTAGCAAAATTCAAGGGGGGAGGGGGGGCAGCGAGACACAAAAGCTAGGACCTAAGCAGTACATTTTTTCTGATCTAATTCTTCAATATGTTCGCCATCTAGAACCAGAATTTCAGACTTTGAAGCCATGGCAAGAGACAGAAATTACAATTATAAGCAGCAGGATGGACGCTGGGGACGCTGCATAACGAAGAGCTTTTAACATCTCAAGATACCAACCATCGCATCTAAATTCTATGCTCTTGATAATTGAAAGACAACTTCAACGATTGGTTTCGAGCTACTCAAGTTCTGCTACGAGGATGCATCGCTTCTCCTTTTCCACAAGCATTGTATGTTCCTGCCGATCTTCAATGTTGCGAGAAATCTATATTTGCAGTTGCACTTCCGAGTCGAATTTTGGACTAAAGTTTGTTGTGTTTTCGCCAGCTGTAGGATTCGTAACTATTATGGAGTCTACCATGCAGATGTGCCACCTATTTAAACTCGTACAGGTTGTAAACTGACGCTTTCGGCACTTCTGTGTGTCTGTACTTACTACAGTAGCTGAAGTGAACAGGATGGACTTGATTTAAAAAAACGACGAAATATTTGTATTAGAGAAAATGTCATTTATAACTTTCGTCCGACCGGTATCATATTTATATCATTATGTGATAACCGCTGAAATTTTAATGATGTCAATGAAATATTCTTCACCATCTTCGATCCTCCCACCTGATGAGCTGAGGTTACAGCGAAACGCGTCGTGGGTAATAAAATTTCAACTAAATTATTTTCTTCTGATCTAATTCTTCAATATGTACGCCATCTAGAACCAATATATATATATATTTATATGTTTCGTGTCACGCTCATAATGAAATACATAGGCGGAATTTAGCCCAGGTTGGAGTCTCTGGTTGTCCTCTCAAGCTCCATTGAAAGTGATAGGCAGAAAATAGGCCGGGTTGCAGAAGACTGCAAACGAATCTCTAGCAGGGACAGTTGAAATTCCAACAATGAAGACATCGCAGGTTTAGTCTGATTTGTTAAGAGTATTAGCTTCTCCATACATCGAATCTACGGCAAAGTATAGGGCGACCTTATGTCTGAATGCACTTCTTGCATTGCCGAAGTTGAAATCGTTGCACCGAAGATATCTGATGCTTCCGTTGGCACTCTCATGCTTCTTGATTCGTAGTTTCTTCCCACAGATTGATTTCGGTGCATGAGCTATTCTTCCCACTTTGATGCAATTGTCAATGAAACCGACGAAACATGAGTTTTCACGGGCAGTAGATAATTATTTCTTCTGCTTACTGATTTCTTCTGACGAAGCAGTTTTCTCTTCATAGGTCAAAATTTGAGCACCTCAAATGAAACAGATATTTGAGGTGGGAAGACGGTATCAACGGTATATCTTTGCTACGGAACGAACACATTGTATACAAGCTGCTATTTTGTTTAAGTTTGTGGGAGTTTTTTTACTCAAGATGTTACTTCTACCTGTCTATATATAGAAGACCTATGGATGACAGCACGACAAAGGATCAATGAAGAAAATAAGAAAATTAAGAAGCAAATAAGAGAAGAGGAGATTCCGCACCGGCCTAGAGGCATTAGGCAAACGCATAGGTTATTGCGTGAGTTTTTCACGCACGGGTCCACTAGTTCTATAATAAAACAAATAACTTTAATGAAAACGGATCTCGATATAAATAGAAATATTTGTAAATTCAGAAACTAAAGAACCTCTTAAAATCTACATGTTTCGATTCGATTGCAAGCGTATCCCCGTCCCATCCAGCCAGAGCCACCGCACCACAGGGGCATCCCTCCGTAGAAATACCACAGGAGAGCGAGCCCCCGCGGAGCGGCAGCGTAGCCAGGGTACGACGGAGTTTAAAACCTAGCTAATAATTTATGTAATAATTTATGTCGTCGCACTGCAGGGCCGAACACGAAACTAAAAGACCCTCGGGCTCTAGGCGACGGTCCTACACTTCCGTTGCTAGGATTGTTCTTTAATGCTGGGTTCGGAAGTGTGGGCCGCGCTTACAGTGGCTGAATCCTACTTTATGTTATGCTGAAGCGACGCACAACCAATAGAACTACTTGCACAAAATGCATTTAGGAACAACAAAATGCGTTCTTCATAAAAAAATATAACCATTCGTTAACGCTGGAATCTAGGGCGAATAAAATATAATAACAACGGTACTTCATTGGCTTTTTCATGTCTCGTGAAGCATGCTATGAAGATAAGTATCTCTATTCGTAGACTCTACCTTGCTATTCGAAATACGAGGTTACCGAATACAAAGAGAAGGTAAGTGGCACACAACTGTATAACAAAAGAACGAGGCCATCAAGTGTTGTCAATTAATGAACCAACAGATTGGGCAGCTGTACGTTCGTTGCAGGCGATGCATACGTTCGTATGCATAAGCACAATTACTTGAAAATTTTCACTATGGAAAGAGTACACAACACATTCACGCCATTTTCATGGGTTAGCAATGAATGAATGAAATTTACTTACAATCACTTATTTTTTTAGAACGACGTTGGACACAGAAATTAAGACCCTTACGTTATCTAGTATGTAGAGAAATTATCATAAAACCTTATGGTACTATTTCACGAGTGTATCGACCAGTCACCAGCACGACGTGCTCGATCTAGCTCTTACTAGTACCAGTAACTTTGTAGAGGAAGGTGGTGACCACTCCAGCTCCATAGCCCCCTGAGTTCTTATCCGTGCGGTGACATTATTACTGTACTTGCTTGAATGCGGTTGTTCTAATTGTGAATTATAAATACTCTAATTCCTTAATACACGACAAATGCTCAGGCACGGTGAAAAAGTGCAGCTTGTCAAAGAGAGAGAGAGATAAAAAAAAAGTACAAAGAATGCTGAAAATGTGAAACATTCATTAACCTAATCTCCTCTGATTGAAATATGTCTGTTTTTTGTGTTACGCTGCAGATGCTTTGGCTAAGTAGTTTCAGCACAGTGGCGATATACATACCAGGAAAGCGTCTAGAAAAACACACTGATTTATAAAGGATGCAGGTGAAAATGGGAGCGTGCTTCACAAGCCAGCACGAGAGCTGTGCTGCAGTCTAACGGCCATCAATCAGCGTCTGTTACAGGTGCGCCAGTCTCGGCGTGGCTCATGAAACGGAAAAAGCAGGTGTTTCTTAAGTGAGAATGAAAAACATGATCCACTGCGAAAAAAAAAAACAAAACACGGTGCGAAGTTTCGAAAAAAGGTTCAGAGGGACTATCAATCAGTAGTAGCATCATATAGATGAATTGAAAACGTGATAGTGTTCTATAGGGAATGCAAAGTGTAACTTTTCTTTTAGTAAAGATATCAGTCAGTGAAAGTGGAGAACATAATATAAGTGTATGGCAAGCAACTGCAGTGCTCACCAATAGCGAATAGTGTCAATACAAGAGGGTTTGTGTCAGAGTGAGATATAGACATAAGGCTCAGGTTGTGTAGAGTGTTACAGCATATATTGGTAATAGCTGCAATGATCATTCTCGGTAGATGAGCTGTTTCGGGGCAAATTTATGTAATTATATTCCGGCATAATCCAGTATATGTCTGAAGTAAAAATTAAATCACTATTCTAATCTAAGATAAATCTCAAATAACTAATATAATGCCGACGAATGAAGTAAATTTACCGTCGCGGGAGTAAGTACCCCATCTTCAAAAAGTTGAAATTTCAATCTACACCTATGAAGTAAAAAATTATTCAATTCTAAAGTTAGAGGAGCATATGTGTTGTCAGGGGGAAGTCTAATATGCGAATGAACCAACGTAGGTGGAGGTCCCGGATGTCAACTCCTATACAGTCAGCGGGTGTAGGGCTAAGTGTGAACCGTGGAAGCGGTACAGCCGAGGTTATAGGATTAAGGTTGAGTCTTGTTCTGTGGACGTACAAAGACACATTTACCATGGGGTCCCTTTTTAAATTTAAAGACAACCTCCCACACCACTTTTGTCGAGTGTTATCTACCAATACAATTGCCGGGGTTGCAATGGCTCGTACATGGGTAGCACTGGAAAACATTTTAAAGCCCGTATTGACCAACATCTAGGTGTGTCTAACTGAACCGGTTTACCACTTGCATAACCGTCACATTCTGCTCCCCGCCTACACGCTGAGCAAAACAACCATCCCATCAGCAAGAATGACTTCACCATCATTGACTCTTTTAATCCAACTGTACTCGCTACATTAGAGTCCCTCTACATCCACAGAACAAGACCCAACCTTAACCTTATGACCTCGGCTGTACCGCTTGACACGGTTCACACTTAGCCCTACACCTGCAGACTGTACAAGAGCTGACATCCGGGCCCTCCACCTACCTTGATTCATTCTCTTATTAGACTTCTCCCTGACAACACATATGCTCCCCTAACTTTAGTAATAAAGAATTTTTTACGTCATAGGTGTAGATTGAAATTTCAGCTTTCTGAAAATGGGATACTTACTAAATTTTATTTCATTCGTCGACATTATATTAGTTAAAATACTATCCAGCATATTTTGGTCATAATCCACAGAGGTTTGTGATAGAAAAGTGCATCGATGTGAACTTAAGGCTTTTCATGCAGAAAGTGTACACTTGTGCATATGATGTGTTGGTAGTTGCAATGCGAACGCAGGGCAAAAATTTTTTCTGTTAACTAACTTTAACAATTGCTTCTAGGTACCCATTGGATGCTGATTTTGGATCTGGAACTGGAATTTCGCTAGTACGTCAGGCTTTTTCTATATTCGTACCTAGCATTCCCGTAAAAATTGTATTATAGGACTCATCTGAAAATATTACCGGCGGGCGTCCTTAAGGAATATCACTGCGGATATGCAAGAAACAGGTTGTGATTGCTTAAAAAAAAACGACATGATCGATAGACAAAATGATCTTCAGTTTGTAATCATACTGTAAAATTGATGAAAATAGAATTGAAAGAATTCCAGCCACAAATTACTCGTTTCCCAGAGTAGTTTGTTGATAGTTGATGTGCTCTAAATTTATCATTATTCAGTAAAGCAAAAGTGTAGAGTGGTAAGTAAAAGATGTCAAGTTATTAAAACACTAGATGGCATTAAGTAAGCAGAGGGCGATCTACTGTGGTTACAGTCACGTACGCAGTAGGCGCTGCAAACCTCTTCGCTGTTTCTAGTCAATACAATAATAGAATGTAATTTATTCAAGCATCCAATAAGAAAAAACATCTTTGGTTAAAACGGAGCGCAATTGGAGTGCTGATGTTACTTATGCTTTACCCGTCACCAAATTTACCTTAGTGTCTTCAGTGAAAGTTACTTTCATGTATTCTTTGAAATTTACAAGATTGCTATACTAATCCCAACTATAGCAATCAGAGGCCTCGTGGTATCCGAGCCTTGACCGTCTGCCCCAAAGATTCAAGAATAAGACCTATATATTGATGAAAAATTTTATTAACAGAAACTTGTTGAAACTGAAAATGCAGAGCAAACATAAAATAAATCATTATTGCATAGTGACATAGAGGAACAGAATTTTCTTCAAACCTTTTCAAACCTTTTTTAGCCAGAGCAACGGGACATCTTGAACTCACTGGACGACACTGCTTGCCCTTCCATTATTGTAGTTTTTTGATTTTGATAGAGTTTTAATTCTAGCCATCGGACCCTCATGTGGCTCACATCCTACCGCCAAGTGAATTATTCATTGTTGTGTAGAGGGGCAGCTGAAGGGACGGTGCACGGCCATCTAGCATCGACACACTAATGGTCTCTTCTTTTTTTCTTCTGCGACATCGTCTTCGTACATAAACGGAGGCTTAAACCAACCACTAAAACTAACTAACCATCGAGCGTCGACGTGCATGGTTATGGCTTCCAATACAATCATTCAGAAAAAAGATCTCATTGAAATTGGGTGATTTGTATAATTACCCGTGAATGTTTCACGTTTTTATCGGCCTTTACATGATCGTAAAAGTCTTCTTTCTACAATTACTTATCAGCACCAGGCTTTAGACTTGAGTCTCGGGGTATGACGTCACAGCCTTGACTGGCTTTACGAACGAGTGTCATCGCCACTACTTGAAGTTGATAAAATTTTAATGCAGACACTTGCATGTGGCAGCAATTGCACTATCAGAATTGAAGAGTAAATAATTATGAAATGCCTACTTTCATTCGCAATTTTGACTTAATTTTTCATTACAGCATATGATTTATTATCACTCACTGCCTCTAAAAGTGATCGTTAGAAATTCGAAAAAAATCTAAAATATTTGTCCATTATTGCCCATCATCAATTTCGAATAAATACAGAGAGTCACGTACTCCGAAGTATGTGTACAATAATAATTTTTATCTCCCCGTCCTTGAGGAGATAATTGAGGAAAATTTTTGCCGCTATTATCGGAAACACTACCACTAGAAAGTTAGCTGATGTTTTTTGTAGTAACTAGGCTTTAATTAATGCATAAGCAAAAGTCTAGATGATATAGTGTTCGTTTCGCATACTTAAATGAAATATCTAATCCGGTGAGCTGTAATTTGTCCCGAACTTCAATTATGACCGTTCAATTTAAAATTCATATTTGATATTTTATATGCTAACCCATAACACTGAAACTCTATCCAAAGCGACGAATTGAAAGATCAAGTACAACTCTCCTGATAAGGTAAAACTAATCGGACCAGATTATCGCGTTCTAAGCAGGAAATCGGGCACGACCAATGATTCTGGTGCTTGGTTCTTTTTTCTGTGTCTGATCAAATTTTTTCGGTAAATCCTGAAAGCCGTTGAAAAATATTTGTTAACTAGTGGACCCGTGCGTGAAAAAAAATTCACACCCAATAATCGGTATTTTATGCCTACTGCCAATGGGCCGGGTGTGCGGCCGAGCGCGGAATCTTCTCTGACTTGCTTCTTCATTTTCTTCACTGTTCCTTTTTCGTGTTTTCATTCTTCGGTCTGCTATATTGATGGACAGAAGTAAAAGCTTGAATAAGACACTCTAATAAATTTGAATGCCACTCCAGTCAGGTCAGCTTATATACAATATCAGTGATCCGTAGCAATGATACTGTTTATACCGTCTTACCAATTCAAATATCTGCTTCATTTAAAGTGATGAAATTTTGGCCTGTCAAGAGAAAACGGCCGACGGAGTCGCGGACGACCTAAAACTGCGATGGAGCGACAGAGTGTGAAAAGAGATCAATTTAGAAGCAGCTGGAGGACGATTGGGTGGTAGATCAGGCGCTGTGAGGAGAATTGGGAGAAACAGCGATCCCCTATGAAAATGGGAACGCAACCAGAGAAAAAAGAAGAAGAGAAAACTGTTCCGTCATATAAGAAAGACAGTGTGCCACCTCTCTGTGTGCACACCTCGACGTGTTGCTAGACGTGCTGATAACGCGGATCCTGACGCCCGGAAGTATGCAAGTGCTGGCAGGAGGTGGAATAAGACTGAAGTGTAGTAGCAGACTGTATACCTGTGGATTGTAAGGGTTGAGACACAGGTTAGATTCCGCTAGGCGTGAGGGTAAGGTACGTCTCACGTATAACTCCAGCGGTCACTGAGCTGACCGGCATAGTTGTCGGCCATACTTATAGACAGGTGGCACAAGGAAGTGCCTCTGCGGCGCGACACACACAATGAATTGCACACTGCGCCAACACAACAGTAAGCTAAAAGAAATTATAGTCTACTACTCGTGAAAATCGTCACCCTCAGAGCCCTTCGTTGACCATCTGCTGAATTTATGTATCGTGACCTCAGAAAAAACTTACAAAAAAGGACTCCAGAAGCTGCGACCAGCTTTACTTGGACTTCAAGAAGTTTATCAAGCAAGAAGTGCCTTCAGATAAAGAATTGAAAAGCTTTTCGCCATCTTACGCAACCAGGCCAATTTTCCGCCTATCTATTTCCTTAAGAGCGGACACGAAATAAATAAATACACCAAACTTTTTATTATATAAGCACTAGTGGACCCCCGCGCGTGAAAAAATTCACGCAATAATCGATATTTTTTATTAATATAGGCCGTTGCGGAGTTTTCTGTTCTATGACTTGCTTCATTCCCTTCATTGCTCCTTCGTTGTGCTTCCAAACTTGAGGCTTTTTTCTCTGACTTGTCGATTCCTCATTTTCCCGTTCACGCTTATCAGCAGCTCTCATTCACTTCTGTAACCTTTCTGCTTCAAGTCTTTCTTGACTGTATTCATCTCTCTCCGTGCATTCGTAGCACGCCTTCGATCTTGAGACTGTAGTAGTCTCGTACTACTTATACATTTCCCATTTTCCTTCTTGATTAGGCATGCGTCTTCAATAATGAGAAGCAGAAATAAATCTTGAGTAAAAAACTGCAATGAACTTGAATGTAACTCCAGCCAGCTCGTATGCATGTCAGCGCTCCGTAGCCAAGATATGGTCTTGCGAACTTGAACATCTGCTTCAGTGAAATGCTGAAATTTGGGCTATGAAACAAAATTCACACCTTCAGAGAATGACAGAGTGAGGAATGATATGCTTGGTGTGGAGCTGGAGACGCACATGGTAATATAAAGATATACATGGAATAGCTAGATCTACATCAGCGGCCCCCCTTTGAACAGGAATAATACTGCTGTAGGAGAAGAAGATGAGAAAGACATTAAGCTAGAAGAAATAGTTATCTACCACTCGTGAAGAATCATCATCTCTTGAGTGCTCCGTTAGTCATCTGCCGAAGTTATTCGCCGTGATCTGAGAAAAGAAAGTTATAAAATCGGACTCCAGAAGCTGCATACACATTGTCCCGATTTCAAGAAGTGTTTCAAGCAAGAAGTGTCTTCAGATAAAGGGATGAAGATCAGCTTAAGATTTCGCCATTTTCTCCAACTTGGTCAGTGGTCATTGATTTAGAAAATCTGCCACCTGGCTTATTTTTCGCCTATTTCCTTCAAAGCGGACACGAAATAAATAAATACACAAAGAATTTTATTATATAAGGATGATCACAAATCCCGCCAAAAGTTTAAAAATATTTAATTAATATTTCCATTCTTGCCGGAACGTTAATAAATTTAGTGAGATCATACATCCCGTTAACCTTTGGGAAAACGAAGATCGTAACTCCTGCCAACCTGTTGAAGTATTTTTTCTAGTCTCCCACATTTTACAATAGACCTAATAAATATTTTAATATTCATGCATACGACATTTTATTAAGATTTTGATCAATAGGCCTATTTGTTAGATGCTAATCAAAGTATCTTTCAGAAGCTGCAATCATCTGAGGCAAATGTGTAACCTCAGCATCACTTTCTGAAAGATGAGCTAATCTTCCCTTTCAGTCTTGATGACAAATTACCAGCCGATGTATATCCTTCACAAGAAGTTCCTGTTACTGTCCTAAACACTTCAACTTTTTAGCTGTTCTCAGTTTTAGTTAACTCGGAATTTCACCATGACTACATCAACCTCCACGACCGACAAGACTTGGGAACTTCTAAATAACACACAGAAGTCTGGTAGGTCTCCCTCGAGACAGCAAACTGAAACCCCAATGGACCCATTATCTATCGACGACATTTTATCTCTGCTGGGGTATGGCAAGTGGAACGCCTACATATCCTTCATGACATGTTTGTGTGAGTATTATAAATATTTGTAATACGTGCAGCGCAAAATGCTGCAGTTTTCGTGGAGTATCCGCACGCCAAGGCCGGTGTTACCCATCGGTGCACGTGAAAGCGTGTTGCTTCAGGAGAAGAATTCTTCTAGTGTCATTGAAGATCTGACTCCATAGATTGAGAAAAATGTCGCCACGAAACTAGCGAGTTTGCTTTGCAATTGTTGACACATTTGAAATGGAAATCTTACCCCAAAGTGAATTATTATTTTTTGCGTTCTTACCACACACATCAATGGAAAGTTTAAGTGAAGTTGGGTTAACAGTTAGCCAAGGATTATGAGAGTAACAGGTTAACCCAGGGGGCGGAGCTAAGCTGAAGTGCATCATGGGAAATGGGCTTGTGACGTCATAAAAACTTAATACGTTTATCAGTAGCTATTTTGCATTGTTTCTTCATCACTTCATTCGGGCCTCCAGAGTGTTCTACTTGTCCTGCAATCATTATAGCTGCACAAAATATGTATCAAGGCATCTACGAACTTTCTTAGCTCTCTGAAAGACAATATTTTGAAAGAACGTTGGTTAAAAGGCTCCTAAAAGAGCAGATTAATTCAACCGGCAAATGCCCGCATGTGTCAGTAGCACTTTTAGAGCCAATTTATAGTCTTTGAAATGAATGAAATCAAGTGAGTTCATCGAAAGTGATATGGCATTCGGAAGATGGAGTTGTATGGGTGAATACCGAAATGTTTTCGATTTATTTTCGTCTTTTACCAATGATCTGCTATCCTCTATAATTTCAAACTGCTGCAACAAAAATTGGCTCAGATGCGGGGGATTGAACGCCGAGATAGAAAAGGTTTTAAATGAGATTTCAAAGAAAAACATTAAAGGACCAAAGAAATAATTTAATTTCCTTCTGGCAAAGTAATACCTATTAAAGCAAAAGTCTATACATATATAATCCGTACGCGGCATACAATTGCTCGGTAAAATTAAAAAAAAAAAAAACATCAGCTGCTATCCGCTGCGCGCGTTACAGCTAGCAGTATAACAGTCGCGTCCGACTCGCGTTAATTAACTTGCTAAAAAATTACCTAACCTATTCCACATAACTTAACTGTCTTACGGAATGATGCTGTTGAAACAGATGAATGTTAATTCCATTATTTTTCCAACGATGCTGCAGTTTTTGCGATTATTAGAGGCGGATATGTTAACGACACGTGTGCGACGGCACGTCTTAGGGCCACATTTTACGGAAACTCTCCGACAGGGTGCGTGCCTGTTACGGAAAAAACACCTTAAATAATAATAAAATTTTATACTTCAGAGAACTAAAACAGTTCGTAGATGCTTTGATACATATTTTTGTGTAACTGTAATGGCTGTAGGACATTCTGGAGGCCCAAATGAAATTATGAAATAATGCAAAATAGCAACTGATAAACGTACTATGTTTTGTGACGTCACAAAACCATTTCCCATGATGCACTATAGCTTGGCTCCGCCCTCTGGGTTAACCTGTTACTCTCATAATCTTTGACAGTAAGCTATTTTATATTTCAGCTGCAGCAGTGGGTCCGGTCAATCTGTTCGGAGGAGATTTCATGGCCGCCGAACCATCTTTCAATTGCTCTGACTCAGCGCATAATTCATCCTCAGACCGGTAAATTGTGCAGTATACAAAGCATACAGTTATATATAAGGAGTGTTAGCGTATCCATACTTTATACAGTACAAAAAAATCTCAGTTTATAATTAAAACCACTTGTGTTTACATATTTTTATGTCGATTAAAATAGATGACATCCAAGTTCCATATTTTCAGTTTAATTCCAATAATACGTCTTCTGAATATTGTTTTTCTTTTTCAACGAGCTTTCAGCGTTCTAAGCGAAAGTAGTTTTCAATGTATGTTCTTCGAAACTGTTTGGTCCATCACTTATTTTATACAATTAAATTGTATCCAAGCTAAGCTGTACCATTTCTTAACTAAAAAAATGGCCCGGGCCGTCATTATAAATGACGGTAGAAAATTAGCACCTCAGGAAAACCCTCGCTGTCTCCTGTGCTTATAACTGTTCAGAAGGCTTCTTTAATGAAAATTCAGCATTCTGCCTAAAAACATTCGATGTATGTATTATGAGGCATAGGTAAGTGATATCTCCCGTAGCAACTTAGAACAGTGAACATGTCCAGACACGATCATGCAGGCAGGCTCAGCTCCCTCAGCTGGAGCGCCCATGGCTGAACAACGGGAACCATGGCTGGACAACGGGAACATGGCTGAACAACGGGAACATTACGTTGTTTAGCCATGGGAGCGCCCAAGTGCGACCCCCGTATCCAAGATACCGTCTTCGGCACCTGAATTTTCTTTTATCTTATTCCTATAGAGCTTGTCAGGAAAGATATAAATATAGTTGCAAATAAACAAATAAAAACACGACGTGAATTATAATTTAGTACTGAGTATTATTTGAAAGGCTATTATTATTAGAGAGGCTCAAGTAAAAGAAGAGTGTCGTAAATTCCCTAGTATCTCGAGCTTTCAATTTATGTAGTAAAGATCAACTAGCTTCTGAACTGCAGACGATCACCGACTAACTTCTTGAAAATGGATATCCTCAATCAAACGTAAGAGACGATCTCCACAATCATCCGAAGATCAAGAGTAATCAAGCTAAAGCATAAGCCTCAACCATGTCTGCGCTCCCTACATTAAAGGGTTAATAGACTACTGAGCCCCTACAACATCTAACAATTTCTTCCGCATGGTATTTTCACTTAAGAAAATACCATGCGGAAGAAATTGTGACAACTTGAAGATAAACAGAAAACATCGGAATTGGATGGGGTAGTGCACCAATTAAACAGTAAAAATTGCGATGAAGTGCACATTCGAGAGACTGGTCGAAAATTGACACAAGAATACGCGAACATCAAGCAAATGTATAAAAATAATAAGAAAACTCTTTGGTATATCGACATGTTCAGAAGACAGGTCATTCGATTAATTGGTCAGACTTCTAAATATGATCATAACGTTAAAAGAAAAAAAAAACTAAGACGCTTTTTGGAATCAAGATTTTTACACTTCAATAGAAAACGCTACAATCGATACCAACAAATTTCAGAAATTAATAGACCTGTAGTTAACTCTTTGTTGTGAATGAATATTCGATCGTCTTTCTAATAATAACATACATAGTTAAGAAATGGTGAAATATAGCTTGGATACAACTTAATTGCATATAATAAGTGACGGACCAAACAGATTCCAAGAACCTACCTTGAAAACGGCTTTCGCTGAGAACGTCGGAAGCTCGGTGAAAATAAATACAAAATCGAGAAGGCTTATCCTTTGAAATCAACTATACGTTTATATCGTTGAATCTTTTACTTCAAGCTTTAACAAAATAGGAAGGCGAACACAAGACCAGGTTGAGCATTTTAGTTATTTTGTTTCGTGCTGATGGAAACCATGCAGTGGGTAAAAATTAAACCAAGTTGCAGAAGATAGCTAAAGCGGGAATCCTCATCCTTAAAACTGAATGAACATCTCTCTCTGCAAAGGACGAAATCCAAGAGATAAAAGCAAAGATATTACAAATTATTTTAGCGCGCTTTCATGAAGCTGGATGTATATTTCTCCGCACATCCAAGCTTCATTTGCTCTCTGTTCACGGTGTGCAATTTGAGTAGATGATCAGCGAAGCATATTGAAAGCGATCTTCAGGGGAAGCAGTAAACACAGTAATTATATTTTCTAACTTGCTTCTTTCCTTTAGCAGAACTACTGACGCTATGTCCCAAGCGTGTGCATAGAGAACACACGTCTGAATTTTAAATTCGGCGATGCTTGAACGCTTGCTACTGAAACTGTGTTATTTTTTCCTTCCCTAAGGGAAGGAAAGAGAGAGCAGAGAGCATTCAACTCTGTTTAAAATTGAGTTGACCGTTACAACGTCTCCCTCTGAGCAAACTCGTAACGAAAGTATGATCAATGAAGAAGAGTCATTGCAACTTTTTCGCAGTCATTTTGACAGCAAGAGTACTCGAGTTTACATTATAAGTTTTAACCAGATGTGGTGAAGCCATAGATCAATAATAGTGAATATATATTTATAGTGTTCATTTTTTCCAAATGCATGGAAATAAAGGATATATACAGCGAACAGAAATTTATAATATTGGCTTTGTTACAGTGTGGTGCGTCTGGGACGAGACCCCGACAGTCCAGCTAATGGGAGCAGCTAATCTTGCCACAGCTGCACTTCGCTCATTTCGTGCATTTTCTGAACAGCTGAGCAAAGTTATATCCAGGCCAGGCGCTAGCAATAGCGCTGGTTTGTGATTATATAGTTTGGACATCTGTTAAATGACTCAAACAGTATCGTCGATAACGTTCATACAGATAAGATATAGCCAATTTGAGGAAAGAGTGTTTAAATTGAACTGTGCAAAATATGATTTGACTCATTTTTCTATTTTTAATTACATACGTAATATCCGAATCAAATCTCAATGAGCACTAAATATATCAGTCAGCTTCGAAAACTTAGTCGCTAAATTAAAAACTTACAATGTACAGTACGTTGTCTTCTTGGCACTGCGAATACGAGTAATGCTTAAACAGCTTGGCAGTACAGAACTTCAGAGAGGAGAGTTGATGTTGCCACTCTCAGTTTGTTTCTGTGGTTAGAAGCAACCTGACAGCTCTCGAGACGACCAAAGTTATACTTTAATTTTTTTGTTATTTTAAAGGTAATCGATTCATTTACGCGGAACCACAACACCTTTCTGGGGCTCCGAGCCTGGAACCTGTTGAGCTCAACTAAGTTCAATATTAACCTGCCCCTCGCAGGCATCTAAACTGCATTGAATTTACATGTGGCCTCAGGTCATAATTTCTCTGCTGTTCGCAATCACGCACACAAACTGCTAGCAATCAAAAAGCTGCAGCAGGTATTTGATCAAATAAATATTTCCGTCATGATTCCAGATGGGTGTCGGCAGATGGCTGCACGGTGTACCAGGATCTGGACGGTGAGGTGCACGCAGAACCTTGTTTTGAATTTGTGTACGATCATTCTGTATACATCAATTCGATTCCTATCGAGGTAAGTTCATAATAAAATTACGTTTAACGGAACTATTGACTCACAGATACATATTACGTTATAATATGTGAGAGATGTAGTTTTTAATTGTGATAACGATGTTAAACCTTAAACTGCCAGGAGAAAGTTGGATAAGCATTAGGTAGGTACGTACAGACGGTGGCATTAATAGTATACTCTTTTGTATTCTATTTTCGATACCCTGCCAAGATTTGTGACCTTTTCAGAAGCTGTTTTGCTTTTTAGCGTCTATAGCGCGATCGATATAGGACGGCCAAGATTTTTGTGGAGGTATTCGACCTAAGAACTAGTGTGCCTCCCGAACCCAATAGCTTTTGGACCTAACAATTACTGTGCCTTCCTAACCCAATAACTTTTGGACCTAACAATTACTGTGCCTTCCTAACCTAATAACTTTTGGACCTAACAATTACTGTGCCTCCCTAACCCAATAACTTTTGGACCTAACAATTAGTGTGCCTCCCTAACCCAATAACTTTTGGACCTAACAATTAGTGTGCCTCCCTAACCCAATAATTTTTGGACCTAACAATTAGTGTGCCGCCCTAACCCAATAACTTTTGGACCTAACAATTACTGTGTCTCTCTAACCCAATAACCTGCTCTTATTTCCACTTGCAGTTCAACCTGGTCTGTTCGAGAAGTGAATTCGTGAAACTGTACCAGATTCTCGTGAGTTGCGGAGGCATCTTCGGATCATTATTGGGAGGTCTCATTTCCAACAGGTAATTTACTTAGCTCCTACTATTTCTCCAAAGAAATAAAGTTCTGCTCCTTATGTAATACATGTTCGGATACTATCAGTTGAATAACCATGAATAAGTTATGTCTTAGTCTTCTCTAGGCTATGAGGGTCGACTGACAGTTGAGTACCTAATGGAAATCGATTCTTTTTCATTTTAACTCTAAATAAACAGTAGGAGCTAGAAAGCAAAAAGAACGTATCAAATATTAAAATTAAGCCAGCGCACCTGTCTACAGTTTCGAAAAAGTCAAACCTAGATTGACGAATTCCAGCGTTAATTTGAAAAAGCTTATAATTATGGCAACAGGACTTTCCAGCGAAACAGAAGCGTTGTAAATTCTTGGCCATGAGACAAAACTACACTGACATGCATGTGTCACATCGAAATGAAGGTAAAAAAGGCCAAATACTGCTTGCCAGGCTTGCGCATTGGTTTTGAGATTGGGGGCGTGTTCGATTGGGCGTTGAAATGAAACCCTCAAAGCTTTGTTTATTCAAAACTTCATACGGACAAGGAAGTTCAGCAGAAGGCGGGAATACAGCCACACTGCGCGATACTGACCAGGGATTTTTTTTTTTTCTACGATAATTGCTCTCTTCTCGCCGATCAAAAGCTCCCAGCCTTTCAGGCAGCCGATTAGCGTGACGGCCTTACCGAAGAATTCAGCTCCCAATCTCCGTATTCTTGGTTGCTTTCATCTATTAAAGCTTCTTGAGTTAAGCTCACTTTATTTTACAGAATTGGTCGCCAGCCAGCTCTGTGGTACAGCAGCATGTGCATGACGCTCGCAACGGCTGTGGTGACGCTGGTGCCGGTTTTGTGGGTCATTCTTCTTGGTCGCTTCGTCATCGGCTTCTTAGCCTTTGCTGTCCACATCGCTGCTTGTGTCATAGGTAATTATTTCCAGTTTTTTTCGTATAACACGTGAGTTGTTCGTAATAATGTCCTCAGTGGGAGGGTATATTCTAAAGTGCAGTTTTACCCCCTTCTGCGCAGTTGTAAATTTTGAAATATGCTTTTGTAAATCAGATTTGTACAATTTGTAGATTTGTACTTTGTTTGAATTTGTACAGTTAGGGAGTCATAAACACTGACTAGGGAGGAAACACAAAAGAAATCATTGGCAGCCGACCAGAACAGATTTCATTTTCAACTAGAGCACCCTGAGAGCGCATACCTCCGCCAAGTGAGCCAACGGTAGCAAAAACTCAAATTGGCTCTGAAACCATAATTTTCTTTGCATAAACTCCAAAATCTGATCATTTGTGCCTTTTTATATCAATAACAGTTTGTTCAATTTTTTTGAAGATCCGTTCATAACTTTTTGAGTTATACTGTTAACAAACGTTATGACA
>LQNS02015105.1:22752967-22776792 GCA_001587735.2 Parhyale hawaiensis
AGATCCCATTTCTGATAATGTCTTAAAAAACGTTTTAAAGAATACGTCATGCAATTTTATTAGCTTTTGTTTTTTGTTTTATGTTGCCCAAAAAGTTTGTTAAACTTTCAGTGGCTACACAGATGCCTTATTCTTAGTGTATTACTACTTTACCAAATACTTGTAATATAAAACGTGTCTGTGTGTAAAAACCTATCAAACCTTTAGTTAACGTAATTTCTGTTAGTATTTCAAACCCACGATTTTATACTATGGTAAAAAAATATTATATAAGTTGTGTAAGGCTCCCTCGACACAAGTGTGGTGTTTCAACAGAGCAAAAGGAAGGTACATGTAATTTGTTGCTATAAGCATGAAACTCTTGCACGAGGGTGTTCCAACGTAGAATCAGCGGGCATGGGAACAGCAAGCCAAGAAAGAAGAGGGGGAAGCAGAACACTCCACAATGAGCACGAGTACACACAAAATAGAAGGAAGCAAAGTGAGCACGAAGGATAGACGTCCCAAAGGCCTAGCTAAGGGGTTGCTGCTCTTATAAAATGGGCGAATATAACTCAACCTTGGGCCTATTCCATGACACCTGAGGGGATTGACAAAAGAAACAGAAAGTATATGCACGAGAAAGCCATACGAAAAAAACACCAACAAAGGAAACTGCCCATTTCTGTACAAAAAAAAAAGCTACTAAAACAAAGAAAAGTTGTCACTATGGCCTAAGATTAAGGTCACAGTTAAATTAAAGAAGCAGTTCTAGACCATTGAATTCGATGTAAGATCCATGACGTCACAAAATAAGATCGATAAGAAGCTGCAGTAGAGCGCATAGAGGCCAATGGTTCTGACACATCTATGTGTTGCCATCACGTTCTTAACCCAACGGCTTATTTTAAGAACGCCTGGTGAAAGTCGTGTTGTGTTTCTTTCGAAGAAGGTGCAAGATTGTACAAACTTAGATACTGATTTTGAATTTCTGTCCTATGTGCATAATAGCTATGTCATACTGAAATCCTTTTTGGTCCTTGAATTTCTTTTATCCGGATAGTGAGGGGGTTCACGCATAATCACACTAGATGATGGATCAGATCAGAGAATCACACTAACATAGTGCCTGCAGTGCAGCTCTGATTTCAGAATATGCTCTTTAGCGGATATACAAAAGATGGCATGGGAGGACAAGCCACTCGAGTGTCGATTACAATAAAAATTTGCTTTCTTTGCTTTCACTTTAAAAAGAGTCCAATACATGCGACACGATTGACCAATTTAATTTTTTACTTTAAAATACCGTACAGTTCCTTAATGCCTGCTGCAATACCGATCCTGATATTGCACTATTGCACATGTAGTTTTTTTCGTCGTTAAGATCTCTGTCCTGGCCAAGCATGTCTCCGACCCATTAAAACCTTTCCCACTCCCCCAGGAATAGAAACCTGCCCATTGCAGTACCGATCCCTGTATGGGATGGTTTCCATGTTTCCGTACGCCCTCATGGTCTCTGCACTGGCCGGAATCGCCTACTTCACCAGAGAATGGCGGACAATTCAACTCGTCGGATCTATCCCAATTTTCCTTCTCGCAGTGCTATCTTGTCCCTGGTAAGGCAGAGGAGTCTCACCAAATCCTACAATAAGCATAAAAATTTCAGAATGCGTGGCAAAGTTTTAGATTCAAGTGTAGCGTGAAACAGTGTATAGCTCTAAGTTTTAACGATTTTCAATGTTACTATTTTGTTCTTAGAGTTTCTTTAACTGCAATTGAATTCAATAACGAGAATCTGGCCTTTAGTGCACAACTACACCACAGTCTGTGCGTATTGTCACAACCTCCCACGCTGAATATACTATATACACCGTGCATTTGCATGTAGTCCCTGATAAAGCTTAATAATTAAAGAATGTATTTAATTCAGGTTACTGCCCGAGTCTCCACGTTGGTTAGTCACGGAAGGTAGAGTTGATGAGGCAGCGCACGTACTCACCAGAGCTGCTTCGACTAACGGAAAACTGTACAACTTACCAGATGACTTGCAAACGCACCTGGACCATATTTACCAAGTAAGACGTTATTATTTCACAACATTTCTACTCGATTTTCAATTATCACACATTTCCTGTTTTCATGACGTTCTATTTAAGTGAGGGCTACATGCTTCTCAAACGCGCTAGAATTTTAAACGCGACGTTGCTGCAATACCAGAAGGGCTTGGAAATTCATCTGCACTTCATCATGTAAAGTAATTTAGCACTTTCTCTATTAGAAGCTTCTATGCTACTGCAAGTCTCGGAAGTTTTGAAAATAAAACTTTCATGCCCGTGGCATTGCAAGTGTTCAGGAAATTTTTATTTACCTCGATGCTGTGCAACTACAATACGCTATCCCAATATACAGTATCGTTTCAGCAGGGCAGCAGACTCTGTTCGGATTTAAACCTCGCAAGAGCCTTCATAATAAATAACAAATTTATCGCGAACCTTACAACTTAAATAACAGTCATGAATTGAGCATCACTTGTTGTCTTCACAGGAGCAGCTGAAAGATGCCCGAAATGAACCGTCATTAGCGAACCGCCTTCGCTCTCTCTTCTGCGACATGCCGAAAGTGACCTTCATTTCCATGTCTCTACTCTTTATACACGGCATTTTGTTCATGAGCATCCCACTGAGAGCTAATGTATTCAGGTACGACACTATAGGCCACCCGGATCATGGTTTTTGCTGCAGAGCTAGTAGTACGAGCAGCTAGAGAAATTTTGGGGTTCTTGGGCAACTTAACGCCATCAAACCAGAACTTGTCATGTTTCTTTTAATATGAGGTGCACCAACTGGAAAGGTTAGATTTTCAGTATAAGATTAAGGACATGAACGATTTCTGAATCCAATAAGATAAGTTTATCTTATTAGCTTGTTTTTGGACCTACAAAAGGCGTTTGATACGGTTAACAAGGATATATTACTGGTAAAATTAGATCACTATGGCGTACGGGGAAGTGTACTGCAACTCGTATCCAGTTACCTGTCTAATCGAAAGCAATATGTCGAAGTGGATGATGTGCAATCTAGAGTGGAATATTTGAATATTGGAGTACCTCAGGGATCCGGCTTGGGACCGTTGTTGTTGTTTAATGTTTTTATCAATGATATATTTTGTTTTAGCAATTTTAAAGCAATACTGTTGCGTATTATGCCATATTTTATATCCATGATCCCTCATTTGCCAGTGCAATAAACAAAGTAGTGCAATTTATTTATCAACTTCAATTTTGGCTCAAAGAAAACCGGCTAACCCCAAATCCCCAAGAAAAACAAGTCAATGTTATTCACTTCAAGGCAAGCACCAGATCTGCCAGCGATCCACTTCAACGACGCCGTCTTGGAGTGGGTGAAATCTTTCCGATATCTTGGTGTGATAATTGATAATAAGTTGAGCTTTTCCTGCCATATTGATGCACTGTGTCTAAAACTCAACAAAGCAAAGGGAGCTATTTATTCAGTAACGAAATGCCTATGTAAAGATTCCTTGTTATCTTTGTAATACTCCATTATGTATGCGTCGCTACCTATGCTATTATAATTTGGGGTGGCGCGACTTCCAATTATACAGTTAAAATAAGGACAATTATGAACGAGATATTGCTGATTATTTTGAACGCAAAAGGAGATACAAATAATATTCCAGTTATGTCTACTAACGTTATGTATCAACAACTAAAAATCTTGAAATACAATGATATTTATAACTATTTCTTGATCAAATTTCTTAGGAAGGCTCTCGTTATGCAGTCGGACATATTCCTGAACCATTTTCAACCCCATTCAACCCCATTTTCAACCCTTAATACAAGGAGCCCTCGATTTAACTTACCAACTGTAAGATTGGAAGTTGAGAAACAGTTCGCGGTGCTTAGGGCTGTGTCTGCTTTTAATCGACTTCCAGAATCACTGATTTTACCCATGTCTGATTATGTTTTTAAACACAAACATAAAGAACATTGTATTGCAATTTATAATTCATGGAGGTCGTCGTGTGCCCAATAAGTTACTTTACTTTTGAAGGGCGTGTTCTCTGTATGGACAGTGTATATATTGTGTAAATATTTTAATGTGTGAATTTTGTGAGAGAGAACAATAAAAGAGTAAAGAGAGAAAAGCTTTACATTATCCGGACCTTCAATGATGAGTATGGATATGTAAGGATAATCACTCTGGCATTAACGCCTGAAACTTCATTCAACGAAATGAACTCAAAGGTTGTAACTGAAATACTGGACGAGTTAGAGCTAATGAGTCAATATTGTCTCATTTGAACTATCACTCCCCATGATACTGTCTACGTATTACCTCCAGGCAAGCGCCGGTCAACCCGCGGACTCCACTACAGAAGTGGAATCCGTCAGGAGACTTCCTTTGGGGGTTTCAAAATGGCTAAAAAACTTTCAAAAATGAACTACACACAACCAGAGTCTCTATTGCGAATGAATGATGCCCAGATTAACATTTAGAAGATATCCAGCAATGTTTATTTCCCAGTATGAATTAGTGAACTTATTAAGGTCTTCCGTGCATGTAAGCACAAGTGATTTTTGATAATGAATTTATTTGTCCTTACTTCAGATCTCCGTTTATATACATGGCGCTTCTTGGCTTGGCGGAGACTCCGTCCTACACCGTCACGGCTCCCATCATCCAGAGGACTGGCAGAAGATATTTTATTTTCGGTTGTTTTCTCATCTCGACGTCCTTTCAAGTGTCACTCATTGCCCTTTTTGTCATGAACTTCACTCAACGTAAGAAATTTGCATGTTTTTTTTATTTTTGATGCTTCGCTATAGCGAACTTGAAGATGAAACATGTTCAGGTGCTTTTCAAAAACTTTATTAATGTACGTACCTACTGACCCATGCACAGCGCTCTGAATTTTAATGAGTTTTTTACAATTCTTTTACATAAGTAAAGGCACAAAAATCTACCTGACTAGAATCGTTAAAGTGCCCTAATCAACATAAAAATGTAATCTTTACGACTAAAATACAGAATTGTACGAACCCATAATTCACGGGTCTTTGTTGTTGGTTTTCAAAACACACCCAATGTCAGTGAGAAAAGCATTATGATTCTGGTTTCAATGAGTACCGAACTCGCCCCAGTGTGCACACATTCTATAATCTATATGCTGATAAGCTATAATTAATGCCGTTGCTTCAATTTTCTTACAGATTACATCCCTACGATACTTTCTGCCTTTGCCTACTGCATTGTCTGCAGTGCATATCAGGTAATAATAACCGCTCTATAATATGTTAATCCACGCAGAAAATGTCCTATCAGATCGATACAAAATTTATTGCGCATTTACAACAGAGGAATTTCAAATTAGATAAATTTCTATTATGCCTAGTCTTATTACTTATGACGTAACCCCCACCAGCCGTTACGGGGAACAAAATTTGACGTTTTTCATTATCGACATAGACCAGGCATTTCTATTCCGTTCTGATAGATTGAAAGAATCCATTTACGCTTCAAGTTTCATGTTTTCGTAATGTTGTATAAAATTTGTGCTGTCATTCTCTCATAATGACAATTGTATATTTTTTGACCACCATAGTACACATTGCAAGTGATGATTCATTCTACAAATAATTTGCTTACCTAGTAATTGAGGCAAGAATGATTCGCACGTTATACTAAAAAAATCAGGTGTATGGAAGATGTCTAATCAGTGTTGCTATTTTTTATCATTAGCCTACCGTTTCCCTCCACAGGCCAATAATATATTCGTGTCAGAGCTGTTCCCTACAACGGTACGATCAATAGGAGTATCACTCACCTATTTATCCATCAACATCGGCTACAACATTCCTCCTCTGACCGACTTGTTGCTGGTGAGCCACCTTTCGTGTGCACAAATAAGTTTCAAAAGTTTGGAAGACGAATCACTTTTGCAATCCAGGCACGACTAGTTATTCGCTGACTGATTTATCACAGTAGCTGGCTATACCCAAATAAGCTTCGGCATAAATTCATGTTTGCAAGATACTGTATCTCTATGGCCATTGCCATCGCGCTTACGATGGAGAATGCAATACATTCGCGCCATCGGAATAAAAAATCGCCAGTTTTCATCGGCGATGATCTACGATGAAATAACCATCGGCGATGGCCATCGTAGGGCGTCACAATCGGCAATGTACCATCGCATTAACACATTTTAAATATGCAAAGATCTCAAGCCATAAACATTGAATAAAAGCAGCATCTCTTATAACTTCGGCCTATGTGCGAGTTTCACACCAGTAATACTATTCCTACCAGATAAAAGGTACGAAATGTAAGGTCCAGGTTATTAGGATTTATTAAAGCCTGCTTTACAAAGATTACTTATTATTTGCCTAGTAGCTCTTTGCCTCTAAATATAATGACCTTTCAAACCCTTAATAGTAATTGACATTGTTAGATCTAGGGAATGTATTAAAATAAACGGTCAATTTCAGAAGAGGTCAGTAATGACATTTAGTATTTCTGTTGACATATTTACATATGTGAAATAAGGCATGCTAAGACATTTGTCAGTAATAATAATATCAAAGCTGTAGAGTTAAAAAATTTGCTGGATTCACATTTAAGAAGAATACCAGATAGACCAGCGGTCAGCAGTTACGTGCACTGTGGAGATAATTCGCTGCTGGCTCTCTCTTTGGTCGCAAACTGCGGCACCACAGAAGACACCCAGCAGAGTGACTCCACACACGTGGGGTGACGTGAGCAACGTCACCCGGACTTCTTCCGAAGACTCTTAAGGTAACTCAAGGTAGGCAGCATACGCTTAGTTTTCGAGATATCGGACTTTAAAGTTCCCATTGTTTCTATATGAGAGAAAATAAGATTCACCATTACGACTAGCACGATATCGTTTCACACTGTTTTCTATGTATATATATTTCTCGTGGGATATCAACAGAACCAGTCCTCGCTTGCCTGACCTTAGTGAGAAAGAGCCACGTTGTAGCCGAAAAATTGTTACAAGGCTTCGTTCTTGATGCCGCGCCATGGTCTTAATGGCGCATCTTAAATTCTTTCACAAGAAATAATGTCAACTTTAAAGTCGACTACCTCTAAAACAAAGCATTTGCGATGAATAAGTTATTCTTGAAAAGTCTTAGAATGCCTCATTTTACCTAAATATATCAGCAAAAACTAACTATTACGCATAAAACCACCAATACTGGTAAAAATTAATGTTCAACGCAAGAAACAAACGCCGCCACTGCCGGCAGGACAATCTACTATATAATAATTCACGTCGTGTTTTTATTTATTTATTTATATATTTATATTTATCCTGTCACGCTCTATGGGAATAAGATAGGAGAAAATTCAGATTTCAAAATGTAAAAAAAAGTGGGGTACCTTGCAATTTTTTTTCGGCAAAAAAAAAAGTTGGGGACCTTGCAATCTTTTTCTTCAGTATTAGATAGGGGAAAAATAGAACTATGTAATAACTTAAGATAGGAGGAAAATCAAATTTCAAAAGGCGAAAAAAAACTTGGGTACCTTGGAATCTTTTTCTTCAGTATTAGATAGGGGAAAAATGAGGAAGCCCAAAAGACGACGGGGGTTTTGGTGAAGTGTTAATTTTTTGCCGTCATTTATAATGACGGCACGGGCCNGCCTTCTGAACAGTAATAAGCACAGGAGACAGCGGGGGTTTTCCTGAAGGGCTAACTTACTGCCGCCATTTATCGAACACGTGCACCAGTCATTAATAACCCAATATGCCGTCATTTACTATGACGGCTCGGGACACTAGTACTGCATAATACACGTTCCAATAATATGAGCCAGCTGGCCGTGTTCCAAAAACGTATACAAACAGAACTTCAAACTTCCCGACAAAAACGTTATTCATGAAAAACTGTTTAGAATGCGTTATCTACGTTTATATTTCATTAAAATAAGCTCGCGATTGCATAATTAGTTAAAGACTTAATAGGACGTGTTCGAACACGCGTACGTTCATCGTGTTCCACTATTGTCGACCGGTTGTATTCCAAAAACGTATATAAATGCGAAGTTTCTGACGAAAACGTTATTCGTGAAAAAACTTCCTAGAATGCGTTCTTCCACGTTCACATTTTAATAAAGTAAGTTAGCCAATACACAATTAACTCGCGATTGCACAATTAAAGACGTAATAGGACGTATTCGAACACGAGTACGATCATCCCGCCTTTGTTGATTGACAACATGGCAACATGGCTCTAATGGCGAGCGAGTGTGACAGAGAAACAATGAGAACTTTAAAGTGAAATGTCTCGAAAGCTAATCATATGCGGGGAAAACGGTATTCATGAAAAACGTCTTAGAATGCCATATTTTCCCTAAATTTGTGAACAAAAATACTAAATGTCATTACTGACCTCTTCGGAAAATTCACCAAATAAACTTTGTATTCCACTCTTTGTTTTAATGTTACCAAAAAAAATATTTCAAACTCATTAGGCTGTTTTTCTGTAGTTTTAGCCTTATTTCATTACTTAATCGGCATCGGAAGTACAACCGACGACGATGCCCTTCGTATGCCATCGCCAATGGAGAAAATGGCCATCGCCGATTATTTGATAGAATTCCATCGGAC
Organism: Parhyale hawaiensis; assembly: GCA_001587735.2. NCBI lineage: Eukaryota > Metazoa > Arthropoda > Malacostraca > Amphipoda > Hyalidae > Parhyale > Parhyale hawaiensis. The sequence goes on from LQNS02015105.1 coordinate 22,761,602, forward strand.
CATCGCCGATGAATTTTTGCCATGTTCCAGCGTGAAATCGTAGTTCATTCGATGGCAATGGTCTTCACACCATCGCCATCGTATAATCGGCGATGGCCATCGCTTCAGGCTCTGAATATTACTTCCTAGGCAATGCCATCACTAGGATTGGAAGATGGAACGGGGGAGGAGAGGGCTTAGCTCAGAAGTGTGTATGTAGGTGTGTGTGTTTGCACAATTGTCAGTATACCTACATATATGTGCTAATAAAACGCCGAAAATAACAGAGGGCATAGAAATACTAGCTAGCAGATACCTAATGATCGCGCCTAAGGACTCCAAAAAAGGGACCTAACGACGTTAATGGATGCAGTTATAGTTATCACATGTAAATCAAAAATTGAAGGTAGCAGTGCAGTTTGGGGAATACTGATTACGAATCAGCATTGGATACGCGCTATAGTAGATTTAAATCAGCCATAATTCATGAATATATCAATACCCGAGTATCGGGCAAGACTATGCAAGAACATGACTGAAGCCAGAAATTCTGTCATAAGATAACTCAAGAAGTTACGAACGGATCTTTACGAAATTTACAGGGGTTGTTAGTATCAGATGATAAACTTTTGTTGAAAATCCATTCATTTGTTTGTTTGTCTGCCTATTTTTTTCTTAGTACCATAACTGAAAAAGTAATTGACGGATTTTCATGCAATTTACATGAGTTGTTAGGTATATTATGAAGATTTGCTGACCAAATTTTGGTGATGATCTGTTCATTCGTTTGTTTGGATTTTATGCTTGTTAGTACAATAACTCAGAAAGTTATGAATGGATCTTTCTGAAATATATAGGAGTTGTTGGTATTGTTGAATGACATAAATGATGCAATTTTGATGATGATCGGTTAGACTGTTTCTGTGTTTGACTAATATTTGTCAGAATGTTCGTTAGCAGCATGACTCAAAAACTTATGAACAGATCTCCAAAAAAATTACAGAAGCTATTATTGGTGTGAAAAGGCACAAATGGTTAAATTTTGGTGCTGTTACAAGGAAAATCATAGTTTCAGAACCAATTTGAATTTTTCGTAACCGTTGCTTTGCTTGGCGCCGGTATGTGCTCTTAGAGTGCTCTAGTTTATTAGTTTATAAGTGTTATTCTCAACTAAGTCTGTTGGGAGCATCAATTAAAATTACATTATACATTTTTATTCCTACCAGAATGTGAATGATACAACCTGTTACTCAAGTTTCAGTTGCAGTTCTGAAATTAGTGTGCAATAATAAATAAGCAGCAGTTCATGACACCGTTTCTACTGAACTGTTTGAATAATTAAGATTGACAAAGAGTGCATCGATCGTAGGCCACATGTTTATGTATCGGGAAATCATATTTTTGTTCGCCATGTTTTCGGAGTGCACTTTAGTCAGAGAAAATATTTGAAGGCACTTATACTTTCTTTCTTTTTTGCAGCAGCAGCAGAACGGTCTGCCATGGATTTCCCTTGCAATTTTTAGCTGTTTTGCAGTCATCGGAGCTGTTTTAGTCTTACAACTTCCTGAGACCAACAAGCAACCGTTACTCCAGAGCTTACAACGCACCACAGAAGACAAATTCGACAGAACTTTAAAGTAGTGGGTATCTAACCCATGATACGTGCTAAAATAAAAAAAAATTTTACTTGTTAATGTAACACAGCGGCATTTCTTCCGACATGGAAACAAATAAAAACATGCGTGCAACCAGTTGTGTCTGTCACTTATCCCCAAAATGCTGGGCTTTTAGTGAAGTTGTGGAGATAAATTTATGTAATGGTTCCTTTACGCCAGCTTTTTATTGCATTTTCTGCAAATCCAGTTAGAATTACAATAGGCATCTGCAAAATTAGTTTGTTGTTTTTTTAAATATGAGGCATGTGAACCAGAGGTAGATTATCCTCAATAGTTTATGAATATTATATTCCTTGCACAGTGTAGACCATATTCCAGGAGGTATTCTGGGTAGCATTTTAGTCGGGACGCTTAGAAGGACTGCTGAAACTTGAGTCTAGAACCCGTTCATAGGCAACACCTCCCAGCATTATCACATACCGTAGAAGGCAACGTTCACATCAATGACATCGGTTATTTTTTAAGTATTTAGCTCTGGCAATCCTGCAACGTTACCACTATCGATTCCCAGTGAATGTTTGTGTAATCTGCAACTGTCGTTCAGAGATTAACAGGTCCCACTCTTACCATTTGTCATAATATTGACTACTGTATAATTTACAAGTGAATGTATATTTACAGTACATGTATATACAAAGAGTCGAGTCAGCTAGGGACTCGATCTAGGGACCTAGAGTCTACCACTCTACCACATCACTAGGCCACCCACCACATCATAAAAGCACGCGAGGTGTTTGTGCTGCTCGCTACATGCTTAATTAACTAAAGCGTGAGGGCGTGGTAAACTCTAGGTCCCCAGATCGAGTCCTGACTCGACTCTTTGTATTTATATACAAATAACGGGTGTTCGTAAAATCTTTTCTTGCAATAAAATAACCATATCCTACACTATCGATGCATATCCGACAATGTTTCCTTTTTAAGGTAAGTTGACTTAAAGTTCAGTAGTGCGATTCACTTCATCGGCGGACTACTGCACTGTACAACAAAGAAAAAGATGCACACCGGTCATTTGTAGATATTGATCACTCTAATCTGCACCGTACTTGTTTTCAGACTACCATGAACTAATTACCGTCCGAAGAAAAACTGATCAGTCGGATCGTTGACGGTTTTGAGAGGATTCGTGAAACTCCAGGCATCTTTGAACGGGTTCGCCAATCACTACGTCGGCGCCTTCACGCATGCATTGCTGCCGATGTGAAGAATTTTCAACAATTTCTGTAACTTTGTAACATATGAACTCCTGTTTTCCTCAAAATAAACATAGTCTGACAGTGATTGTTCATTTACCCTACAAAATGCGCCAATTCTGGGCTAGGTTTAACCATTAAACCTTTACCTTTAAAAGTCGACATTTTTGGATATGCATTGATAGAGTAAAATATGGTTATTTTATCGTAAGGAACCTATAGTCACATTTTGTGAAAAAAATTTAGGAACACCCAGTATATATATCACAGATTAATAGTTCCATTCGCACCTGGAAATATCCAGGTAGGCAGTTCACAATCCGACCATTTTTTCGAGTTGGATAAATGCAGTAGGAGGTTCGTGGAATCGAACCCGGGACTTTATGCACAGCGAGGCGCAACTGCAAGGCCAGCACTGACGAAACATAAAAGACAAGCATGCAGTACGCGAAGTACTGCATGCTTGTCTTTTATGCTTTGTCAGTCGCTCCTCGCAATGCATACGGCCCGGGTTCGGTCCCACGAATCACCTACTGTATGAATATACAGGGTGTTGTTTTTATGCTGACAAACTTCAACCATAGGTAGAAAAACTAAAAAACAACACCCTGTATATACATAATATAGACACGATCTATAGTTGGTAAACTACGACCTTGATGTCTCCAATATATATCTTTTGGAGCACCAATATAATATTTCTATCACGTTAAGTAAAGACCAGTCGTTTGCCCTACGTTCACACTTCAAAAAACCAGAATACTGCGTTGTGTCTTAGCAACCACAACTGCGTGTGTATAGCGAAAGATTATTATTAGCTGTCACGTTAGCTGGCTTTTGGCAGGTGTCTCTTGTAAAGTTTTGAATGTCTCCTTCACGATTAAAAAAAATTCCTGATGAAGAAATACACTTCCTATTGTCTAAACGGACACACTAGCTTACAGGGACACTTTGTGCTTGAACGTTGGACAAAAAAATGGGTAATTTTCAACTGAAGGTCACAACTCGATATTGGAAAAAAGGATTGACATATTTAGGTACTATGAAGCATTCTAAGACATTTTTCATGAATGACGTTTCCGTCGCAAATGCTTAGTTTCCGAGACATTTAACTTTGAAGTTCCCATTGTTTTCCTATGGGAAAAAACCGGTGACCCATAGGGACATACACTACCCTAAACACACCTAACCTAGCCTAGCCAAACCTTACCTAACATAACCTAATCATACTTTACTTTACTCAACCTAACCTTACCTTACCTAACCTTTCCTTACCTAACCTAACCTTACGTAACCTAACCTTACCTAACCTTACCTAACCGTATTTCCCCAGAGGAAAACAATCGAAACTTCAGTCAAATCTCTCGAAAACTATGCATTTCCGACGAAAACGGCATTCATGAAAACAATCTTAAACTTCTTCACTCTACATAAATATATAAAAAAAATTTAATATCGAGCTGTGACTTTTAGTCAAAAAATGTCATAAAATGTTTAAACCTACCTAAATCTGTATTCTTAAGTTTCAGTGTACCTATAGTGATATTATTTCCTTAAGGATGAAACACCGTGTGCTGTAAACTTTTGAGAAACAATGATGACTTTAGGCGCCTTCAGTTTACCGTCACCTGAGCTGTTCTTCACATGCATGGTCTTTAAGTTCACACGTCAGTAATGCACCTATACGGTCATACTTCGTAGCGTTCGAGTACACTCTTGCGATTGTTTAAACAACAGAAAAACGTAGAGCTGTCCTAATTCTAACTCACTCCAAATGTGAAAAGATATCAGAATTTTCCTATCGTGGCACACGCTAACAAAACTGACTCGACGGTCAGCAAATCTTTTAGGGTACACACGATCGTGTCTGTAAGGACACGAAGGAACGTCTGGATTTTTCAAGTAGGAATGAGTACAAAATACTGATCTGTGTACCGGACTTGATAGCCCTAAATATCTAAATACTGTGTACTTGATCTGTAAAGTTTATTTGGTTTCATTGTATTTAGCTCTTTTTCTGTATAGGTATTTTACCTATAGTCGCGATATTAAAATAAACTAGCTACTTACTAAAATATCAGAAGTTTAAAAAAATTATGAAACGTAGTGCGTATTCATAGGTTCGACGTTTGTATCTGTAGAACGTGCAATACACGAGTGCAGGGTTTGTTACGGTAACTATGGTAACCTTCATGAAACAAACAGTAAACCTATTTCACAGTAATAAAAGCATGCGCATGATACCACTGGCGTCTATCAGGATAGATGATATTGGCTTCCTCCGGCGCTAAATTGCATTGCCAGTGTTTGTATGCCGCTCTCAATCTGTCACTGTCATTGCTGTGCTAAAAAATGAACTATTGATCACTTTTGTTCATGTTGAAACGGAGTTGTCAGAGTGTCACAAGGGACAGTCCTTTGTGGTGAAGAAACTCCAACAGAGCGAATTTTGCTTGTTGATTATCGTTAATTCGTCACTGAAGGTGTCATGCCGAGTGACAAACGCTAGCTGCCTTCGCTTTTCAACATGAGTGAGACTGTGAGTATCCCTTGCGGACGCATATATCAATGCATAGGTCTGTGTACCGTTGAATAGCGAACCTGGATTAATTGAACCCAATGAAAAGAAGTAATGACGTTTCAGAAATCCTTGGCTGTTGATCCATCAATGACGCCTGGTAATTGTAATTTTCCTTTAGAGCAGAACTTCGGAGCCAACAACACAGTTCTTAACGCATACTTTACTCAGAGAAAGAATACTAAGGCAGTGTTTCATCTGATCAGAACATACCAAAGTTATTCTGGAGGTACTGGTCAATACTTTTATCAAGCTGATTTTACGTCTATATGTTTATTATATTTTTTAGTTTTGTTAAAACTACTCTCCCACACGTCACGGGACGGTACGGTCCAAATAGAGCATTCAGCAATCCCAGGACGACCTCAACGCTGCTATGAAGCATCATTCAACAACAGTACACAGCTGGTTTGAACAGTTGAAGAGCCACACGGCCGGGTACGGATTCTGAGTGATTTCCACGTCAACACAGATCGAGGTATGAAACACTGACTGAACTGACATTTTCGGCACCTAATAGTCACTAAAGTAAAGTGATGGTACTCAGCCGCAGTCCGTGTGGTTCTCCTAAAGATTTGGATAAAAAATATTGGCTGCAACTATGCTATCTCTTTTTCAATAAGAAGCTCGTCGTTTCTTTGTGGATCATTATTCGATCTGAACCAACTAGTCACTAGGGAACCTGATCAATTTCATGTCGGTAGCTGGTGAACTCTTTGTTTCTTCCAAGGTACTTTTATTTCAGAGCCGCTGTGCAATAAATAATATGATCGATTTTAATTAATAATAATTAAGGAGCTCTTTGTTTCTTCGAGATTCACTTTACGTGAGAGCCACTGGACGGGAACTGAATTTTCCGTTTCCGTGAGCCGGTGGCCGCCTAATAACGCGGCCGTCACCTGTCCACGGTAAAACTTTCTCTCCAGGCACTTCTTGATGCGCTCACAGATATCTTTCACTAGTAATCACTTAGTGTGCTTATGAAGGCCGGTAAGTAAAAGGGTTATTCTAGGACTAGCTGCCCTTGATGTCGGTTGTGTGCCCGTTGCAGTCCACAAGAATTTGGCAATTGTCACTATCAATATTGAATCACTTCGGAGTTGCCTTCCAAAGTGAGAAGTTAAGCCAGCGCTTCCATTATTTACTTGAGTATACGTCATAAAAATTTCGCCTTGTACATTTTATTAGAATAGGCTTACATGGTTTAGTGTAATAATGTCACCAAAGCACTGCAGTGCCAGGAGAGGTAGTGTTTTCGATCGATAAATCAAACTAATTTTTATCTAAATCAGAAGCAAACATACACTGTATATTCCCAAAACTCCCAAATAACTGGAGCATTAATCACTAAATATTGTTTAAAATTAGTTCCATGCGTACCATCTGCTCCCACTAAACTCCTTTTGAATATCATCTGTAAAATTCAATAGAATGAGCAGCGATGTTTTCAGAGGTGCTCTTTGGAGAAAAGAAAAGATCGAAGAACTTTCCAAAGTTAAGGCACCCATATTATAGTTTTATACCCAATTAATCAAGAAAAAATAATGGAAAATGTAACTGTTCTACATAATATTACAGTTGAAACCATCTTTCGTTTGTTTGTAATTAAATAAATTTAATTTATGTTTTCTATGAATAGTGGCTAGGAACTCAAATTAAAACAATTATTTTCCACATTAGGAGGCTTCTTCTGTAACCCATAAAATTCAGCACCGTTACTATAATGTTTATTAAGCGGTATGCACACGACAGACTTAGTCTGTGAGTACCTGCAACAAAATCTGTGAAAGCACCGAACATGTAAAATTACACTTGGTGTACGTGTTCATGTATGGAAGGTGAGGGGAAAGTCGATGGCACATAGGAAAGTAAGCAAAGCGTGTAAGCCTTGATAAATACGGATGTAATCCTCTGAAATTACGATTCCACTTTAATTTTATAAATAGCTGCAGTAGATAGAAAATTTACAGTGCATGCTTTTCCCAAAAAAAATGGACTTCTCGATCTATTTACATTTGCTCGTATTTAAGAGAGCAAAAATAGACCTAGGCACATCTTCGTAACCAGATGCTGCCATGTAGACGTTCACCTAAAAAACCTTAAAATCTTACACTGGGGCGCTAACGTATGCTTTTGATTCTTTGGTACAATTGCGAAACCAGCAACCGAGTAAACGTAAGTATTTGTCAGCAAAGAACTTTGCCTTTTTGGTCCCGTTCGAGGTACACAAGTAATTGCAAAAATTATCATTTGGAACCTTCAGCGTATGTAAAACTTTTACATTCTGATTCATTACTCAAACGTTGCCATTAAACAACACTGCTATATGCTGATGCATTGGTCGGACTATACGCTTTAACATAGTCTCATTTGCACGTAGGTCGTTGCATTTGAAGAAGCATGGAGCGAAGTTAATATAGTGAGAAATTCAAGAAATTTATCATTCTCCTCTGTCCTAAGCTTTGGCTACACGGAGAAAAGAAATGTTAGAGCTTGTGGAAGTGGCACTGACCGCTGAAATTTCTTTTTATCTAGATTCAGTTATAATACTAATTATAATAATAGTTCTTTTAGTAAATACTTTACCGTAAAAAGACACTAGAAGACAATAGGTGAAGATTGAAGAACAAAGAGAAGATCGATAGAAATATATCAATAAATTATAACAAGTGATCATCATTTAAGTTCGTCCTCAGACGGTAGTAGGAACTAGATGGGTAAATAACTGCCTGTGAAGAAAATGAAATTGAAACTATTGGAATAACTTTTATACTCACCACTACCTTGAGGTCGGGGACTTAGCGCTCTCTTTGTTTTGTTTTTACTTTGGGGTATTTTCATTACTTCAAATATAGCGATGAGTCCGTCAATCGTCAGGTTTTACAAATTTCATGGTTTTAATTATTTTCCTTGCAATGGATTATGTTTGAATTGAAGCTTAAACATCTTTTGCATCTCTCTGAATACCCAGCTTTCTTTCAGCCATGTTCGCTTGACACTTGAGAAAAATTAGCTTCGTGAACGACAAATGTACGAGAGAATATTAATAATCCCTTTATACTGCGGAAGTAGCATATTGACGAAAACATGAGCCTTATAACGGGTACAAAACTAACCGATTGAACGTGTTCTCTGCATTCAACGTCTAAATGCATTTCTGCAGTAAACTGTCCTGCTTATTGGTTTCTGATTCACCGTAAATTTCAAGAGATGTCAGTAGCTTTAATAGTGACTAGTGCTAAGTCAAATGACTCGGAGGTAAGAGTATTTTACCCACACATAGGTTTACATGGACATACTGCAACGGGCAAAATAAGAGAACGATTTTCATTTTTTTAAAATAACGGTTAACCATGTAGAGTAGGTTAGTGAATCTTGTGATGGGCCCTAAGAAATGTATTTAACATATTTCTACAAATATCAGGACAAACATAACTATATTTAATACATTAGAGCAATCTAACAAACAATAACAAAAGTTGAACAGTGCAGTATAAGAGAACGATCGTCCCTAAGTACAATTTTACAAACAAACTAGAGCACTCTGAGAGCGCATACCTCCGCCAAGTGAGGCAACGGTAGCAAAAATTCAAATTGGCTCTGAAACCATAATTTTCTTTGCATAAACTCCAAAATCTAATCATTTGTGCCTTTTTATATTAATAACTGCTTGTTCAATTTTTTTGAAGATCCATACATTACTTTTCGAGTTATACTGTTAACAAACGTTATGACAAATGTGAGTCAAACATACAAACGAACCAACCGATCTGCACCAAAATTCGATCATTTATGTCGTTCACCATTACTAACATCTCCTATAAATTTCATAAAGATCCATTCATTATTTTTTCAGTTATTGTGCTAACAAGCATAAAATTAAAAACAGTGACAAACGAACGAACGAACAAACCGACCATTACCAAAACTTGGTCATTTACTCTTTGTTATATACCTAGCAACTCATGTTAATTTCATCAAAATCCATCCTTAACTTTTTGAGTTATGGCATCAAGAAAATGACGCAGACAAACAAACAAACAGATAGACATATCTTCACCAAAAGTTAAACATCTGTTCCTCCTAACATACCTTACAATCCCTGTATATTTCATCTAAATCGGTTCATAACTTTTTGAGTTATCTTGGTAACAGACAGACAAACACGACGAAAACATAACCTCCTTGGCGGAGGTAATAACATGGAACAATGGTCAATTTTAGGTCCATGTAGAGTAGGTGAGTGAATCTCTTGATGGGCCCCAAAGAATGTATTTAACATATTTCTACAAATATCAGGACAAACATAACTATATTTAATACATTAAAGCAATCTAACAAACAATAACAAAAATTGAACAGTGCAATATAAGAGAACGATCGTCCCTAACTACAATTTTACAAACAAATAATATGGAAGAATGGTCAATTTTAGGTTGAACAATTAGTATGGAGGACTAAAACCTTTATTTTCAATAACTTTAGCACAGCGACGATTACACGGCATCACAAGTTTCTTGCAAAACTTTGGAGTTATTTTTTTTTCATTCATCTTTAATTTAAGTCCAAAGATCCTTTACTGTTGATGGTTGTCGTGCTCTTACATGTCACCTATAATTTTCCATATATTTTCAATAAGATTAAGATCCGGGCTTTAGGCAGGCCACTTCATGACTTCGATATTCTCTTCCGCAAAATATTCCTTCACTTTCTTTGCAGTATGGCATGGAGCATTGACCTGCACAAAAATTGCTGGCTGGTTTGGTGATGATCGTAAAGATGGGATAACATATTGCTGTACAAGATTAAGATACACATTAGCATTGACAGTTTCTTTAATAGCCACCAACGGTCCAACTCTTTCAGATGAAAGCATGCCCCACACCATTACGCTACCTCCCCCATGCTTTACAGATGTTTAGACACATTTCGGGTTCAGCCTGTCACCTGTTGCACGTCTAACATACCGTCTGCCATCAGATCCAACCAAATTAAATTTACTTCGTCTCTGAAATGCACTCTTTCCCAATCTTCATCTCTCCAAACGATGTGCCTTTCCGCATATTCAAGTCTTGCTTTCTTATTATTCTTACGCATAAGTGATTTAGTGGCAGGACTGCGTGCCTTTAACCCACATGCATTGAAGCGACGAGAAACCGTTTAGCGAGACACTTCTATGTTGTTATTGACCTTCAGCTTTCTGGAAATTCCCGCTGCAGTTTCGAAAGCATCCTTCTGGACATAGCGTTTCATAATCCTATCAGTTCGCACGGTGGTTTTTCGGAAGCGGCCTGCAGATACCGGTGATTCCAGCTGCTTCTTTTCATCATAGAGCTTCAAAGCACGAGAAATAACGCTCTTGGATCGGTTTACCTCTCTTGATATGGCCGAAAGAGTCATTCTTGAGGACCTGAGCTTAATAATTTCTTCCCGCAGCTCAGGAGTAACTTTCACGTGAGGTGCCACCTTTCTAGAATGGTGTAATCGTAAGAGTGGCAGTTCTAAAAGTCATGTACACGAAATTGAAAGTTGCCAGATGACCAGGGTAAATGTGAGAATGTTTTAGAGACGATCGGGTCTCTTATTTTGCACTGTTCAATTTTTGAATTGTTTGTTAGATTGCTCTAATGTATTAAATATAGTTATGTTTGTCGTGATATTTTATAGAAATATGTTAAATACATTCCTTAATGCCCCATCAAAAGATTCATTAACCTACTCCACATGGTTAAACTTTATTTTCAAATAATAAAAATCGTTCTCTTATTTTGCACACAAGTGTAATACAACTTTCGGAAGCTAAGAGAAAACGATCATTTGACTGTCATGTGAACCTGACTTTAGGTTTACCAATGGAGCTTTTAACTCCGTTTACTACTCCCCTCTCCGAAACTCAGAGTCAAATTTTTTTTAAACATGTAGATATCGTGCTGGACGAGAAATTGGAATTACCAACGACAAGAAACTAATTCTGTCGTGAATAATAACCTCTGATGAACCATATATATAGTAGAACCTGTCCTACGTTTATACTCTAACTTACTTTAGAGGCATAGGATGTACAGAAGGTACACATGTAACTAAGCTGAATTAAGCTAAAACCGTGTCATAAATTCTGCTATCGTCCTTTTCGGTCGTTATCTATGAAAGATCAAATGAAACTTCATGGCTGCACGCTCTATGTTTATTTCACTTCCCAAAGCAACAGTAGAGTCAAATCCGGATTTGTTTACTTCATCTGCAGATGCTGGAATTGCTGCTGTTGGTGTGGGTAACTCCATCGGTGGATGCTCACAGCGCTCTGCTCTACAAGTCCTTCGTGTCAGAGGCGAGGTTTGAGACAGCCGAGGGTCTCTCTCTGCAGACCATCCAGTCCACTTTCCAGACGGCCACGATCAAGTGTGCTGCCGAGGACTGGTGCGGCTGCACGTGTCAAGTCTCGGAAAACACATTTGTCCTCACCAACCTTCTGCTCACAGGAGGAATCAACGATACCCTGGCAGGAGAGAAAATCCCGTGTCGAACAAAGCACCCGATTCCGGCGGTCCTTCCGTCTCCTCTTGTTAAGATCCACTCGCATTCACCCCTTGGTACGCACGATGGCGTACGCTTTGCCGAACATCTTCTTGACGGCGTACACGGATGGAATAGAAATGAGTGCTTCCACGGTATCAGGGATGATACAGTTTGGCCATATGTAGTGTTTGACTTGGGGAAAGTCCAAACGGTGAGGCAAGTCGTGGTCTGGCTGCAAAAGGGTGGTACCATGGAGGAGAAATTCAATTTGGTTGAAGTCCGGCTTGGCACATCCGCCAGTGAGGGACAGTTCGAGAACTACACCATCTTCGACATGTACACCGGCGTACCGTCTTTTAAGGAACGCATTTCGTTCGAGGCCAACACTCCCATAAGCGGAAGATATTTGTCATTTCAAAATATCGGTTATTATCTGTTGCAGTTCTGCCACCTCGAGGTGTACTGAAGCCATAAGGTGATGACATACTTTAACAGCCCATTTGTGGCAACCAGTTAAGCTGCTTTACAAAGAATGACAAGCATACAGACATTTCTAAGAAGTCATGAGCTCAGAGTATAGTGCACCAATAATTATCACACTATCGAATGTTATTGGTACCAAAAAATAAACATTAATTTTATCACTCACAAAGAGTTACACTGAAAGTTAATCTATAGAAATTTATCTAAAATAAATCGTGTACTGATGAGATGCACTGAACTTCGGCAACGTAGAGAAACATTTTATAGAATTATACGGTAAAAATATGCCTTGAAATTTCCCAATAACGTCCGAAACGTTATATTAAATCATGCATTTAAGAACTACTCTGGGCTTCCCTAAAAAATTTCATGAACATCCCATGTCTTAATAGCAAACCCCGACTGAAAGATAGCCTTCTAGATAGGGGCAAGTATAAAAATATATAGTGTGCAAATACACATTAGCACATTAGCACTTATTATTGGATTAAATAATACAGAAATAAACTTCAGCAATGACAATGAACAATACTTAGATACGCCATTACACTTTGACTTACATTTTACTTTATATGTTTCAAATTTTTTACTATATATATATATATATACAGTATATATATTTATCATACCTATAGTCTGACCATTTATCGAGGCAGTTCGGTCGTGGTCAAATTCTTCGATAGCGTTGCCAATTCTATGGGTATTTCTGAGATACTGTGCGGCCCATGCCTTAGCCCTGCCCACTACCTGTATACATTTAGAGAAATCTCAGAAATACCCATAGAATTGGCACCGTTATTGAACTGCCTTGATAAAATTGTCAGACTATAGTAACATGTAGCCTTGTGTTGAATAAGTGCCTTAAATAGTGTTATGTTAATGTGTTACAAGTTTATGTTAATTTAGCGCAGACTTTTCATAGTAAGCAGACTGCGCTCACTGTTTATCTTCTTCGCGCTCTAAGAAAAAATTACGCTACCCACATCTTAGTAATTTTAGTAATAATATTCTAGAAAATCCATGTCGTAACTCAAATGTGCTCATAAAAATTACGCTACCCACATCTTAGTAATTTTAGTAATAATATTCTAAAAAATCCATGTTGTAACTCAAATGTGCTCATAAATATTGTGCATTATACTTGATGACGGCATAAATATATGGTGCGCCTATGCATTACTAAGAGGGAATCTATTTGCGCTGTAGTGTGCCGTTTACTTGAGTTGTGACACTCGAGTATGCATAACGAGCAAGCTAGCAATGTGTAGAACAACAATTCTCATATCGCCACTGTAGATCCAACTGTTAACTGACTCCACATAAAGTAAGCGCCGTCTATAGTATAGTGTTGCCATAAATTTGTTAGTGCTGCACTGTACCATACCTGAATGTTTCGAGTGTTACTGACATACATCAACCAGACAATGGATAGTGGTAAATAATTATACGGTAGTATCCCACTGACAGTAGCCATGCTGTAGTTCATGTAAGAATATACAATAATCTGAAACTGAATTATGCAGAGCCGCCACTATAGCCGTCAGGAGCTTATAATGGCAGTGGACCTGAAATTCTACTTGCGGGCACTCAGTGAAGGATCAATTTGCAGCTGCATAACCCATAATGCTAGGGAATTTGTTTCGGGGAAACACTGGTTTTGTTCAGAGTTGAGCCAACTGCAACATCGTTTCTCTTCAATTAATTGTTTAATATTCATACACGTCATTCGTATCAATTTTACACAGTAAAGAACTGTATCGCTGCCCTTTAATTCCTTTCATTTCATTGGCTATTTGTCGTTTCAAAGGAATTACTAGTGTCAGATTGGGTTACACCCTGTGGGTTTTCACCGAAATAAACATTCTGTGATTTACAGCGAATAGCAAAAGTATTTGTTGTATTGATTTTTTCGCATATCTGCATAAATATCAAATTACTTTGAAGAAAATATTCACTCAATCTGTGAACAGATAGTATCTATATAAAAATAGAAGGGAAATGGAAATAGGCTTAGATAACAAATATTTATTAACGAAAAATCAAATAACTCCATCCAAAAGTATATAACACATTTACTATTATTTAGTTCTTATTGTCGTATATTTTGGAAGCAGCTTTCCCCTTATACATATTTTATTTAAGGCGACAGAAAGATTAGCGTTAATGAGACATTTATAAGATTTCTCCAGTTGTCGAAAACATTTTATGCAGTCATTGTTGCCTATGCTATGTAAGAGATTCCACCCGTTGTGCTCGACGTTTCGACGGCTTCGGCTATCATCATCAAGAGGCGGCGGTGGTGGTGCCGGTGGCGGTAGTGGCAATGGAGACGATGAGAGGTCTTCCATGTTAAGAGAATGGAAGCTCGAGCTGAACTAAATAATAGTATTTCCAAACCATGGCCAACAAATTACCAGAGAAACTTTAGATAATTGCACCAAAATTCTTCGAAAGAACAACGACAAAACTCGCCTACAAATAGAAGAAGCTATCCTGATCAAGCTCAACAATCCGTCCTTAACCACCCAATCGACCGGCCTATCTAGAACCCTGCAGCTGCTCGGAGAGCCACAGTCTCACCTACCGGCTTAGCGACCAACCAATCGGCTGCGCTGATTGGCGCAGCCGCCGCTCCTCGGTTGGCCATGCATACCTTACCTTTGATACCTTTGATGATACTTCGGACGAGGTCCAGGCGACGTTACGCACGCCGCCCATCTTGTGCAGAGGTGATGCTGCAGTCCGTGACCAGCGGGGTGGCTAACA
>LQNS02015105.1:22782490-22796196 GCA_001587735.2 Parhyale hawaiensis
AGCCGTAGCACAGATACGCCAGCTTCTCGAACTGAATAAAGCTCGAATTTCCTTCTATCTATTAATGATGAAGAGCGTGACACAAAAGGTAGGTACGTAGGTACTAGCGTATTAATATATAGATTTCTTGAGTTCAGTGATGAGTTGACTAATAGACATACAGTGGCGATTGAGATGAAATGAAATACGAATCGAATTTTCCTTGGCTTAGCTGCGCTATAATTTAAGGCAATTTAGTCACGAAAATTTTTCTCATGTATAAATAAATGTGTGTTTGCACTGTAATTTGTGTGCTGATTAATTGTTATTTTTTATGTTTGATTAAGCTACATTCTGCTTTTAATTTGTGTTACATTTTGCTTCAGGTGCATACAACACAGAGAAAAGTTTTGTTTCAAACTAAGCCAATGCGTACTCTTCATGAACATTGACCGAAAAAACAAATACGGTTACCGTACCGCATAAACGTTCAACTGCAGGTACTTCCTGCTGGTGGTCTTAGGATAACACTGTTTTTTTCAGTGACTTGCCAAGCTTATATAGGAACATGTCCTTTTTTCCTACATACACCTAAGAAAATGAAAAAGGACTGAAGCCAATTTACAAGACGTCAGCAATGCGCCAATAACTTATCTAAGGGAATAATTGCATTGCACATTCAAAAATGTTTAACAGGCAAGATACGTCAGAACGTTCATTTAAATCACAAGAACATCTTTATTTTTTTCAAAAAGGGCATATTGAAATTTTGAACCGTACTTCTAGAATGCGATTCTTACATCGTGACTACGCCAACGTCAAATCAATATCGAGCTGTTGTAAATATACTTCCGATAATTGTAGTAGTAGTAGTAATAATACCGTAAACACCATTTCCTTGAGCTGTAGTGCGCCCAACAATTACCTATTGTGTGTTGATAACGCAGGCACAGTGTCAAGCGTTTCTACGCGCGACTATGAACCGCAAGGTGTTAGAATGTCATGTTTTCTTGAAAGTTAAATTGCGTATATTAATGAAGCATAAATTTTATGATGTCAAATACAAAAAATTAACTGCTGCCGTAGTACGCATCCTACCCGAGATTCAGGTATAATATTTGTGCCTAAAGTTAGATTTGGCTCTGTTCTAGCTGAACTGAACCTAACATAGCCTAGTTTAACTTATTCCAAACTAGTATATCCTATTGTCAACATAACCTAACCCATACTCTCATTGTAACCCACATATTTACTATACCAGGACCCATCAAGTTATTCTTCACATGTATCCTCTGTCCGTATTTTCCACTATTCACAAATTCATCGAAAATCCTGATACCGTCCCTTCTGAGAATCGTTCACTTTCAAGAGCAACTTGGGACTTAACAGCCCATTGGCCAGCGAATATAGCTGTTCATCGCTAATCAAAAGCATCGTGCAGGGTGACAAACTCAGGTCTTTTCAACGATAACAGTCGCTAAGTATTATTATCATCGATACTGTGATTGATATGCCTGCTGATGGATCTTCGTTCAAATGCTTGAGCATCGTACCGAATTTGATAATTACCAGTTTCTGCAGCAATTTGTGCTGCCCCCGTGGAGATATTGGACAGAACAGACGCACAGCAGGCCCTTCTATTGCGTCGTATCTTTCCATGGGCTCTTTTAACAGGACAAAAAAGAACACATTCCGAGATGAAATACTGAGCGAGAAAAACATAAGAAGCGAGGCAAAGAAAACCAGTCCGCATCGGTGTCATATAACGGCTTACTTTAACTTCATTCAAGCACCCGCTGCTTTCACTGGAAGGCTAATGGGATGCATTGTACGTACAGTATTTAGATGAGATTTGATTCATTCTTTTTCGCCAACAGCTTTCATGTTCTAGGGGCATATATGTAGTTCTTCGCCACGTACCTCCCATTGCTCGCGTCGGCTTCAGCATAGTAAGTTTGCAACTTTCTATGTGTGCAATGTAGGTATCATGTTGCACACAGAGGACATGTCGAAAGCAAATAAAATGTATATTATTATGAAAATCTACAATGGGAATAGAAATACATATGAAAGAAATATTGGAACGTTTCCATTGAGGTATAAAAGTGCTCAAGGTTATCACCCTTGAGCAGAAGGCAGAGTTATAGACTATTTTAAAAATGCTTGCTTTTGGCAATTCTTCCTCACTACTGTAATTAATCCAATAGTCCAGATGAAATATCTTTGCTACGAAACAGAACCTATAGGGCATAACCTGTTCTTTCGGTTTAATTTTTGTACCCCTAGCACTGCTCGATTTAGCTAGTTACGAAAACATTTTATCTGTGTCGCTCCATGCGGTGTTTTGCAATGTGTGACTTTATTTCCCTTCGGTATGTAGAGTCAAAGAAGAACAGCATTTATCAAATTTGGAAAATATTTATTACGTGTTTTTATCCCTTCCACTCTAAACACAAAAAAAGCGGAATGCTTGCAGCGTAATATTATTTGAACAAGTGTTGAAAAGCATCTAGAGATCAAAATAATGTTAAATTTGAATACAATAATTATAACAGTGTACTCTTTATGGTAAATAATGCAAGCTCTTTATTTTGGAGACGAAAGGAAATAATGCTACAGAAGCCGCACTGTCAGGGTATACAATACCCTGTACGGGAACATTTACCAACTCTTATGCAACGTTTACATAAATTTTGCTTATCGTGTACACAATTACAGCCCAATTTGTGTCCAAACTGATTTTTCTCCCTAATAAACTACTACTCTTTGGCTGCAATCGCCCAATAGTGTAGCAAGTGCCCACCAGTAGTAATAGTACATCTCGCTCACATAGAAAAACAAAAACAAAGCTCCACATTCAATAAAAATATCTAGACTCTGGAAAAACAAGACTGGCAGTAAAGTTAAAAGAAATCTCATGGCACAGAACCCGTAGACAGAGACCTGGTGAACTTGGAAATATAGAACCAGTATTTCATTTTTTAATAAACTACAAATAAGTAAAGCAATAACAATTCTCTAACTTTATGACAAAAATATTTAGTGCCAGAGAGTACAAACATTCAAAAATTCATTATGCCTGCAAGTAAATTCTGTGCGATCAACATCCTGCATACTGTACATCTAGCTTTCTTCAGCACTGTTACGCAGGAAAGAATTAATAGCGGGTTCACACACGATAAATTTCTTGCTCAAGAAAATCTCCTGGATAATGTAAACACTCTAAGCTTTGGAAGAGAATGACTCACAGAAAAATGATTAGTATGAAAAGTACGCAGCGCGCAGTGCTTATCAAACTCGCTGAGCCAGAGAGGGAAGATTTGCTCTCCAATGACAATTTTGCAACATACTCCCAACCTCAACGGGCGAGCCACGGGTGGAACGGGTCAGAAACGATAAAATACCAATCTCCTAGCATTCGTCTCACGTCTTTCCAATTGATATGCGAAATACCGTTGAAGAAAGACAGTGTACAGTAGATAAAATTTCGGGTAATTAAGCGACCCTAAAGGTGGAAGCTAGTACTGCAAGAGGCTACAGCTAGTTCCAAACAAAAAAAAACAGACATTTCTCTAAAGCATTTTTGCTTGTAACAGTTAAAATACTGTCGGAGATACAGCCAGATGTCATCACTTGGTATGTATTTTTAAATTGGTACTGAAGTCTTTAAGCACATCCATAAATTTGAGTGCATAACTGTATATACATTGGGGAAATAAATAATCGTACACCGGGGTACTATTCATTTAAAAAATTTAGAGAACCAAAAATAAAGATATTGATACAGTATTTGTATTTTTTCGTAAACAATACCAACGCAACAACAAAACAGGTAAATTCCTAAATAACAGAAATTATATAACAATGTATATATTTTGGGTAGCAAAAAGTATCCGTACCACACAAAACACGATTTTAAGACAACACTTAATATTTTGTGACGTAACCTTTGTTCAGTTCAACGGCAATAAATCTTTTTTCTATATTTTATTTACCAAGCCTTGACATCTTTTCTGAGGGATTTTAGGGGTCATTGTCCTTCTGAAAAACGAATGTTTGCGGTAGCCCGAGTTTTTGACCCAACGCATGCAAATGTTCCCTTAAAATGTTCTGATACATGTGAGCATCCATTCTCTCTTCTATGACATGAACATTACCGGTCCACGTGATGAAAAGCATCTCCAAGTCATAATGTTACCAGCACCAAATTATGCAGTGGGAATGGTGTTTTTTGGTGCGAATGCCCTTCCATCCTTCCTCCACACATGGTTCTATAAATTTCTTCCAAATAGCTCTATTTTAATCGCATCCGACCACAACCCGTTTTCCCAGAACGACTCAGGCTTGTCCTTGTGCTCACGGACAAATTTCAGACGAGCTTCCCTATTTCGTTTCAACAGCAGGGTAGTTTTGCGAAGAGTTCGAGAAAGTAAACGATTTTGGTGCAGCTCGTGGCTCATTGTACAAAGGCTACCGCTTGTCCCTGCTGCTAGCAAGTCTTCCTGAAGCTCTTTGCGAGTAGCCATGAGGTTTTCGGACACTGCGACTACACTTACTCATCTGGGGTTAGTGGGCCTATACCCGCAGCACAAACCAGTGCATGTGGGTTTCCCGGGTGAGGGTGTAGTCTAAGTTGACTTTACATTTACTTTCCTGGCCATTTTTCTTGAAGCTCTAGGGGAAATCTTCCGCGGTCTGACAGATCTAAGTTGGTTTTCGACGGTTTTCGAACGTTTAAACCTTTTGATAAATGACCCGATGGTGGTGAACGGTATTTGAGTGCGTGATATTTGCCTATAACTTTTCCCAGATTTCCATTCTTTAGCAAAAACTCTTTTACAGAATTTCTTAAGCTCCTTAAGTGCTTTTTGCCATGAACAGTCAAATCAATTTAAAAATGAAAAATCGTTTGTACGAATTCATTTTTCAAATATAGGAAATATAATATAATTTATTATAATTTTTTGTTTTTTTTACTTATAATAATTTACAACACTTGAATGCAAATTATTATAATTTTTTGTGTTTTTTACTTATAATAATTTACAACACTTGAATGCAAATACTGTATCAATATCTCTATTTTTGGCTCGCTATATTTTTTTAAACAACCAATTTCATGGTGTACGAATATTTATTCTCACCCCCACCGCACATCTCCAAAATCCAGATATCTCTCTTGACAGGTAGTTATCTTTAAAAAAAAACTATAATTAGATCCATCTTCTCATTGGGCCAGTGCCCTTATGCATGATATTCCCATGCAATTAAGGTGTGAGTGGCAGTGCACGAGCAACAATAACTTTATTTTTTATAGTTTAATGACCAGGCATACTGGTTCAATTAGGATACCAGCTGGGCGTGTTGCAATCAGGCCATCGGTGTCACCTGTGCTACACCGGCTTCCAATGCGACACAGGTTGGGTAACACCTGGTGACACCGATGACAACCCTCCAAAATTGTAAGATTATGAGCTGGGTAACACCGCCTTTGTTTACAAATATTGACTATGATACTCCACAATTCGTATTCAAAATGTAGGACTGTCATACACTACTTGCATTCTAGCAGTTGAAACACTTTTGTGTCGTTTTCTCAATATTTTATTCTAATATACAGCCAAAATAGGGCTCCCACAGAAATGTTCATGTACGAACTTTCCGCAAATTCAGCAAGACTTTTTGGGGGCGCTGAGATCGCACGTTGCATACACTGCTACACGAGGGTGACACCGGGTAATACTGTAAGGTTAACACTGGCGTCTGATTGCAACACGCCCCTGGAGTGAGCCTGATCTTGTATAACTTTATATGTACCTATATAAATTTGCAGATGCTGGAGCTGCTGCTGTTGTGTCTCGCTGCGTCGGTGGATGCCCACAGCGTGTTGCTCTACAAGTCCATCGTGTCGGAGGCCAGAGTTGAAGAATCGGAAAACCTTGTAGTGAAGACCATCCAGTCCACTTTCCAGACGGCCACGATCAAGTGCGCCGCCCAGGACTGGTGCGGCTGCGCGTGTCAGCTCTCGGACAGCACGTTTGCCCTCACCAACCTGCTGCTCACGGGAGGCGTCAACGACACACTTGCAGGAAACAGAGTTCCGTGTTGGACGAAGCGACCCGTTCCTGGGGTTTCTCCTTCGGCCCGTGTAACTGTCTACGCCTATTCGACGTCCTCTCCCCAAACGGTGAGAGTGCCTGGGAATATTCTTGATGGAATTTATAGCTGGTACAATGACGATTGCTATCAGGGTTGGAAGAACATTGACATTCAACCATTTATCGTGTTTGACTTCGGAAAAGTTCAAGCGATGGATCGAGTACTGGTGTGGCTGCAACACGGAGGAACAGTAGCAGAGAGATTTTCTTCCGTAGAAGTTCGAGTAGGCAACACCACTGCACAGGGACAGTTCGACAGCTACATCCTCTTCGACACATTCTCTGCAGAGCCATCGCTAGATCAGCAAATTACATTCAAATCAAACAATCCTCTGAGTGCACGTTATCTGTCGCTCCAAGAGATGTCGCTACCCATCTTTCAGTTCTGCCATCTTGAGGTCTATGGAACACCCTGAAGGTGGTTTCTGATTGATCTTCTGAAACTGCTTTGTGACTACAGGCATTCTATTGAATCCACTGCACATTAACAAGGCAGGCTCTTATTATGAAGCTACAGTACCTAATCCCCACGTATGACTTACCATTTTTGGATTTTCACGAGGAAAATATTTCTAACTCCATTGAAGTTGCCCATTGGACTTGCTCTTGACTGTCCCATGCAAAGCTGAAAATGTCAGACTGTCAACCCATCATACCGTTATAGCTGCATCAATAGATATAGACCCAATTGAGGTGTCATCAATTTTAGAGTGGAAACCAAACTGAGCTCGACTTGTCCAGATCTTAGTTTCAAGCTTTTGGATCAAGTTTTCAGTGTTTAACTCTAAAAGGATTTAGCAAGAGATAGGAGAAAATTCATTCGAGATTCGTAAAATTAGGTCTTCAAATGTCTCATACTACGTCATGTTGCATCTAACACCTCCAATATCCAGAGGCCGGCATCTCCGATTACGTTACTATGTTACGGTGGCAATGGCAATACCATCGATCCATCGGCATCGAAACCAAAAATCGCCAATTTTCATCGGCGATGACCTACTATGAAATAACCGTCGGCGATGGCCATCGTAGGGCGTCACAATCGGCGATGGACCATCGCATTAACACATTTTAAAAATGCAAACATCTCAGACCACAAACATCGAATAAAAGCAGCATCTCTTATAACCTCGGCCTCTGTGCGATTTTCAAACCAGTAATACTATTCTTAGGTGATAAAAGGTGCGAAATGTAAGACCCAGGTTATTATATTGACATTGTTAAATCTGGGAAATGAACTAAAATAAACTTTGTAACCCCCTCTTTTTATTTTATAAAAATATGAATGTTTCAATCTCGTAAGGCTGTTTTTCTGTAGTTTTAGCCTTATTTCATCGGCTTCGGAAGTACAACCGATGACGATGCCCATCGTATGCCATCGCCTATGGTATGTTCAGTCATTTCATCGGACCATTTCTTCCTCATAACACCATCGCCGATAGGGAAAATGGCCATTGCCGATTATTTAATACGATTTCCATCGGACCATCGTAGTTTTTCCGATGGCGATGGTCTACACACCATCGCCATCGTATAATTAGCGATGGCCTTCGTGCCAGGATCTGCCCATACCATCCAAACTGGCGAAACTCTTACATTACGCCACAAACCCGGTATTCTCGATATTTTACTGTTCTGACTCTTGAAAGTTTAAAGTACGTCACATGGGTAAATAAAACCGCCAGAAGAGAGTTATGCGCTATAAATTTCCTGAAGAATTACGACGTGGAGGGGATAATTGTGGTCATGCTTCATAAAATTTTAAGCATAACAACCAAACATGTTACAATAGAACGTATTTATCATTTCCCTTCTATGCTGAGGATTCCTGCAGGGATATTTCATTCATTGTGCAGCATATGCAGCGCTCGTGAGGACAGTCGGTCATATCACTACACAGAAAATGAAATCGAAATGAGTTAGCAACTTCTGACAGTACATTTTTATGCACTACTGCGTTTGTTTCAATCTTGCCTTCTACGACTGCTGCAGCTACACCTTACTGCGTCTTTTTGTGGCCACGTTCGTAATCACATTCACCGTGATCGTGATCATCGTGATCACTGAAAAGCACAAGAACGGTCAGTGATTTTCTAAACATACCTGAGACGCCATGTTTGTCTACAAAAATAAATGTCTATCATATTTACACGGAATATGGTGGGGAATGGATTACTTATGCATTTTAATCTACGATATTTTGAAGTCAATACATCAGTGATTTAACAATATTTCACGCATTTTGAACACTGCACAGGCATAAGTCTTACGAAACTAAATTCTGGAAGTCAATGTTACAAGCAATCACGATATCAATATTCAAATTATCCTTAAATATCAGAAAACATCACGAACTTGCATTTGAAATTTCGAATTTTTGCTTATAGGTATAATGGCTGCAACCACTCTTTGATCACGCATGATCAGCCCGCTAGGGAAATGACGGTGCGATTAAAATTCACCACTGATCACTGTTGATTGCTATCAGAATCACGTCAAAAAGTGTCACAAAAAAGCAAGGATCATGCGAAATCGGGAAGAATCATCCGCAAGGTGGTCACAAAAAGACGCCTTTAGACGGCTTACTGCTGCCCATTTGGGCCAAGTGATACATCATGCTACCATACCTTGATACCTTGATGATACTCCGGACGAGGTCCAGGTGGCGTTATGCGCGCTACCCATCTTGCGCAGAGGTGATTCTGCAGTCCGTGACCAGCGTGATGGCTAACAGCGTGTTATCCCCACAGTTCACGTAGCCGCTAACAACAGGTTTATCTGGCACTTTCCGTAAGTATGCGTCCAGGAAGTTTTTAAATTTCGCAGTCTCTGTACCGATGACATTTTGGATGTGACGCGGCATTTTGTTGAATAAAATCGCCCGCCGAACCGCGAAACTATTAGAATACTTTGTGGCCATTAATTGCGACACCACCAGTTTTGATCGGAAGTCGCACGTCACAAGTGCGACCAATACGGTCTGAGTGTCTGGCCTGGATTCGTTCATTGACGTTGACAGTAATTCCTTCTACAATTTTCCAGACATGTATGATCGTAAAGCGCTCGAATCTCCTTTGAATGGAGTACATTCCAATTTGAGCAAGTCTTTCGTGATAGTTTAAATCTTGCATGCCCCGGATTTTGGCAGTAAACGATCGCTGGATAGCCTCAAGGCGATAAAAACTTTTGCCAGTATCAAAAAGACATTTGGCAAGTGCACCACACAATCGAGCGGCTGCTACGCTGTCTTTTTCTCTTCATTAAGAATAAAATAAAGAAAATTTCGATGAGCTATACTGCTGCAGGGCACTCAAGATTTATTGCAGGTTAATCGCGCAGGCACAGCGAAAGTGAAAAGTTTGTTTTCGTGTCAGAAACCGTATTTTTCATCAACGTTAACTGAATAATAAGATATAATAGTAGGAACATACACTGGCGCCGGTATTGTAGTTAGCCAACCTGAGAGTTAAAAGTACAATGTATGCCAATTAAGATAGGCACCCATTATAACTGAACCAAACCTATCCTTACCTAGCTTATCCTATTCAATGAACCTCGCTAATTCTAAACTAACCTAACCTTCCTTTATATAAGAAATATAATAAGTTGATCAGTTAGGCCCCATACTACACCGGAGCTCATGCATTTATCGTCTTTTTCGTAGATTGCGTGTTCCCCCTTGTATGTAGGAACGGAAATCCCTCGAGCACAATTACCACAATATTATTACCACTCTAACGTATTAACACAGGGACCAAGAACCATACTTCATCATTTTCATGCAATGACTAAAGTTTTTTCACATTGATAAACTTTTTGTTAATACGACACCTTCTATTAAACATTCTAGTTTAATATACTTACGGCAGCCTAGAGTGTTGAAGGGATGACCCAGGGGCCGGATGCTCAAAAGCCTCGTAAAGTAACAATTATCGTAACTGTACAGCTGCAGGCACGAATGCAGCGATGTAACTGCTGAAGTTTTGCATTTTTACTCTACAATATAACATCTGAGTGTGTCTGTGTCTATTATTTAGGCATGCATCATATGGAGGTTCAAAGCACTTTGATCATAACTTTGTGAAAATTAATAATACAAGAAAGTAACAAAATCTGAGCCGTGATACCGGAACTTCTTCAAGGAACTGTACAGTTTATGTTACCGTAACTTTACCAGGCGCTTGTACATCCGGCCCCTGACACGTTGCACGTTCGAATGCCAGCAAAAGCAAGTGAGCTATTCCTTCGCTTGATGCGCTGACTCAGCATTTGACATCTGCACAGCTGTCGTGGGGGTACTTACTCTTACCAGAAATGAGGAGGATACGGGGCACCAGTCGTTGCATAAGAGTCTTCCATCGACGGCGCCATAGACGGTAACGATTGATGCTCGAATGCAGCAGTACACTTCTTTGGGGGGCACTTGGCCTATATCTGCAGTACGAACTAGTGCCTGCGGGATCCCCATAATGGGTGCAGTCACGATGATTTTACTTTTATCTTTTATTGGAGATCACTGCCATTGTTCTATGGAATTTCGGCAGGGTCCTTCTAGTCAAATTGTAGTTCCGCTTATTCTTGCTTACGTTTCTTCGTACCTAACCTAGTGTACAAAAACAGATTTTGTTTTACAAGCAGTAGGAGTAGTTTCCACGCAAACAGAGAACGAAAAACGGAAATATTAGCGTTGTGTTACCTAAGTATGCACAGGTAAATGAGCGGGAGACTCTTGTTCCCACACACAAAGGAATAAGGTCCTCCAGTTCTGAAAACACGGTCAGCTGGAAGGAAACCGATTTTTGCATTTATCTTTCACTGAGCCCTAAAGTAAGAGCTCCGTTTGATATTCAGTGCTGGACATTGGATGATTTCGCAAAAAGCCGTCTACTCCTATAAGCGGCCAGGGTCCTAAGCCACAAACAATAGATGTGTGATAAGTGGGCATGGGCCCAAAACGGTGTTTGTGCTGCTGTTTAGCGTGCGATATTTGTTTATAGGAATCGCTCTGGCACCTATTTATTGTAAAGCTAAGATTAGGAAAATGTTTGGCCTAATTGTGTTTTAGTAAATGTTACAGCAGAGTGAAAATGTCACATAATTCGAATCAGGTCCTCGAGAAACATCGGGAGAACCCCATACGTTGTGTGTCACTGCCATGCAGCAATAGCGCCTGCCTCTACGAACTTGGAAACTCTACAAATCATAATGGGATATAGGTTTTAGATGTTTAGATTGTTTTCTTCGGGGAAATTTCACGCTGAGCCGAGGCCAAAACATAGTTAATTGTTATTACTGGGATCCGTGGAAATTCCACGGTTAGTGGTTAATGTTCTCACAGTTTCAGTTTATCTGTCGGAAAAGGACCTAGCCATGTCCGTAGATGTTTTCAGGCAGTTAAGTATTTTTTTTAATTATAGCTATTGCGAGGGCATTACGTTTGTTATCTTGTTGTCGTGTGTGGTTAAAAAATGTTAGAGTTAAATCCTATAATAGCTCTATATATGTAAAACCCTAAAAGAGAATAGGCAGCCCTATTAAGGATACGTAAGGCAAGGCTAGGTTCAGCTGATGACCTATATAAGCTAGCTATCATAAGATTAGGTAAGGTTTAGCTGACGTTAAAATAAGCTAATGTAAGCAGAACCAAACCTTACTTCTCCTAGCCTGCCCTCGCGAGCAATTCAGAACGTTAGCGGAACTTAACATTACTCACCTAACCTTACACTTGCTAGGTTAATTGTTGGCCAGCTATAGAGTACGCGGTGGTGGCGAGTAGAGGAGTGCCAGTTTTCTAGTGTATCTGTCGAGAAACGTACGAAAATCTCCAGTAGAGTTGGATTTTTAGTCCGTCAGACTTTAAGGTGACATAAAGAAACTGTAAGGTGACATGGGATTGTCTCTTCTTCTCAGGGTGTCACCAGAGCAGGGACTACCGAATAAAATACGGTATTTCGGTAGTACGGTACCGACTGTATTTTCATCTACCGAAAGACTTTTTTTGGTAGATTTGCATTTCCCACACCCACAAAAGAAACTTCTTTGTCCTCTATGACCCACCGTCCTTCCTGGGAGACATTAGGAAAATCGCATTTATTTTCGTTTAATTGAGCTTTCTCACGCTGCATTGCACTTCATTAATTAAAGAAGATAGACGTTGCGCTGTTAGAATTGGGCGTAGTGTGTCATAATGTTTCGCTCACATAACTCTCACGTCCTTTCGTGCTTAGTGGAGGGTGAACTGCCAGTGGATGATGTAGTTAAAGGTTTGAAATAGGTGTTTTAAGGGCTGTAGAATGTAATAAAAGGCTTTTAAATGTGTTTTTATATATATATATATATATATATATATATATATATATATATATATATATATATATATATATATATATATATATATATATATATATATATATATATATATATATATATGTATAACGAGTTTTTTTAATCTATCTACATGCCCGGTGGGCATGTTTCCTCTATTTTATAAGCAGATTGGTTACATTTTTGCCCCTAAGCTAGCAGTAATCTTCCGGTGTCTGATACGGTTAGGAAATGTTCCCCGTTGTTGGCGTATTGGAATATACTCCCATTCCCAAGGGTCCAGTGTCGCCCAATGTCGCCAACTGCCGGCCCATTACGCTGACACCCATTTTGTCGAAAGTGTTCGAGAAATTGGTCGCTTGTAAGCTTGGTCGTTTTGCTGAGGTTATGGGTTAGCTGCCTGCAGGTTAGTTTGCGTACAGAACTGGTTTGGGTAGTTGGACGCCTTGTTGTCGGTGCCACATCATTTACAGTCTGCGCTGGATTGTCGATCTGAGGCACGTCTTGCACCGTTGGACTTTAGCACGGCGTTTGATAGGGTCAACCACAGGAGTCTATTATACAAGCTTGAGTCGTTTGGTGCGGGTGGTAGGGTTCTGGCGGTCATTCGTGATTTTGTTTCTGAGTGAACGCAGAGTGTGTCTGTTGACTACGTTTTGAGTGCCTCAGTCGCGGTGGAGTCTGGCGTCCATCAGGGGAGCGTGCTTGACCCACTGTTATTCATTCTGTATACTAGTGACATGTTCTCTTCTTCGCTGGAAAACACGATGCTCAACTATGTAGACGATTCCACTTTTATAGCTGTGATACCTGCTCCCCGCATGCGTAATGCTGTCGCCCAATCTCTGAATAGGGATTTGTCACACATTAGTGCATGGTGCTCGGCCTGGAGTATGAAGCTGAAAATGCCAGTAAGACCAAGTCGATGATTATCAGTCGGTCTTGGACATTTGTACCGCAGCATCCACATCTGGAGACAGATGACAATTTGCTTCAGGAGTTTGGCTCCTTGACTGAAGCCACGTGCTTCCTGTAAGATTGGGCTTCTGCGTAAGGTGAATTCGGTGTTTGGTGGCAATGAGATTGTCTGCAGATGCTTTTAGGCCTATTTGCTGCCTGTGTCGGAGTATTAGGACGGGCGATGAGCCCTGGTTTGATGATGCCTGTAGGAGAGCGCACCAGTTGAAGCGGGAGGCATATGCCCGTTGGCGTACTAGCCGGTCTGCTGTTGACTTTCAGCTTTTC
>LQNS02015105.1:22813742-22824525 GCA_001587735.2 Parhyale hawaiensis
GAAGGGGGAGTACGATCTGCTTAAACAGCGAATGCCAAGGAGGTTTAATTAAACCTCCTTGCTGCAGGAGATGAAGTGCGCGGCGACGCGTTGATTAAGAAACTGAAAATACGAAAAATTTATAAAAACAAAACAGAATTTCCACAAAGAAAGACCTATATAGCCTGAATCAGCTACTTATAATGATTCAAAGTATAGTAATGAAATTTTGAAGTTCAGGTGGGGGATAAGACGAATATTAGCCCAATCATTAAATAGGCCAAGGTTAGAACCAAAGCTCGCTGACTTACCGAAATAGGCATTGCAGCGGACAGTACGAGGCGATGATCCAAACTTTCGCTTTACTACAGGGAGATACGGGAAGCCGAAAATAATAAATTTGGTACCCATTCGCGTTCCCAGAAAGGCAGCTGCTCTGACTAGAATCACAAAGCAGAATCACGTACTGAACTCTTGAAGCACAGTTGAAGTATGGAGCAACTGTCTCCTCCACAGCATCAGAACGTGAACCATCTCTTCCGCGTCACTGGCTCACTGACAGCGGTAAACATTTTCACGCACCTATTCTGCGTCTCCCTTAGAGTTAGTTTTATTAAAATCTATAAGATTACGTTCATTAAATTGTTGTAACGGCTTCAAAACGATTGTAAGCTTGTGTCTGAATATGTATTTTTCTTTGTCGGCTCCGATGAGTCATCGCTTGATGTCCGACGTAATTCTCTTTAAAACGCTAATATGATTGTCTGTCTGACTTACCTGTTAATGTTCTTATATCTTTGTAGTACCGAACATGAAATACTGAAATTAAGAAACAATTGTAGCATACATTCGTCATTTTTCTATGACTTTGGAACTAAGTACATAATTACAAAAAAGTTCCCAAAACACACTTATGTATGAATGAATTGTGAAAATTATCTATTCGTAGGTTGTACACCAGGGCCCAGATTTACTGACGTTATAATATTGTAAGACTTACGATGTTGTATTTTACAACCACGATACAAGGTTGCAGTCTTATCTGCCTTATGATCATAACATACAGCTTACAACTACAGCCAGTGAACGATCGGTTTTCGCTGTGGGCGTGGCTGCAACGGTGCCACAGCTACCACCAATTATCCAACACGCGTGTTTTCAGTCAGAAAAATAGAAAACGAACCCTATTTCAGGTGGACTATGTTGAAAATTTTGAAATAGCAATGACAACAGATGTTAGAAAATGGATGTTACATTTATTCTACCGGTAGGCCTATAGGTTTTACTAGGAACGTAGATAAGAGTAATAGATATAATGAATGCCTTGCTCACACAATAATGCTCATTTAATCAATTATCAAATTAACATATATATATATGAACTTATTGAAATATACATTGATACCAAGGTGTATTCATAAAGGAGTTTATATATGTGTTTGTGTCTGCATTGAATAACATATGAAGGTTTGACTTGTTGGCTCTCCACCTTGAAGTAAAAGTCTTGTCTCGTTTTTTCAAGAGGTTTTCTCAGTAAGTCTATTCCTCTATTCACTGACTGTAATTACTTAATCGCTGCATTCTGAATCAAAACACTCTGTTATATTGATTACGAATGATTCAACGAACTTTCCTGCTGCTATGTCTCATTTACCATCTTCATGTTGCAATTTTTGTTCTGCATGTCGCACTGCTTGCATCCAATTACGCAGTGTTATAAGATTGAGAGATTCTTTCACCAGAACTGTAAGGTCACCCATTTAAACGTGTAGTTTTTTGGCTACGTGACGATCTACACCTGCTCCCATATGAGCTGAGTTGTATGGTAATGACAATGGTAAGGAGGTAATTTCAAAACCCGCTGCTCTGTTTCTTCTGCAATTTCGTCAATTACGTATGTAGTCGTTATAGTCATCTTCTTAGCAAGCTCCTGCAACTGTGCTTTGGTAGCGCTCTCTGGAGGTAAATCTGATTTCCTCCATTATGTATGTAGTAAGACTTCTTTCAAGCTGCGCAGAGTGATAAGATGCGTTGTCCATGAGAATTACAGAGTTAGGTGAAAAATTTGGAAGGAGTTGCTTCCGAAACCATTCCTCAGAATATGTGGCATTCATCTGATGATGATAGTCCCCATCGTTTTTTGCTTGGAATTTTAGCTTTGCGTTCTGTACAAAACCATGATCATCCCAGCATGAAGAATAATCAGACGACTATTTTTTCCTGTAGGTGGTTTCACTCCGTTACCTTGTGGGGATGTCGTTTCTTTCCAGCATTTTGTAACCGTGTAATTTTGATTGGCCTAAGTTTCATAAAGTACACAATGTTATTGGACGACTGCTTGACTTCCCTGATATCTCACATATAGGAATTACCCAATTGCCGAACTAACTCTATTTCTGAACAAACAGCTAATATTTGATAAGCTTGAGTAATAATCCCATCAAATAATAGTTCTCGTTTGGAAATAGAGTTAGTTCGACAATTTGGTAATTCCCTTAACTGATGTACGCAGAACCTGGCACCTTTGCAAGCAAGCTATGCCACATGTCCTATAGATTGTAGAACATAGTGACTCAATGGAAAACTGTTACACATTTTACGATACACGCTTGGGTAAGTAGAATGAGAACATTAACCAAAGCCTGTTACAGCCTAGAGAAGGGGTCATATTACCCGTGAAATAATATAGCTACTATTTAACACGTGGCATAATGGGCGTGACGTCACACCTATTTGGGAACGCCCACAATGGACTTCCTAAACTAATTTTTCTATAGTTTTCTAAGCAGTTATAAGTATCCCCAAGGTCTAGCAAAAACATGTAACATACCTTAGAAAATTCTTTTAGCTTGTCTCCTCTATTTTTTGCAGGAAAGACGTTTTTCTTCCTACAACCGCGTAGTAATTCGTGGTACTAAATACACGAGTTACAACACGAAATTAACTTGATAAATCTGGCCGGAGTTACGATACAGTAAGTCGAGATACAAGCTAAACTAGGGACTATCAGCAATGTAAGTAGCTTGATAAAACTGGCCCCAGTTTAGTGTAGAAAATAATACAGTGAAAATTATATCAGTAATATTTTTACACGAGTTCAATACGGATTTATTATATTTGAAATTAATTATGGCAAATTACATGAGTGAAATCCAGAGCATGCCTCTTACAACGCTTAAGTTAACAACATTGTGCAATGCAGTAGTTAAAATTACCACCAGATATTCAGAAAAAAATTGAATACTTAAAGAGCAACTTAAATATGCATACACATACTTACTATTCAGCAGTTTCATTAATAAAGTTTCATAATTCGATATTATGTTGAATATATTTAACTGAAACGCTGTAATAACATATAAAAACTAAAATCCCGATGGTGTTATAAACGTGGATATCCTTTTTTGAAGTCAGGAACCATTCTTAGCTATAATATAGGATAGCAGCTGATCTCAAATGGTCCTCCGGTAAAGAAAGAAACTGTGGCATAGATACTAAACATAAAATTCACCAAAATCCCCGGTCGAACAAAGGATTGGAAGCTCAGAGTCAAGAGTTTTTGTTGCATGTAAACTTCGTATAAGACGGTAAAGTGAAATCACTTTCGACAACGAACAATATACAAAGGGATCTTTCTTGAAAAATAAACCTCTAATGAAATATAGTAGAACCAACCTGTTTTGCACTTATACCTAATTTCCTGGAAGATTGGACGTCTTGGATCATTGTTGTTTACTGAATTAATGGACATCTTCAAGATCTTAGTTTTTATTGACCCAAGCTTTCGTTTTGCTCAACGCAAAACGTTTTCATTAAACACTTATACCTAACTTTATGGGTGGTTCATCAGTTTGGAAAAAATGAACGCGTTAACATTTACAATCCCTAGTGATGTCTTAGCCCTAAAATAAACGAAAAGCGATAGCATAAGGTCAGGCAAAAATTTGTGGCTGTACTATATAAATCTTTTTTATCATTATCAATAGTAGAGTTGAATTTAGTTATTTTCTGCTTCATTCGCAGATGCTGGAGTTGCCGTTGCTTCTCCTGCTGTGTGCCTCTCCTTTGGTGGGTGCCCACAGCGCGCTGCTCTACAAGTCCATCGTATCAGAGGCGAGGTTTGAGATAGCCGAGGGTGTAGTGAAGACCATCCAGTCCACTTTCCAGACGGCCACGATCAAGTGTGCTGCCGAGGACTGGTGCGGCTGCACTTGTCAAGTCTCGGAAAACACATTTGTCCTCACCAACCTTCTGCTCACAGGAGGAGTCAACGACACACTTGCAGGAAAGAAAATCCCGTGTCGAACAAAGCACCCGATTCCGGCGGTCCTTCCGTCTCCTCTTGTTAAGATCCACTCGCATTCACCGCTTGGTATGTACGATGGCGTACGCTTTCCGGAACATCTTCTTGACGGCGTACACGGATGGAACAAAAGTGAGTGCTTCCACGGTATCAGAAATGATACAGTTTGGCCATATGTGGTGTTTGACTTGGGGAAAGTCCAAACGGTGAGGCAGGTCGTGGTCTGGCTGCAACAGGATGGTAACCTTGGTAATAAGTTCAATTCGGTTGAAGTCCGGCTTGGCACATCCGCCAGTGAGGGGCAGTTTCAGAACTATACCATCTTCGATACGTACACTGGCGTACCGTCTTGTAAGGAACGCATTTCGTTCGAGGCCAACACTCCAATAAGCGGAAGATATTTGTCATTTCAAAATATTGGTTATTTTCTGTTGCAGTTCTGCCACCTCGAGGTGTACTAAAGCCATACAGGGATGACATATTCAGGCTGACCTGTAGCAAGATGCTCTGCTACTGCGCACAGCATGAAGGTCTTACCGTCATTTCGCATAAGTTATGTGCTCAGAGCATTGTGCGCCAATCATATTATTTATCATCTATGTTAAATTGATCATTTATTAAAGAGTTAAACTGAAGGTCACCTAGAGAATTTTTTCAAAAAATCATGCATGTAGATAATCATTTATCGAATTATATCGTAAAGATAAACCTAGAATTTTCCAAGAGGAAATACCTTTTACAGTAATAAATCATTCCTTTAAAATTTACTCTTCGCTTTCCAGGAAAGAATACTTCTCATTTAATCAAGCACTGATGCATCATCCCTTTAGATCGTATTTCAGAAGTTAATCCTAACTCAGAACCTATGAGATGGCCGCAAAGTCCGCAAAATTAGATTTTTCGTTGGTATAAATCCTGTTCAAGTTGCAACACGATCCAAAGAGGCGAAACAAATGCTTCTCACTGAAATACTGGACAAGTTCTGCCTACGGGCCTGGCTTAAATAACTCGGTTGCGCAGTGACAATCAATAGCGCCTATTGTCAGCTTAGAGTTCGATGCAGAGCGTTGTTAAGAACCTGGTGTGCATGGCTTCTAAATGCAGAATACATTGATCTACGCGTACACTTGGTTACTGTCACTTGCAGCATGTGGTAAACTCGGTAACATCAATATTTTGTTCCTCTGATTTTGGTAAGTTGTGTGGGAAGTCACAACGGTAAATAAAGTGCCAAGGAAATGGCCATGCGTGGTAAAGTTTCCGAAGAGTTACGATATGGCGGGCTCAATTTGTTCATGCTACAGTAATTTTCACGCATGGCAAAAAACATGTTACAGAAGAGCTTATTAGGCATGTCCCTCGTATTTTGGAGTTTCTGCGATGACGT
Organism: Parhyale hawaiensis; assembly: GCA_001587735.2. NCBI lineage: Eukaryota > Metazoa > Arthropoda > Malacostraca > Amphipoda > Hyalidae > Parhyale > Parhyale hawaiensis. The sequence continues at coordinate 22,819,412 of LQNS02015105.1, forward strand.
TTCATCGCTCGTGTAGCTATTATAAGTCCATGCTCACGATAGCAGCACGACCATGCAATTCTACAGAAACTGATATCCCCGTGAGTTGTGAACTTTTGCCAATACATATTGATCCAGCACCTGTTTGTTTCACTCTTGCCTTCTACGCCTGTTGCCACTATACCTTAGGGCTCTGGCACACCAAAAGCAGTTCAGCGAGGAGCTGTCAGGCTGGTAGTTTGTGAGAAACACGGAATGCACTGCCAGCTTCCTGCTGAACTGCTTTTGGTGTTCCAGCGCCCTTAGAGGGCTTGCTGCTATGCATTCCGCCTAAATGATACATCAAGCCACACAGTCGAGCTGATGTAACTTTATCGCTTATTGCATTTAGGAATGAAATATACAGTATTTCGATGAGTGGTAGCTCTTTCAAGAAGAATTATTTTCGGTTGATGATGCAGGCACAGTCAAGCGCGTAGATTTTAGTTTTCGGTGTGTGACGCGCAGTGTGACGTATCATCTTTTCAGTAACATTTTTAAACTCAAGTATGCGATGTAATAGTTTGAACCTAAACTGGTGCGGTCTCAGTATGCATAGCTAACCTAAGAGTTAGGAATACCAGGTATGCCACATAAGTCAGAATATAGGCACCTAGTTTTGCTGAACCAAACCCAGATTATCCGATTCTTAACCAACTTAGCCATTCCTTTAGTAACTTGACCTGACATTACATAATGAAACAGTATTCTCAGGTAGGCCCCGTGCTGTACCGGAGCTCAGAAATTTATCTCCTTTCATGGATTATGGGTTTCGCTTAGTATTAAAAACGAGAATACCTCTGCCCAGATACCACATTATTACCTTTCTAATGTATTTTCACAGGGACTGGATATCATTATTTTTGCATAGAAAGTAAATCCACTAAAATCTATTGAACTTCATATTTATTTGTACCGAATGTTCTTCAGAATATTCAATTTCTCCTGTCCAAAGTGGCTAATGCCAGACTTACCAGATGAAACTAAAACATCCAAAATCCATCAAGTTCTCCATTTTTATGTAATGACTAAAACTTTCTTACATGCCAACCTCTATTAAATAGTCCAGTTTAACGTTTAACGGGAGCCTGGAGTGCTGAGCTTATGACAGGACTGTGCAGGTTCGAATGCCAACCCAGGCAAGCGAACTCTTGCGGCGTTTGATGCGCTGACTCAGCATATGAAATCTGCAAAGCTGCCGTGAGGGTACTTGTCCTTACCAGAAATAAGGAGGGTAGGGGAGGGGGAGTCGTTGCATAATAGCTTGCATCGATGCCGCCATAGCTCGTGACGATCGGTGATTGACTGCAGCCGTAAAGTCCTTTGGGACGACTTGGCCTAAATCAGCAGCACGAAATAATGCGTGTGGGTTTCCCAGTAGGAGATGATGCAGTCAAATTGACTTGATCTTTTAATGAAGAAAACTGTTTTTGTTCTATGGAACTTCGGCTGGTTCCCTGTGTTCTTCCGTACCGTACCTATCCTGGTGTACGAGAACGGACATTGCTGTAAAGGTTTTCATGTAAGCAGAGCGTAGAAAACAAAAAATATCAACTTTGCGCTTTACAAGTATACAAGTAAATGCTGGCGGAAATTCCCGTTCTCAATACAAACGGACAAAGTCATCCAGTTCTGAAAGGACGGTCATTTGGAAGAAAACCGATTTTTGCATTATTTCTTTCAATCCTAAAGTTAGTGTGTTCTTTGACATTCAGTGCTGTGCGTTCATTGGTTTCGCAAAACGCTGACGTGTCGTTAGCGGCCATGCAGTAAACCACACTCAATAGCTGTGTAGAAAGTGCGCATGCATGGGTCCAAAATGGGATCTGTGCTTCAGTTGGCGATTGCGATTTGTTTATAAGAATCGCTTTGGTTTCTATTTATTTCGAAACTATAAAACTTGGAAAATGTCATAGCTAAAAGAATATATGATTAAAAAATAAGTACAGTATCTGTTCAACCTAGCTATGTTTTGGTAAAAGATGTTACAGTAGATTGAAAAAATAATGTCACAGCATGCGAATCAGCTCGTCGAGTAACTTCAAGAGAATCCCATTACAAATCGTTGCCAGCTAGCGCCTTCTTCTGCGAACGTGGAAACTTTACAAATCATTATTGGACATTATGTTTAGATCTGCTGCCGAACTATGGAGGGCACATCGGAGTGTTTCGATCTCTAACAAATTTTTTTAACACATTTCGATCTAAGTGCATGACGATCCTTGTAATTATAGTCGATCCTATAGTTAGTACAAATTCAGCAACCGTTCTGTTAATTCATGTTCTTGTAAGGCCGCATTCACATGACATTCATATCAACGCGTCCGATCATCCACTTATCCGCATGTGTTACGGTGCATAGCAATAGCAGAAAAGGGCGCAGTGATTCTTTGTTTGATTTCACTCTAAATTTGAAGACATATCCGTAATATGTCCAGAGACACTTGCAAAACAAACTGGTTTGGCAGTTAACATTTTCTATAATTTCTTGACCGTAGACAAAGTTGTGTTAACTGCGACGTTACAAAACATTTGGATAAGTGGATGAGCGAACGCGTTGATTTGGAGGGCGTGTGAATTCAGCCTAAGAAGTTAACAGTGAGATGTTAATGAAACGTATACGTGACATGTACTCGATCGTGGAATTATTAAATTAAGAACGTCAGCCATTGTGTTCAAAGGTTTGAAAAAATATTATGTATGTAGGCTATATGCAGTATGTTTAAAGTTAAATTCGAAGATCGTCATGCATGTATCCTCAACCCATCTTTCTTGTATTCATGATTTTATCGAAAACCACATTACCACCCCTCCAGAGAATCGTTCAGTCTAAAGCAGCATACAGTGCTGAAGCTCTTCAATGTTGATGAAAAGTATCGTGCAGAGTGATGAACTCAGCTCTTTTCAGCATTAACTTTCGCTTAGCATAAGTATCATCGGACTACTCTCTTAACCTTCTCCATTCAAATGATCGAGCATCGTTTCGAATCAAGTAAGTGCTGGTTGGTATACAATAATTAAATTCCCTCCAGCAGATATTTAGCCAAACAAACACATGGCATCCCTTCTTTTCAACAGCACTTTCTAAATGAAATGTTTTCACAAGCTTAAAATTAGCACTTTTTGTTATGGTGCTCAATTGAATTTGTGATTCAAATGTAGGTCTCAAGTGAAATGAAAATCAGATCAGCAGGAAGAAAGAGATACCATTTGGTTCCATGCTCATTAGAGGGCTTGCTGTGCTCCATTGAAACACCGGCTGCGCTCATTAGCAGACATATGGGATACAAATATATTCTTCGTATTCAGATGAAGTTTAATTCAATCTGTTGCGCTAGCAGCGTTCATGTGCAATTGGTATATATGTAGATTTTTATAAGTGCGCACCCTTCTTTGCTCTTGGAAGCGTCGAAGCAAGAAGTGTGCAACAATCGAAATCTGCAATTTAGGTATCATGCGACCCAGTAAAAAAATACTCAGCGAAGCATTCACAACGCTTTTTACTATGAAAAAATAAACTGATATAGATGGGGTGGGGTGAAGGTTAAACCTACATGAAAGGCAATACTGACACAGTTCATTTAAGACAGAACAAGTGCTTCGTTCTAGAATAGAGGGTTTTGTTAAGGCAGCTTAGGAATAATTTGACCGCCTTCAAACCCTGTAGATCATTGTACGTGCTTTAAAGTTTACAGCCACTAACATTTCCCGCAAGCTTAACAGTATGCATTGCAGCATTATCCTATTTAAAAAATGGTAGATTGTTTTCTAAAACCTGAGTGTATTTCACAGCGTTTTATCTACATTTATTCAATTTACTTGGCATTTCCATTAGAGAGAAATGTTCCCAAATTATAAGAGACTCTCCACCAAGTGGTCTTTGAGAAAAAAAAAATCTGTTCATTTTTTCTCAAAATTAATTATGCCAATATGATTGGCAATCATCCACAACATCCAAATCAAGTTTATTTTTACCTGGCAAAATGAAATTCCTCCATTTTTTCACCCCAAGTTATCTTTTCTTTCACACATCCCATCCGACAATTTATTTGCTTCCTCCTGACTGATGAGGTAGTCTTTATTTTCTTGTAAACAAAATTTTTATGTAATCATCTAATACTTGACAAACTCTTCTAGGAGTATTAGTCAAGTCAAGTGAGGTTTGAAGATTTATTGGACTCTTGTGACCTTTCTAAGCCTCTCTAAACAATCCTAAACTTATTTCCACCACTTTATAACTTAGACGATAAGGCAATAGCTCATAGAGGGCCGGGGCGCATGGCAATAGCTCATAGAGGGCCGGGGCGTATGTTCCGGTGTCTCTTTGGGAATGGGCCTATTGTTTCGTCTACTGCCGCCTATCTAATCTAAATATGGCCTTCAGGGTAGCTCTTTTTGTTTTGTATTTTTTTAACCTTAAACTTTTAGTATATAAAGTGGCAGCAATAACGATAGCACAATTCAGAATTTTTCAATAACTTAAAAAATACCACGCTATATCATGTGAAATTTTGACATGAACACCTTATTTCAACTAGTTACCCATTTCTTATCATAATTTCCCTATAAACTATTTGATTAAACTTTTATGATGAAACGTATGAATTTGTGTTGAAATTTGGGGGGAAATAAAGATAGCACAACTTGAAAAAATTACATTTCCGCGTTACTACATCCAGATTAGAGAAGAAGAATATCAAAACAAACCGGAGTCGCCATATTGGACAGTTGCTCCCCACCCTGTAACCTCTATATTTGGAGATTAACCCATTTCTTAGCATGGGAAGACAGTGTGGGTTATCTGTAAAGGAAAAGGGTCAAATAGGCGCATTAAATGAAGAAGGATACACTATATCTGACATTTCTAGGGAGGTTAGCCGATCTAGAAAGGTGGTAACTAATTTTTTGAAGAACCCAGAAGAATTCGGAAAAAATAAGTCTCCTAGCCGCCCTTAAAAATTGAGCCCTACAGCCCGCCGCCGACTTCTCCGTGAGGCGTCTCGGACAGGAGAGGGGTCAAACAGCCTGCAAACATCCCTGCAATTAAATGTTACACCGAGAAGAGTGCGACAGATCCTGGGTTCATCTAAGAACTT
>LQNS02015105.1:22825170-22844252 GCA_001587735.2 Parhyale hawaiensis
AACTATTATTTTCGTGGTAAAATTTTGAAAAGACAACGAATACAATAATGATTATAAGGAATCGGTAACTAGTTAAAGTAACATTATTCAGTTAAAATTTCAACTATATTGATGCAGTATTGTTAAACTTATTACAAAATTTCAAAATGTGCTATCATTATTGCCACCACTTTATAGTAACATACCCCGTCTAAGTTGACGCCCGTCACTTACCCCTGACAAACTTTTTCTATATAAGCAATCGTCTACCGTAACTCATATCATATGATCATATGCTATTTGTGAATTCCAATGCACGATATGTATCTTAAACCATTTAGAAATTATATCTCCTTGTCGAATCAAACGCACATCATCTAAATCAACGCTTCTCATTTAACCTGCCGTACATTCTCCAAACTAGTTGTTCTCATCTAAGCTAATGAACCAGGGCCCAGATTTACTAACGTTACAGCACTGTAGCAGTTATTATCGCGTAACCTACCTGTACAATCTTAGAGAAATGTGATTCATGATATTGCCTGTTGTAATTATAGAGGGTTGGACATTGATACAACATGTCTAAGACACAATGTTCTTGACTAATGAGGAAATTCGTTCTATGCAGCTAAGGTGCTCAATATTGCTTTAGCACCAATCCAAGGCGCCCCCTCGTACCCGCCCTTTTCGAAGGTCAGTCTCCTTTTTACTTCGACTTAAAAATTTGCCCACTTTTTTATCTGCTCGAACCGCAATTTTAATTTTTTTCCATGACTATGGGTCATTGCTTTATCATTTATATGACGTTCGGAAATCCACTCTCACTGCGTTATGCTAATTAGGTTTCCTACATTTATTTATTATTGAAACTGTTGTTGCTTAAGAATGCGATTTCAGAAAAAAGTAGCGCAAGCGCAATCAGCGGCTGCGCAGACACTCAGCGCTTAGCGCTTAGCAAACAACGAAACAAAAATAATGTACTTACGGTCATAAGAAGAATGTTGCAATACTAGATATCTTAAAAATAGCCATTTGATAGCAAGGTTTTCTTCTGTATTCGAAGTTGTATAGGCAAGTGGAGCGATTTCTTTAAAAATTCTAGTAATCGAATGATTACGATCGGAGGTAGAAACATCGGCTAGCTGAGCGCTCTGAAGATATCTCTTTTAAAATCACATATTCGCTTCTGGGACAAAATTAGCTTATTATACCCTAATGTTTTCAATGTTGACTTACTGTAATGGCCGGCTGGCTTATTGGCTACCTTAGCCAACTATGGGCGTGTTCGGTTAGGTTCTGAAAATCGAGCTAAGCCAAGCCCACTTCACTTGACTTATCGGGAACTGTCGATAAGAACAATAGCTTCGTTGTTTTGAATCGCGTTGCAGGTGTTACAGCGATCCGCTTATGTTGAGCAGACTCAAATCTCTATAATACGAAATAATACTGAGCTTTTAGAAGCCTCACAGGTGATCAGTTATGACTCAACGAATGAAACTTGAATAAACGGGACGAAGCAGGGACACCTGTCTGCAGTTTCGGACAAGTTAAGTCAAGTAGGTTTGGCTTAGATCGACTTTCAGGTCCCAATCGAACACGCCCTATATATAGTTCATAGTCTAAAGTTTAAAATTTTTACCAATATCTTTTGATCATAACCATAGGTATTCAGGAGTAAAAACTTTGAATTGTTGATTTTCATATCGCTGTGGCCTTCAGCGGTATATTCTGGCGGGCCCTTTCCCTGCCACAATATATTTGGGCCTCACGAACCCAAGGGTGTAAAGTGCCTTCTCCGAAGGGGATGTTGCAAGAAGCCGCAGTTCCTGCTGAGAAAGTTAGTGTGATGAGTTAGGTAGGTTCTCTCCATTTTCCCTTCTGTTCCGCGACGTGGGCCGTCGATCGAGGGGGTCGACCTTTTCCCGTGGTATTCCTACCTTCGTCTCTGCGGAGGGCCACGGAAGGGGCCATCCGCACGTGCGTTTCTTTCTACTATCTTTTTCTCCATTCGCTTTTCGTGTCTTGCCTGGTGCCCAAGGCTGAGCGAATTCGTTCAATCGAGCCGTGCAGGGTTAGAGATGCGCGTGCTTTAAAAATTTGAGACGCAGAACTCAGTTTTATGAGTTCGCCGTCACTCACGACTTTCTGGCAGAAATGCTGAGACAAAATACTTGGCTTTTGGCGCGTACAAGACGCATTGATAAGAACACCAAGCGTTGATGTTCTTTTATCATGATTATCTACGGCTGAAATTAAACTCGTTTTGCAATTCCAAAGGGTATTGACGGCCATCCTGTGAACTCACAACTAATTTTCTTGTCTGGTCTCTTAGCGTTATTGACTGAAGGCGTGCCACAAGCAGAGGGCCGGGTGCCCATCCATCACTAACACTTCACCTTTTCCGTCCGTTCCAGTCTGTTTTGACCGGACAATGAAAAAATTGTCATTTTATCCGTTTCGTCAGTGGCTGATCATTCAGTGGCGGTGTAAGCGTCCGTAAGTTCATTTTACAATACTCTATTAAGTTATTAAATATTTTCAGCCCCGCACAAAGTTAGTTATATTTCAGTTTACCACCGTAGACGCAACTCAGGCGATTCAACAGTGAATTTCATTTATATTATTATGTCATCAGTAGGAATATTTTATCTTGGCATTCCTGTCGGAAGAACTCAATTTGGCTCAGTGCACTATTACTGGTGGGAAAAGGTGCAAAAATTAGTATAAGACGACAGAGTGGACGGCTCCTTCTGTGGCCTTCCACACGAGAGAGACTAGAGGTGTCCCGCGTACTATGTCGGCTATCTCGATCGACAGCCCACCTCACGGAACAGAAAGGGAAAAGTAGAGAACCTACCTAACTATATAAAACTAACCTCGTCAGCAGGAACTGCGACAAGCTGCAACATCTCCTGCGGATAAGGCACTCGGGAACCTTGGATGCGTGATGTCCAATTATATTGTGGAAGGAATAGTGCCGCACAAATGAAAGGGCCTAATGAGTTGAATAAAAAATGTATATAAAGCTAGTTAAAGAGGCAGGGAAGCTAATATGTATACTGTAGTGCAACAACGCCATAGGTTTCAAGTCAGATGTCAGTGTTACACTGTTACTGCCCTAGTTTCATAAAAGCCCTCCTATTGATGGAGGGCGCCACAGGTTTTGAGTGTGAGCGTGATGAGACGGCGCAGTTACAAACTTGTAATATGCATTTAATGAGAATTTCTTGGTCAATCAGCATTAAATTTTACTGGTTGCTTGAAGAGGCCCCTGAGACACAAAATGGAGCCTTCTTCGCCGCTTGAATTAGGCCGACCCACTGAGATACCGAATGCCCCCCCTCCCCCCCTGGGCACTGGTTGTCTGTACAGGCCTTCGGAGACAACCGATGGGGGCACCTTGAGACGCTTGAGGGGACCCCTGAGACGCTTGAGGGGTGCCGTGAGACACCCAATAGGGCACCCTTGCCGCTTGAGGGGCCCCCTGAGGCGCTTGACGGGTGCCGTGAGACACTTTAGGAGCCCCCTAAGACACTGGGGGGTCCTCCTGAGACACTAGATTGGTCTCCTTGCCGCTTGAGGGGGCCGCTTGAGGGGGCCCCTTGAGACGCTTGAGAGTCCCCCTGAGGCACTATATGGGTCTCTTTGCTACTTGAGGGTTGCCCCCTGAGGCACCTGAGAATGCCCCTGGGACGCTTGAGAGGCCCACTGAGACGTTTGACGGGGCCCTCAGAGACGCTTGAGTGGCCCCTTGAGACGCCTGAGGAGCCCACTGAGACGCTTGAGAGGCCTCCTGAGACTCTTGAGGGGCCCCCCGAGGCACTTAAGGGGCTCCCTGAGATGCTTGAGGTGCCCTCTGAGACACTATAAACATAGATGGGAGTCCTTGCCGCTTGAGGGGGCCCCCTGAGATGCTTGAGGGGCATCCTGAGACGCTTGAGGGGACCCACCCTTGAGAAGCTTGAGGGGACCCCTGACACGCTTGACAAGGACCCTTGAGACGCTTGAGGGGCACCTTGAGATGCTTGAGAGGACCCCTGAGACGCTTGGGGGGGACCCCTGAGACGCTTGAAGGGCACCCTGAGACGCTTGAGGGGACCCCTGAGACGTTTGAGGGGACCCCTGAGACGTTTGTTTGAGGGGACCCCTGAGACGTTTGAAGGGACCCCTGAGACGTTTGAAGGGACTCCTGAGACGCTTGAGGGGAGCCCGGTGACGCTTGAGAGGACCCCTGAGACGCTTGAGGGGACCCCTGAAATACTTAAGGGGACCCCTGAGACGCTTGAGGGGCACCTTGAGACGCTTGAGGGGACCCCTGAGACGCTTGAGGGGCACCTTGAGACGCTTAAGGGGCACCTTGAGACGCTTGAGGGGACGACTGAGACGCTTGAGGGGCACCTTGAGACGCTTGAAGGGTACCTTGAGACGTTTGAGGGGCACCTTGAGACGCTTGAGGGGCACCTTGAGACGCTTGAGGGGAACCTTGAGACGCTTGAGGGGCACCTTGAGACGCTTGAGGGGCATCCTGAGACGCTTGAGGGGCACCTTGAGACGTTTGAGGGGCGCATTGAGACGCTTGAGGGGCATCCTGAGACGCTTGAGGGGACCCACCCTTGAGAAGCTTGAGGGGACCCCTGAGACGCTTGAGAGGACCCCTTAGACGCTTGACAAGGACCCCTGAGACGCTTAAGGGGCACTTTGAGATGCTTGAGGGGACCCCTGAGACGCTTGGGGGGACCCCTGAGACACTTGAAGGGCACCCTGAGACGCTTGATGGGGCCCCTTACAGTTTCCAACATGTCATGATACGCATTAGTTCTAATAAAAGTTCATTATCTAAAATAAGCCCCTGCCGAGGCACGAGGGGGACCCGGGGATTTCCAGCGTCCCCCCTCCCTTGGCTACGCCTATGTCTGTGTCCTTTTGATTTTCAATCGTTGTGTACTACGCTTCAAGAGTGTATGATGTGCTGCGTTGAAAGTTACCTGATTTTGAAATTAAAAGGCGTTTAGTAGCAGTCTAATGATATTATAGATAAAACTAGCAATATTATAAAAAAAATGCAAAATAACATCAGTAGAGACGCGTTAGCAGGCCGCATAATAAATTAGAGCACTCTGAGAGCGCATACCTCCGTCAAGAGAGGCAACAGTAGCAAAAAATTTAAATTGGCTCTGAAACCATAATTTTTTTATCAAGTCCAAAATCTAATCATTTGTGACTTTTGATAGTAATAACAGCTTGTGCAATGTTCTTGAAGATCAGTTCATAACTTTTTGAGTTATACTACTAACAAACGTTATGATAAACATGAGTCAAACATACAAACGAACAAACCGATCTGCACCAAAATTTAATCATTTATGTCTTTTAACATTACTAAGAACCCTTATAAATTTCATAAATACCCATTCATTAATTTTCGAGTTATTGTGCTAACAAGCATAAAAGTAAAAACAGTGACAAACGAACGAATTAACGGATCATTACCAAATTCTGGTCATTTACTCTTTGCTATATACCTAAAGACTCATGTTAATTTCATAGAAATACATCCATAACTTTTTGAGTTTTGGCATTGAGAAAACTGAGGCAGACAAACAAGCAAACGGATGGACATATCTTCACCAAAAGTTAATCATCTGTTCCTCCTAACATACCTAACAATCCCTGTAGATTTCATTCAAATCGGTTCAGTTATCTTGGTAACAGTTATATTGGTAACAGTTATCTTGGTAACAGACAGCCAAACAGCAAGACAGACAGACAGACAGAGAGACAAACACGACGAAGACATAACATCCTTGGCGGAGGTAATTACAACATTCGAACCCCATCTATAGTGTGTACAACCCAAATGGAAAAATTTAGGCAAATGTTTGAAGTCACCCGATGCTCTCTCTACGATAGACTGCTGCCGTTTGCCTAAACCTGTTGACTGGGGATATTTGTCGGCGCGGTTGCTCGCCACCGCAACTGCCCCAGCGCTGTCTAGCATACTCGAAAATTTCATTCATTGAATAAATTGGTGCACCGAAGTATTGCATTTTCCGGACATTACCGAGCAGTGGGGCAAGCAAGGACATAGAAAACACCCTGATCGTTTGAAGGAGTTCCTACAGCTGGGCGAGGTACGCTAGCTTGGTGAAATGCCTTTGGTTCGACGAGGTGCGATAGGGCAGAAGCGATCGGCTACTCGAGCTACTTTAGTGTATGTAGGGCGGCGGTTCCCAAAGTTCAGATTTCTACGGAACCCCTGCGAAATCGCCCTGTAACACACGGACCTCGGCTCGCGCCGTTAAAATGGCGTCAACTTAGTATACTATGCGCTGAATGAGCACTGTAGATGTCAATGGTTTCCAGGCTATTGCTTTTCAGTAAATACAGAAAGGCAGAGGCATAACAACATGCGCCAAACATATAATGATATAATTACTCCCGTCACAGTCACGTGACATACGGCGAGTTTTCACTTTTAACCCTCTTGAATTGACTTTGACTCGCCCTATATGACTATTTTCATTGAGTTAGCGTATGCTGTTCTCGCTGTTTTTCCAAAATTTAAGTTGTTTGTGATCGTGCAGAACCATTCAGGGGTAACTATACCATAGTTAAAATTTTTAATTTCGATAAATTGTTGTCAAAAGATAATTATTAGCTGTTTAAACTTATATTTTTCCTCCTGTAACCTTAAAAACCAGTATGGGGTCCGTACGTGAACCAACAGGAGGTCCGTAGGTTCATATGCACCCCCAACGGGAACCAACGGTTTAGGGTATTCGGGAAAAACCCCAGGGAGGAAAAAAGCCTAGGAGTAAAAAAACAAAAGAAAAACAGGGAGGAAAAACACTGGTAGGGACAAAGCCCAGAGGAAAAAACTACCATGAAAAAAGACGAAAGAAAATACGCCCCAGCCTGTCTCCTCAAACATATTTAAGATCTCAGCTCCGTTATTTTGACGTACATTTTTTATGTAAAGTGAATCATGTTGTACAAATCAAATTTTGCGTAGAATATTTGTCTGTCCACCCAATAAGTGGTTGAAGGAGTTGAGCAATCCTCATAAGTTGTGCAGGGAGTCTGGCGGGTTGCTCTCGACGTGACCCATGGCGAAAAGTAGGATTAGCTGGGCATTAAAAAAATATGGGGATGATATTTGCTGTCCACCCAAAACAGGTAGGTAGAAGGAGTTGAGCAATGTTCATAATTTTTTGCGAGGAGTCTGGTGGGCTGTCCTCGATGTGACCCACGCAAAAAAACTAGGATTAGCTAGCCATCAAAATTGACGGCGATGAAATTTGCTCCAACCGCGGGTGATGGTCGTACTTTTGCCGCCAAGGTAGCAGTATGCTTCCGTTCTCAGCTCTAATCGCTCGCCGGTTCGATACCCGACCTGGCACGTGAGCTCTTTTCAGTTCTTGGTGTGCTGACTCGGCAGTTGTGTGCGCATGCACGGCAATGTGGTGGAACTGCTCTCCTCAGAGATAAGGGGGGGGGTCTCGGGTCATTTGTTCCTTCCGTCAAATTGGCGCCATAGTTCTTGGTGCCCCTAGGGCGACTGCGACTACACTTACTCATCTGAGACCAGTGGGCCTATACCCGCAGCACAAACCAGTGCATGTGGGTTTCCCAGGTAAGGGTGTAGTCTAAGTTGACTTTACCTTTACTTTACGCCACAAGGAATTCGAGCTGTTAAGCTTTTCGCTGAAGATACTTAAAACAGAATTCAAATGTCCGTAGACTTATTTGTCTTGTTTACATTTTACTCTCTTAGCTGCAGCTTTACTGTGAAGATTACGATCAACCGCAGAGCTTCAGTGTGATACTACCCATGGAAATGATGATATTATATTCATTGCGGCGATAAATACTGCAGGAGAATTTTTCACCTAATAGCTTCTATCTAATTTATCAGCAAATTTCCTAAGCTCAATATAACTTAACCGAATGGTTTCGACGATTCGCCTACTTCGACTGAAGTAATTTTGTCTTATTAGCTTCAAATTGACGAAACTGTCAAACCTGAAGGATCGTTCAATGGTCCGGATTGCATATATGGTAGAATACTGATGTACGGGTCTTTACCTCAAGCCATGTCTTCACCACCAAGGTATGACGCTCAACTCGATATATTGCTGATATCCATGCAACAAATCTCAGTGTTAGTGAAGCGTTTAGTCAATCAATTGTTTGTCTTAATAAAATCTCACTTGGCTTTTCTTGAAGCTGTACCCTAATTGAAGCCGGCGCTACACTGCCCTCTCTATAGCTCTTGTCTCGCTTGTCAAACGCACCATGTGTATAAAGTGATAATACTCAAGTGTTTTGAAATATGATATTTGCTTAGTATTTACAACGACAAATTGCAAATTGAACATGCTTTTAAGCTTCCTCATTCAATACCTCGAGTAACATACCGAGTAATATATGCTTCACCTTGTATAGCAAAAGCGCAAAAGCCTCTCACTACCTGAAACAGCGAAGCACTAAGACACAATTGAGACCAACACCTAGCTTTTGTGCTTCAGTAGAAGTCCTGAAATACATTGTTCTTATACATGCGATTTAATGCTTCTTATTTTGCAAAGAGCTATACATGTTTCACCATTTTGAACCTATTAGATTCTTCAAAAGTGTTATTCACTCAATACTCTCTCGATACAACCCTGCTACAACATTGTTACCTATAATCAATTGCAAAATTTACCATTCTATCGGCGAGAACATGTGTGGGTCTCAAAGGCTACCACTTTCAGAATGTTTGAGTGTTTGGGTAACGTTTAGGAACTGATCAGAATGAGGCATTGATGATCAGAATGAGGCTACGGTATTTGATGTGAACAAGTCTCATAGCTAAGCATTTCTATACACAGGCAATCTATATAGGTAAACATATTCCTGCTGTATAGGTAAGCATATTCCCGCTGTATAGGTAAGAATAATCCTGCTGTATAGGTAAGCATATTCCCGCTGTATAGGTAAGAATAATCCTGCTGTATAGGTAAGCATATTCCCGTTGTATAGGTAAGAATAATCATGCTTTATAGGTAAGCATATTCCCGCTGTATAGGTAAGCATATTCCCGCTGTATAGGTAAGCATATTCCCGCTGTATAGGTAAGCATATTCCCGCTGTATAGGTAAGAATAATCCTGCTTTATAGGTAAGCATATTCCCGCTGTATAGGTAAGAATAATCCTGCTTTATAGGTAAGCATATTCCCACTGTATAGTTAAGCAAATTCCCGCTGTATAGGTAAGCATATTCCCGCTTTATAGGTAAGCATTAGCGAGCACTGCTGTCACTGCTTACTTCTCAGTATTGTTTTTATATGCTCAGTATTGCAACGTATTAAACTTTCAGTCGAGCGAAGATAAAATTGCTGTCCACATTGAAAAGCAATATTTAAAAAAATTTATGCAAGTAGGTTGATATATAAATATAAAGTAAATATTACGGTTATAAATTACTTACACACGGAATTTGACTACGAAAAGTGTCGGTGTTTATCGGAGGTCTACTTTTGAAGAGCCAAAAAATTATGAACCAAATCCAGGGACAATAAGTTACTACGGTTAGGACTTAGAGTAGAGAATTACCTGAAGAACTGCAGGTAAATAATTAAGAATTTTAATTACAATTTACCTAAAAGAGTTGGGCACAGCGTTACATTGCTTACGCCAAGTATTTCCCTTACACCAAAAAATTAGCCAGAACCCTCCACCATCCTTAATAAGCGTCAGTTTTCAAAGACGCATCGCTGATTAAGGAAGATGTTTTCTGCGTGTATGGAATGATAGGTCTGTCATGCGAAGTGTGTACGGCCGTGTGGAGCTGCAGGAGGGTAAGTCTTTTATTATCCCCCCGAACGAAGTATGAGAGGTAATAATGTCTTCATTAAAGATTTAACTCTATTTGAATCTATATTTGTATAATTGTCTGTCCACTCAATAAGTGGTTAAGGGAGTTGAGTAATCTTCACAAATTTTTGTCGGAAGTTTGTTGGGTTGACCCAGATGCGACCCATGGGATCAATGTGTTTTATTTCGTTAATTTTCTCAATGCCTGTGCATTTGAGTCTCAGTGCGCTTACTTCTCATATTTCATTTTAATTTTTATGACCACCACCCAAGTGCGTGACAGGCCAAAATTGATCTGTAATTATTTCTCGGCATTGTGGGGAGGCAGGCTTAACAATTTGCAACACTGAGAGCTATAGAAAAACTAGCCTGCAGCTAATGCTTCACTGGAATTGGCTTTGAAATGCTATAATTGATATTTGCGGTCCCTGAAACCCATGAAGCTAATTTTATACCGCACTTTCTCGGTGTTTACTGCCACTTCGTATATATAATGCCACATGTATTTTGAGATATACATATTTTGTGGCCTCATCAGTTGCACGTCAAAATTATATTTATCTGCAAGTAAAGTCCAAGAATTATATTACAACAATAAGGAGCGCTATAGTGTCGTCGACCGTCGTAGTGGTGTCTCCAGGGACTGCAGTTAATTAATTCTCTTACATAAGTTATGACGAAAAAATAAAATCCTCTTTCTCGTCTAAACTGTAAACGTTTCTGGTGCATGGCGAATGTCTTCACAATAATAGTAGTAAAATAGAGTCAGCCTCAACCAAAGCTTCATATGTGCCCCTGAAAACTTGGAAGCGTTTTATTTGTTTGCAAAAATTTGTCAGACGTACACCGATATTTAGGAAGTGATCTAAGTCTGTTAGGATAATTCATCGACGAATCAGCACCGTTTTTTTAAAACAAATTGCTTACTAGTATCTTGAATAATTTTTCTTTTTGAACTATTGATGCGTGAATCCTAGTTCTCTCAATCCCCAAAATTCAATGAGAAATCAATAGCCTGTTTTTGCTGCCTGAAACTTATACCCTCAACAGCGAAACATTTATGCATGCGCGTGTAAGTTAGCCTTCAGAAAAACCCTAAATTAATACGCCGAATCCTTAACAACTGCGTGGAAGTTATTGGTCACATCTTGAGCTTCTTCTAATAGACGACTATTATCGTCACCACGGCGGTTACTCTTGTTTTTTTCGATATTGTTATTTATGGGGCAAATCTAAGCACTCATTGGTTTGGTATTTGAAATTTAGCCTAGAAGGCTTGACTTATTCTGCACTTCAGAGTGTTGCGCTGCCTTCAAGCCATTGGATAGAATTTCTGGCGTCAACCCTTAATCGATTACCCTTGAGACTACTGAAAACTTAATCTACTCCATAAAATGGTGTTTCCAGTCTAACCAAGCGAATTTAGGCAGCTTCCAACATTTGCAACACGATTCAATGTGGCGAAGTCAGCGCTCCTGTTTCAAATTGGGACAAGTCAAGCATTGAAATCCTAATTTCACTGGACACATGAATGCGTCCTGGACATTAATAAATCAATAAAGGAGCTCATCGCTTCCCAAATCAATCGTTCAATTTTTGAAGCCACGATAATTGAACAAACTCCACAATGTGTAATTTACTGCATAGCTCCTTCCAGCACCAGTCGAAAGTACCATGCTGAGTAATGAAAATCAGTTTTTTTTTTTCAAACATTATAATCCTTTAGAGGTTGCAACAGCAATATACATTTTGCACACATGTTAAAAGTACCTCATCCATGCTCCTTGAGCAACGTATCTACCGAGAGAGATATTATAGTCACTGTGCATAGCACACTTCTGCAGCTATTGAACGCAGAAACACATTGAGACAAGCACCTACTGGGCTGCTATTGAAGACCTCTGAAACTGATCGTTTTTTAGATGGGACTCAATAAATATTGTTTTGCATTGAGCATCAGAAGCTTCTTAGTGTTGGCTCTGTACCTTGCATGGCTCAAGAAGGCTTCTGCACGTGTAGCGTTTAACTTATATACCTGGCTGTACCTTGGATATTCTAAAGTGACATCCAACACTCAAATACCACGGGTTTCACAAGTGGCATTTACAGTTACAGGCTATGCACTGTAAAAAAAATTGCGACAAGAATAGCCACATTCTCGTCGCATTTTTTCTCAACATAGAACACTTGTGAGCGTGTTTCGTTTCTCCATACATTTTTTCAATAAACAACACTTACTAATGGTCCCTGAGCCTCATCTATATCATGATATTTGCTACTAGAATTTTACTGGGTTATCTAATAAAAAAGTAGTGCGAGATCTTCTGTTGCTCCGAGTGGAAGAGATAATTCGCTGGGTGCATGCAGCAGGTATTCACTAAAGAGTCACGTAAACACGCAATCCTCAGCATAACGGAACATCACGTAACAGCAGTTTGACAAGCGTTGAGCCCTCGATCATTACCGAACAGAACTTTTCCTTGGGCCGCGAAGACCGGACCATCACACTTCATACTGTCACCAATACAGCCTTGTATTCGCTTCGCTGCAGAAGGCTGCATTGAGCTCGGAAGTAATGATATTTTTCTATGAGTACAACATAACACCTCGAGACATTCTGCATACTATGGAGCAACAAATCAAGCCAACATGGCACCTCGAAATGTGCGTCTCAAAGGCAATCGCTATAATAAATGAAACATTTAACTGTGGTTCTCTCATTTTTAGCAAGACTGCTTAGTTATGGACAACAAGTGAAGGAAAACAGGTTCAAGTGTTCTACTCATCCCTTTACTATATTTATGTGCCATCTATGGTTAAACATGCCAATGAAATTAGGGCATACAATCTTATTTTTCTTATATACCAGGCAACCCGAGATTTGTAGACTCGTAATATATTGTGGGTCTTGGGAGCTGGGACCCAATGGATCACGTAATATTTTAAGTTTTAATGAAATGAAGCAGAAGTAGCCAAATAGAAATATTCAAATGTTCAATATGTAATATACAATTGAAAATACAGCAATTAGTAACTTGAGAAACCGATTGTCAGTCTTTGATAAATACATTTATTTTCATATGAATAAATCCCAGAGGACATAGGATAGGCGAAAGCCCATAGGGCATATAGGACGGACCAAAGCCCATAGGACATAAGATGGGTCAAACCCATAGAGCATAGGATGGGCCAAAGCCCATAGGGTATAGGATGGGCCAAAGCCCACAGGGTTAGGCTCGCCCATTCTATGTTATGGGGAGCAGTGCCCCCAGGGGATTTGGGGGGTAGTTTACTTTAGCCACTAGCTAGGCATTTGGGACATTTGTCTTTTGTGCCATTTTGTTTTCTGCCGATTTCATACTTCTATTGATCTTACTTTCTTCTGTTCTTCTTTCCCGAATTGCTCTTCAACTCGAATCGACGTGTCAGCGTCATTCAACTTGTTGATAGAAGTGGCAAGATAATTACCTCCGCCAAGGAGATTATGTTTTCGTCGTGTTTGTCTGTCTGTCTGTCACCAAGATAACTCAAAAAGTTGTGAACCGATATGGAGGACATTTACAGGGATTGTTAGGTATGTTAGGAGGAACAGATGATTAACTTTTGGCGAAGATCCGTCTATCCGTTTGTCTGCCTCATATTTTTCCATGCTATAACTCAAAAAGTTATTTACGGATTTTTATGAAATTAACATGAGTTGTTAGGTATATAACAAAGAGTAAATGATCAAATGTTGATAATGATCTGTTAGATCGTTCGTCCGTTTGACACTGTTTTTAATTTTATGATTGTTAGCACAATAACTCAAAAAATAATGAATGGATCTTTATGAAATTTATAGGGATTGTTAGGAATGTTAGAAGACATTAATGATTGGATTTTGGTGCAGATTAGTTCGTTCGCTTGCATGTTTGACTCATGTTTGTAATAATGTTTGTTAGCAGCATAACTCAAAAGGCTATAAACCTATACAAGCTATTATTACTATCAAAAGGTACAAATGATTAGATTTTGGAGTTGATACAACGAAAATCATGTTTTCAGAGCCAATTTGAATTTTTTGCTACCGTTGCCTCGCTTGGCGGAGGTATGCGCTCTCAGAGTGCTCTAGCTATAATACTGTAGTTTGTTTTGCTCAGCTCTATATAAAATGCCTCAGTATTGTATTGCAGGTTAATTCTGAACTAAGTGAAGCATGATACATTTAAGAAAACAGTCTTCCAACAGGAAAGCAATTTTTTTTTAATATGCGATCGATTTTTGTGGAATTTGTTACAATTATGTTTTATCAAAGGATGTCTACAGAAATTTTAATGCGAGAACAATATAGGAACAATGCCGTTGGTCAGCCTTTCGCAACGTGTTGGCAACCGGTTGTCAACGTCGATAGAAATTCCTTTCGAAAGGCCTGATGGAAAACCCATTCACACTGTCTTCCGACACCGTTCGCAACAGTGTTTTTAGAAAATTTGTCTGGAGCAATTTGAAACTTGACGTCGTGAAGTTTTTGTGTGGTGTGTCCGTCGAAAAGTGATTTTTGGTACATTTTCCCCATTTGTTGTTTTTCTGTGGCCACCCTTCATGTTAAAAATCACAGGTCACAAGGGTGACAGCTTAGGGCAGTGCGCTCAGTGTTGCCAGACGTACGGGTAAGTCCGAGTTTGTACGGATTTTTGTATTCAATTTGGATAACCGGACTTTGTAAGAAGATGTTAGCTAATATGCGGATATTTTGGGATCCTTAACGAAAACCCAAAATATATTCTAATCCTCAGAACTACTATTAATTAAAAAGCACAATATTTAGGCCCTAAGAAAGTGTTAACCTTTATTTTGGTAGAAGCCAGTGTGATACTATTTGACGGTGACGTAGGCGTGGAATTTTTACATGAAGCTAATATAAAAGTTAGGTGAATAGCTTTTTAAGATTATTATGCCCAAGCTCATTGCTATGAGTAGCCTATACGAAATTTTTTAATTTTTTTTACTGTAATGAGTGCCCCTTATTGGATAGCATTAAATAAAGGGTGTTTCATTATGACGGGCCGAAGTTATCAGTAAATAAAACGTTATCATTGAAAATTTGTTGATTTCCCTATTAGATCAATATTATGTGATTCATGGCAATTATATGTGAAAGATAATATCGCCAAAATGTCCGCCGAGGCTTCGGTGACACAACTCCAATTAATCGATGGTCAAAATTTTGATGTCGCTCTGCATAGTTGACCCTCGATCTCACCAATATGCCTTAATTGCATACTAATTCAGAATCGGCGGTATAACACCCCCGAGCTCCATATGACGGTATCGTTTCGTACTCTCCTCTAACAATTTATATTGATTGCATCTGATTATCTGTAATAAGTTACTGTAATAATGTATACGCATAATAAGAAACACAATACGATGGCAATGCAAATACAGGTAGAGCTGATACAGCAGCTGTTATTCCATAACGGCGTTCTCCTACAACGGATAATAATTAGGTCCTTGAAAACTTACGGATTTTTTACTTCTACAACAATAATAGCACTTGGAAAGATGTTGCGTACACAGTACATCATTTATATATAACCATCTTTTGCATAGGTTCTGATCCTATTCAAGAGCCTCACGGCATGATACAATAATTTTTTTTAGGTAATCGATCATTTTTTTTTATTCATCTTGCTTCTATACTCAGCTGAGAAACAAGTCGTATGAACGTCGCCTAAAAAAACTGGGTCTGATCTCTCTCGAGCCAAGACGACTCAGGGGGCAACTAACAGAAACATTCAAGTACTTGAATGGCTTCAACGATGTACCTACAACGGAACTCTATGAAAGAGACATTGCGAAACAACGGTCAAAAACACAAGCATAAAGCTCGAAGAACAACCTTTAAGTCAGCAGTTCTTTCCCTGTTTCATAGTCAGCATTTGCAATAGACTCCGTTCTGACGTTTTTCGTGCGAAGTCAGTCAACTCGCTCAAGGATCGTCTTGACATACATTGGGAGAGACATCCTCCACAGCTAAGAACCCCTCCTCCAAGAGTCGCAAGCTCTTAACGGTCAAAGTTTCCGGAGCCATATTAACCTTTAAGCTCCGCATATCAGCGGCTATTGATCATGCTTGCGTGCATTCAAGAACATCTCTTTGGCTGAGATTCTTCTCCCCTTCTTTTCTTTCTTCTTCCTTTTTTTCTCTTCTCATTTCCACAGTCCTCTATATCCTAATAACATAATGGCATTAGCTCATAGAGGGCCGGGGCGTAAATTCTGGTGTTTTTTGGGAATGGGCCTATTGGATCGTCCACTGCCGCCTATCTTATCTAATCTATACGTCTTTCCTGATTAGTACATACTTTTCCTAATAGGGACAATACTTCATGCTGTGACTGTACAGATTTTAGGGCGGTTCAAATTTTTGTCGTGATTGTGCAAACAATATCTGGTCAATATTCCATCCTTGAAGCCATTGCTCGGTCGGTTTTCAGAGAGCTTCCCGTAGATGTAAGAAACTGTACTCATATGATAAATTATGTTCAGTAAGGCTTATTTTGCATGCATACACGTCAAGTTGCCATAATGTCAGTTTCCCGAGTATTTTTTCCGGTTATACCCACGATATAACATTCACACTAACCTTGAAATGAGAACGTGTCGATAAATACATATTAAATAGACTGGTTTTATTTTTAACCGGTCCGTGCATTGACACATACTTTTTAAACAGATATTCTTTGAAAATTTTTTTAAAACCTAGAAAGGATCCCTAACTAGCTTAGAAATAATAACGGCTTTACTCTCCTTTAACCGTTGTTTTCAGCACGCGCGTACTTGGCGTTGTAACAGCTTTACCAAAAGATGACGCAGCAGAACAGGTTATCGCGAGCGGAGTACCCCAAGTTGTCGTACACTCAAGAGAATAAGCTAGTGACGTAACGTGGACCATGGTCGTTACTGCTAAGTTGAGAAATACTATATGGCCATGTTTTCTTCATTATGCCAATTGCATCTTCAAAATGACCTACAGTGTTTATGGTTGCAAAAAAAAGGCGTATAAAATAACATTTTCAGCCTCCCACAGGATAAAATTTTGAGAAAGCATAATAAAAGACTGAATAAATTAACCTGCCGCCCTCATACATCAGAAGCACTTCTTGGAGTCAAGTTCATCGTCTCTTAAATCCAATAAATTATGTAACTTTCGTCCAGCCTGAAACCATGTGTGTCGTTACTTAAATGTTCACTATTTATTTTCGTCTTCTACCTATGACGTACTGTCTGCTATAACTTCAAATGCTTCATCGCCCCTCAGGGGAAATAGGGTGGGCCATAGGCCGCCATGTAGGGTTAGGCACTGTAGTTTAGCTCGCCCATCCTATGTTATGGGGTGCAGCGCCCCCAGGGTGACCCTGTAGGTTACCTTAGCTATTAGCTAGGAATCGGGACGTCTCTCTTTCGCGTCCACTTTGCTTCCTTCCCATCCAGTACTCCAACTGATCCTTCTTCCATCTGTTCTCCTCTTCTCTCCCGACTTGCTGTTCCCATGCGCGTTGATCCTGTGTGGGAACACCCTCGTGCTTGGGTTCCACGTGTCTATCGTCTTACTACATGTGTCCCTTCTTTCTTCCTCTGTGATATCGCCTTAGTTGTGGAAACGGAGACTTAAAATTCTCAAAATAATAACAATAATAAAACGCTGCAAGAAAATATTAGTTAAGACTTCATTAATTAAACGCCGAGATAAAGGGCCTATTAAACAAGATTTGCTTAAAAGCATTAACAAGTCAGAAAAACAAGCTTCTTTTGCAGCGATATTACTGTTTGCGTAGTGTGGTGTCTGAATCGTGGTAACTATAATCCTTGCAAATAAATTGCTCAACTAGTTCCCCATTTCTAACTTATCCTAGGGAACAAAGTCATATAATCTTGTGCATGATAAATAAAATATATATATATATATAATGATGCTTTACGTTTTAATATTAGGAGCGTAAGACTGGTTCTGCCAAGGACATCACAGCTTAGGTCCACATTTTACAGACAAATGGTACGTGCGGGTGCGTGCCTGTTAAGAAGAACAACGAAAATAGCTACCTCCGCCAAGGAGGTTATGCTTTCATCGAATTTGTCGGTCTATATGTTACTTTATTCGTTTGTTTATCTGTCACCAAAATAACTCAACAATTTATGAATGGATTTTAGCAAAATTTACAGGGTTTGTTTAGTATGTTAGTAGGAATAGATGATTAACTTTTGTTGAGGATCAGTCCATCTGTTTGCTTATCTGTCTCATTTTTCTTAATGCCATACCTCAAAAAGTTGTAGAGAGATTTCAACAAAATTGACATGAGTTGTTAGGTATATTACGAAGAGTGAATGACCAAATTTTTTAGATGATCTGTTTGTTCGCTCGTTCGTTTGTATGTGGTTGTATTTAATTTTATGCTTGTTAGCGTAATAACTCAAAAAAGTTATGTACGGATCTTTAGGAAATTTACATGTGTGTTTAGCAATGTTAAATAACATAAATGATTAAATTTTGGTGATGATTGGTTGGTCTGTTTGTGTGTTAGACTAATGTTTGTCAGAAATGTTTGTTAGCTGCATAACTCAAAAATTTATGGGCGGACCTTGAAATTACTGGAATAGGTAATACTGTTAAAAGGCACAAATTATTAAATTTTGGGATTGATGCGAAAAAAAAACATGATTTCGGAACCATTTAGAATTTTTCATTACAGTTGCCTTGCTTAGCGGAGGTATGCGCTCTCAGAGTTCACTAGCTGTTAAATATATTGGCAATTTCCCCAGCAATATTGCTTTCTCAAGAATAAAATGCTTTTATGTTTCTTTTCTCACGGTTTTCCATTCAAATCTTTATTGAAAACCGTTTGATTTTGACATTTAATTAAGCGAATCATTACCCAAATATTTAATGTCACTTAGGAATTCTGAGCCACTCTATACTCATATGAATAGTTTTTTATTCTGCTATGCTTTTCACTGGCCCTGTTACACTGTTTTTCGCTAATAATTCTTAAACGAATTGTCGGATCACTGTGATATTTGAACACGGAGTCTATTACACCCCTACCTAATTTATGACCCACATAGCATATTGCTATATGTGTTTACAGAGGAGTTTACTCGTGTATATTAAGCTTATATTAAGCTGAAGCCAGGAAGTCGCTTCAACACATTCGAACTACACCCAACTTGGGGCGTGTTGCAATCAGGCCTTCGGTGTCACCTG
>LQNS02015105.1:22859775-22882084 GCA_001587735.2 Parhyale hawaiensis
GTGCCGCTAGCCCCCTAAAAATTTAGGACGTAATGCCCCCATACCTGAAGACACTTTTTGAGCAAAAAACAGAAAATTGATAATTATGACCATTTTCGCCTAAACGATCCCCTTAAGCAGGGGTAGGCCCTATAGTTAGCCTACCTATATCAATATTTGGGAATTATTGAGGGGGAAGGCTCACCTCAAATCTCATTTCCAGGGAGCAATGAAATAAAATTACTTAATGCATCATATCATACTTGCTACAGACACATAACACCTAAATTGAATGTTTATGATCCATACAAAAGCTACTGGCAAATCTGTCTAGAGGCAGTTCCCAGGCCCTGCAGCAGCACAGCTTGATAGCCGAACACAGGCAACACCTAAAATTTCACCGTCAGCACGCAATGCAATACCATACCTAGATAAAATCTCTTGTGCTATCACTAAATAAATCATAAAATAGTTGTCTAGTAGTGAAAATCAATGTAACTGGAAATAATTTCAATATAATTCTCTATGAAAAAACTTATTCAATCGCCATCCCGTGTTTTTGTTGTTCGTAGCGGCAACGAAAATCAGACAAGAAGCGTTGTAAGTTGCTAAGGACAACGAAATCGGAGCTGGGACCAACACCGCATTGTCGATAGTAGCAATTCCGTCATCGATATGCTCGTAGTGGCGACGAAAGTTGTAAGTGGGCAAACCCCTCTAGGATCAATAATAAAATTATAATTAATAAACCAAGAATCGTCTTAATACCAAAATCAGTAAACGTTTCGGGTCTCCGCCACTCTTCAGTGTATCTGAAAATGTACAAAGATGTAACTGAAATTCAATGTTGATGGGGTAATTCAAGTAAAAACGTTTTCATTCGCGACGACCCTCGTGATCAGCTGTTTCAAACCCGCTCGGGAGCTGATCTCAAACTGGATTAGGATTTAAAGTTACAAAGTGAAAAAGATTAAAACTGCGTGAAATTAGATTTTCGATGACACAGTGAGGACAACATGTAGGAACGCTGAGACGAGACAACAGTGAGCTTATAATAAGTTCTTACACTGAGTGAAGTTCGTGACGAAAAGCGCAATGAGGATCACATGCAGGGAAATTGAGACGAGGCAGCAGCCAAAAATGAAATATCGTCTACCCGTCCGCTGGATGATGGGAGCAGAGACGGTGTAGGCAGGCACTTCAGCGACGCCAAGCAGTGCCATGTAAAGGAAGGGGGATCTGAAATAGAGAAAGGGACAAATGAAAACATTGATCAGTATCTCAGGCAGTGCATGGTGAGGGTTTTGTAACATAATACTGGGGCACTTGAAGACATGATGGGCATGGTCGATTGGACGCTGACATGAACCCTTCGAGGCTTGACTAGTTTGAGAGCACGTGTTGAGAGTGGAGTGTGTGGCGGCTGATGAGTAAATCTTAAATAAACTTGAACTTCACGGTATGCAATTTTGTGCAACGCTTACTGATTCTCGAGTGCAAGCTTTGGCAACGAAGCAATTGATCCAGACCACAATTTGAGGACTTGTACGAACAATGTATCCTCTTAGTATTTACATCCTATTTGTACGTCTTCCAAAGAATATACAAAACTCTTCCCAGCATGTGCGCGCTAAACATATTGAATAGTACCCGCTACAAATACCAGACACTAATAATTTCGATCGTAAATCAAGTATATACTGCATCAAACAAGTACGACGTAAGGTACCAGGACGAACCTGAAACCATCGGCACGCAGTGGGATACTCATGCTCAACACACCGTTGATGAAGACCAGAACCCCTATGATGCACGTCACCTTCGGCATGTCGAGGAACAAAGATCGAAGTCGGTTCCTCAGTGATGGTTCGTTGCGACTGTTTTTCAATTGTTCCTGTAAAATAATGTGTCACAATAGAGTATCTTAGCAATATCAGTGTCAAAGTTAAAAGAAATTCTAGCCTAACTCGTCAAAGTGTTTTCAGAAGGAAATGCCTTAGAATACAGTAAAGGCGTGCCACTGTTACCCGTTGTTCTACTGCCTTACCTTATATTAGTTAAGTTTCTGTTAGAAATGGCATAACCATTAGAAAATCTATTGCCAATTATTACGTAAATCAGCCTGAATGTCTGTGAATGCTTTATAGCCAGGTTTACAATAGTTCTCTGTA
The DNA here is from genome assembly GCA_001587735.2 of Parhyale hawaiensis. NCBI lineage: Eukaryota > Metazoa > Arthropoda > Malacostraca > Amphipoda > Hyalidae > Parhyale > Parhyale hawaiensis. Next base: position 22,861,926 of record LQNS02015105.1, read on the forward strand.
AACATCTCTCAAACAAACTTAGCAATTAACTACCTGGTGTCCATCTGGTCGCTTTGTCTAGGTATCGAGTAGCTGGTTTAAATAACAGTGACTGAGTAAAACCGAGTTGAGTGAAAATTGTTCTAAATGACGGTATCATATATAACGTATCGATAAAAGAGAGCATTTGTTGTCTCATCCTTGTACCGTTGAAAGTCGCTCTGAGGATGCTTTCAGTTCTAATACTAATCAATGGAATCGGTTACGATGAAGCATGCTCCTGTTAATATCACGGTCTTAAATTCTTTGCTTCGTGGCTGAATTTTCTTTGAAAACTCTAGTCTCAAGGTAGCATACATAGAAGTTTGTGAAAGTTACACCAAGAGGGGAGCCCATGCATGGAGACTCTATTTTCTTAATGGTTGAGATTCGTTCCAGAGGTATGATCGAGAGAAGGAGGACTTCGCTATGCAGGCAGTTAGAAACTTCCTCAGCGTTTCTTTCTCTATGTCAAGCGGAGGCAGGCAGTGTTTCGTGGTTGTTCGCTGGGCTGGAATTTATATTAATGTGTTTCTGAACTAGAGCCTATAGAAGATTATCAGTGAATTCTCTCCATAATACAGTGACAAGACTGTCAAAATCCATAAGAGTGGCTACCTACTTATGCCTATTGTAACTCAGGCCGCAACTGGAATGTATTACACAGTTAAATAATTTGCTAATTTATCTTATCAGTTCAATTGAGAACTCTCCTAAATGATTCTAGAAACACAACTTAACGGCATCTATACCATCAGCTGAGAGCCAATCATTATTCACCATCGTTTCATACCCTCTTTATCTTCTCTTGAAGTACATTAAAGTATATTGAACAGCCTCATAATGAGTATCAAAATTAACTTTGTAATTGAATTATAACCTAAAAGTTATGAGTAAGTTAGTTCATCACGATTAACGGAATAACGGGGTGATGCCAAGGGTTGCCTGTGACTGTTGACGATATCATTCTACTATATGACAATACATAGTTTGGTTGCTTGCTAGCTTACCTTCTGAGCTAGTAGTCTCTTTGTCCAAGCAAAAAATAAATAAATAAACAGCTAAACGCACTTAATCAGCAGTAAAGATGAATCACTAAATACTTTGACATCTAAGCTTGTCTGAAGTTGTCTGAAGTACCATTTACCATTTAAGTTGTCTGAAGTACCATTTGCCATTTAAGTTGTCTGAAGTACCATTTACCATTTAAGTTGTCTGAAGTACCATTTACCATTTAAGTTGTCTGAAGTACCATTTACCGGTAGCATAGATTCTAACTATCACTTCCCTCCTGCAGCAAAGATTTTTCCGCTGAGCTGTGTAATGCGCAGATTCAAATGAAAATTAATGGACAGAAAAAAGGGGGGAAGATATGCTACAGAAGAAAGAATTAAAAAAAAAGAGAATAAAAACTGGTCTTCCGTCGAGGCAATTATCTTGTCATTAATAAAATAACGTTAACAATGGTGATAATAGCAAGAGACAATATTGCTTTACTTGGTAAATGTGGTGCAGGTGGCGTTTCAAATTAACTGGTAAGTCGTACAGTTTCCCGTTGGCGGCAGCCGCTCTTGTGAGTATCTCTGTGGCTTCTTCTACTCTGCCCCGCGTCACTAGCCAACGTGGAGACTCTGGAAGGAACCTGAAATTGTTTGTTTTAGAGCTACTGACTTCTCCGAAATGTGCATGCACTACGCGGTATGTTCCTCATGAATAAGAAATTGTCCGATGAGATGAATTAAAAATTACAGGATATTGTGTAATGAAGCACGCTTTATCATGCATATATAACTATCATTACCATACATACGATGTACAAAAATGTGCTATAAAGATGTGTTTGTAGATTGTAGAGTATAGACTCTGACTGATTACACTTGAAATATGGCTTCGTACCAATTCAGTTTATTTATTTTGGAATAGGTTACTGGGTATGGATGGCGTGTTCTGAAACGGGATGAAGGATACCGATTGGTATTTCTACTCGTTCACGATAATCACTAAGAAGATCTTAGTGATCTTTAAGGGTCCCCTTTGTTTGACGAATAACAGCTTTGAATTTCTAAACAATGTAGGCTTCATGACCCAGTGGTGTTTGGGCTTCAACCTAATAGGTAATTAATTATTCCAGTTTCTACAATGTATGCTTCTCCAACTGGTTTGCAAATATATATTGTTATGAAGATACAAGAAAAATCCTGTTGCAGTTTTTGCAGACAAGAATTTATTGCCTCTGTTATAATGTTGCTACCCAAAGTGATATAATTTGCATTAAATGAATTGATAGCGTTTTGTAACTGCTAATCTTTGACGAAATTGCTGTTTGTAAATTATACAAATTGCACTACGGTACTTTGAAAAATACTTCTAACTGCAATGATGTTGTAATAATGTCGGCACTGTAGTAATGATGAGAGTACTATAATAACCTAATTACCAAAATCCATTTATTCCAGCACAACAGCTAACCAATCAAACAAAGCGGAACTGAGAGCAGTGTGTCCACACAGGATAAAAACAAAGGCATGTGTGACGTCACAGTCACTGCGAGGAATAGATCTTTGTTTTGTGAGAAACCTGCCGATTAGGCACAATTGGCTACCACATCACGCGCGGCTTTGTTATGGTCACGTGAGAGGATACTGTTTCTAATCTTTACACTCTACTTACAAGCGATTTGACACAATGACGAGCAAAAATATTGGTATGGACCCAATGAGTTGCACTTTGCGCCAGTCTCTCGTGATGTAAGCGATGCCAGCCATTAAGGGAAGCATGAGAGCGTACGGCAGCATGAAGATCATTCCATATGTAGATCGGTGCGCTAGAGGACAGGTTTCTATACCTGGTGCAGAAAACATAGTTTCTAAATTACAGAAGTGATTATACTATCCCCAAAAAAGTAAGCATATTTTCCTTGCATACAGATGTTGAATATGTTTGACAACATGACTATGATTCCTTGAAGAGATAGTGGGCACGTTTTGCTTACTTTTAAATGAGATTTAAGACTGTACTGTGCGTATAATTAGAATAAAAATAGCAACGCAGTAATTTTCAGATGATAACTACCAACATCCTATCACTTGTTGTATTTGTGTGCTTTCTTCCTAACACAATATATATTATATGTCAGAACTTGTTCTTCTGAAATATGCAGAAACTCGTACAGAAGCTGACACTACGAGCCTTGAAGTAATTAACGAGGAGGAGGGAGCGCTACAGACCAGCCCTTCACTCAAAAGTGTAGTCACTACGCTACCGAGGCAGGCAGCTACCGAGGCATAAAAATAACGTATAACATAGGAAGAAATTCACATTTACTACTCCAGAAAAGGAACCGGTGGCAGATTTGCTTTCTAAATTAAATGACATAAAGTTCAAACCTTCAGGCTACTAATAAGTACTGGAATTTCTTCTAAAAGCGAACAACTACCGCGCATTACGTCTTGTACTTCATTGAAAACTAAAAGTTCAATATCGTGCATGACGGCGGTGCGTGTTTCTCGTTTTGCACAACATAATACATATAGCACCATAGCACACATAGCACCATCCGTAAATGTAATTCATGTGGAATTAAGAAATAATGGTGCATAAGATTATTTAAATGATGTCAATACAAACTATGCATTAGTGATGCTTATACAGTATAAAACCACCTTCAGACGACCCGTTTTCGTGAAAATAACTGACAAACATGCATGACACCAGCCAACAAATTCCGTACAAATAGCATTGGAATCAAATGCGTATGCAAGAGTAGGAGAGCAATAGTGTTATGCTGTTACAGATTAGTTTATAAATATATGAAAATATTAGTTTTTTCGTTCAACAATTTTTAACTGACGTTCCCGAAGAAAGGTAGGCTAAAATAATTTATTTTCAATCGAACCGAGAACATTTTAATTAACAAAAGCAACTCTCCATATCTATTTCGCTTATTAATTTATTTTTCATTATATTTCTAGAAAAAAAAGATAAATTCCGCAAATGATGGCGTTGATAACAAACACTTACTGGTGAAAAGTAATGCCACTTCCTTTGCTGAACCTCTCCGAACATCCGTAAACGCTGCAGGCTGCAGGCATCTCGCCGGCGGGCACGCGATAACCACACTCGATCTATGTCAGTCTAAAACTGGCCATTGGCCCCCACGCCCCCACATTCGCAATCACGCACGCACAAAGATGGATGTCCCAACCGCCAACTGGCTGGAGCTGTGACAGCTTGCTGGACAGGCATGCAGTGGCTACACTTCATATCCGTTATGTTCCCTCCTCCTCGTTAATTACTTCAAGCTACGAACTAATCAAAGCATGCATAGAAGATGCTTACATCACCGTATGCATCTCTTGAGTATTTAGGCCTTACTTTTTACCCATTATAACGTCCAAGATATATGTAGTAAAAATATGAATGCAATAATTCCCTAATAATATACCTGTGAAAAGACGCTGGATGTGAATGGGTTTTAAAAGAGTGGAATGACAAAGTTCCCTAACAAAGTATTCACTCTCTTATCATATCCTAAATGTTTTTTCATTTTTATATTCAATCGCAATGATTTCCTGAATGCTTGTGCAAGTGATGCTCAAAACTAAGAAGTGTGTATTTTCTGGCAACAGATCATATTTTCCCAAGCAGTCATTCACCCGTGGGAAATTCATTCGTTTAAAATCGTTTCACGAAGGTTCATGTCTTCCATGCACGCATCTCTACAGCTCCAGACGTCGTAATCTAGCGAACAGCTGGCAGCAGCTGCTTGAATGAACAGCAAGTGCCGTAAATTTGTTTATTCTGAAACAGGTTTTTCACGAGAGCTTCTTTTATTAGTTTTGTTAATATTTATATTTTGTCTACCATATTAAACTTCATAACTTCACTCCAATTTGAAAGTTCACACTCTTGAAAATAGTTTATGAAGAGATCGTAAGCTCGCAAGATATCCCTAGAACTGCACTATAATGGAAAATAAAATGTTCTTTGTCCATTAGTATTTATTGCCAGTGTCGTCGTACCTCTTTAATAGCTCATGTTATAGAGTGCAACACTGGTTCTGGTAATAAAAAAGTGGCTACTGGAAAGTATCAGGCGATGCCATAATTTCTAGCAATGCGATCAGAAGCTGCATGTCGGCACGCGTCGCAGTTGTCCCCACTCCATTGAAACGGGATACCCCCCCCCATCCCCCGCCTGCTTCATCTTCGTTGATGGCCGACTAATGTCGTTCCAACTGCAGAATTCTCTGTGAAAAACTTCTCTATCTAGAGATATACCAACAACAGCTGGGTGTTTGACCGTGAAATACTTAACACTGCCGCATTTCAATGGAGCTAGTTATATTTTCTGCAGAAGTGATATAAAATTGAGCCTCCTCGTATAGTAAAATGAGAATCTTACCGATTACACAAGCAGGAATATGCGTTGCGTATCTGAAGAAACCAATGGCGAAGCGGCAAAGGAAGATGACCCAAAGTATAGGCACCACAGTCATTACGATGATGGCCAAAGCTAAGCATAAGCTGAAGCACCACAAGGCGCGCTGACGACCGATTCTGTGGGGAATTATCAATTAAGTTCTTTATATTTGATCCTCCATGCTGGAGAGATATGATGTGCAAAACTTACTGTGCGTGTATCAAATCCGTCCATTGCAGGACAATTTGTACTAATCCATTTTTGTCCAGTGTCTAGTGAGTTGAAGTATATATGGCAAAGCCTACTTGTGCTGACAAACTATCAATTGAATCAGATTAGATTAGATAGGCGTTGAGGCGGTAGCAGAAAGACCAACAGGTCATTCCTAGATATATATATATATATATATAGATGACAGAGAAAAAAAGAAAACAAGGAAAATCTCAGCCACGAGTCAATCATGCATGCACGCAAATGCAATTTATAGCGGCTGATCTGTGAAGCTTAATTAAGAGTTTGTGACTCCTGAAGGACGTGCTTTTAGTTGTGGAGTGTGTTTCTTCCCGATGTGTGCCAAGACGATTTTTACACGCGTTGACTGTCTACGCACCGACAACGTCGGAGGGGAGTCTATTCCAAATGTTTGCAATGAAATACAGAAAGGTTGTTCTTCGGGCTTTATGCATGAGTTTTTGGCCGTTGATTTGCAGCTGATCATTTGTGAGTCTCTCTGAAAAAGTCCCGCTGCACGTTCCAGAATTATACTAATCTACCTATGTCCAACATTTACTGTATTCTAGTATGCAAAATTTACATGTGTCGCTTGCGTCTGTCCCAGAACAACACTTACGATTCCTGTATTACATCCTATTTTAGTTGCAGTAATAGTAACAACATTTTGGAGCTCATATAATAACAATTACTTACCCAGGCAAATAGTTCCTATCTTACTTCCGGATATGTAACGTTCAAAATGAAACATAGACAACCTAAAATGAAAACGTTCCTATTTGAAAGATCACCTGATTAATTACCACAAATAAAAATAGGCAGAACATCTGAAAACATTCATTCAATAAATGGGTAAATGAGTTTCTAGGAATATGAACGTACATGCAGGGTATTTATTTTTAATTTAGGTATTTTTCAGGTTAATTACAACAAGCTGTTTATGTACATATTATTTCGTCATATGACACTAAAGTTGATTTACCTGAGGTCACGAAAGTTTTCGTAAGCCTAACGTTTTTCCAAGAAAATTATTACCTCCGGCCAGGAGGTTATGCTTTCGTCGGATTTGTCTGTCTATTATTCTGTTCAGCTGTCTGTCACCAAGATAACTCAAAAAGTTATGGAAGGGCTTTGATGAAATTGACAGGGACTGTTAAGTACGTTAGGCGGAACAGTTGATTAACTTTGGTGAAGATCCGTCTATCTGTTTGTTTGTTGGTTTGTCTGCCTAATTTTTCCTAATGCCATAACTCGAAAAGTAATGGACAGATTTTTAAGAAATTTAGTAAGTAAGTTGTTAGGTATATTACGAAGAGTAAATGACCAATTTTTTGTGATAATCTTTTGGTTCGTTCGTTCATTAGTTTGTCATGCTCTTAATTTTCTGCTTGTTAACATAATACCTTGAAAAGTTCTGTATGGATTTTTATGAAATATACAGGAGATGTTGGTAATGTTAAAAAATTATTAAATTTTGATGATGATCGGTTGATCTGTTGGTGAATTTGGCTAATGTTTGTCAGAATGTTTGTTAACAGCATAACTCAAACTAGAGCACTCTGAGAACGCATGCCTCCGCCAAGCAAGACAACGGTTACGAAAAAATAAAATTGGTTCTGAGGCCATGATTTTCTTTGTCTCAACACCAAAATATAATCATTTGTGCCCTTCAACAGTGTTAACAGATTCAGTAAGTTTTTTGGGAGATTCGTTCATAACTTATTGAGTTCAGCTGCTAACAAACATTATGACAAACATGAGTCAAGCAAACACGGACCTATCGATCTGCACCAAGATTTAATCATTTATCTCCCTAAACATTACTAGCAACTCCTATAATTTTCATAAAGGTCCATTCATTATTTTTGAAGTTATTGTGCTAACAAGCATAGAACAAAAACAGTGACAAACGAACGAATGGATCATTACTAAAATTTGATTGTTTACTCTTCGTGTTATACCAAACAACACATATAAATTTCATAAAACTTCGTCCACAGCTTTTTGAGTTATGGCATTGAGAAAAATGAGGCAGACGAACAAACAATCAAACAGATGGACGGTTCTTCATCAAAAGCTAATCATCTGTTACTCCTAACATACCTAATAATTCCTGCAAATCTCGTCCAAATCCATCCATAACTTTTTGAGTTATCATGATGACAGACTGACGAAGCCGACTACAATATAACTTCCATGGCGGAGGTAAAATTTACGAACGAATCTTCGAGAAAATTAATTTTTTTGGTATTGATACAAAGAAAATCAGGGTTTCAGGACCAATTTGAACTTTCCATTACCGTTGCCTTGCTTGGCGGAGGTATGTGCTCTTAGAGTGCTCTAGTTCCTAATGCAGTGCCATAGACCACACGATACTTGACTGTCCACGCCTTGCAAAGTGAGGTTGATGGGAAATTAATACAACTTTGATATAATGTTTACCAGTCAAAATAGCGACCTGATACAAAAATAAACTGTTCTTGAAGACGCAAGGAATGCATTATTAGAAATAAGCACACATACATGAGCAATAGCCAATGGTAAATTGCAATCTTTTTCGCCAACATTAAGCCATTTTGGTGTCAGAAAATTCAGTTATCATCATCCATAGTAGATATCTAATACCGAATATGTGCTCCTTGCTCATAAAAGCATTTTTTGTATCACAGAGAATTGTTTACTCTTTGCTTGAGGTTGCCCTGTTCACTGGAAAATATTTTATTGAAGTTTAATCAAGTAGACATCAGGCTGATGTCTACTTCATTAAACTTCACTTGCAAATTTGGGTGGGTAATCAAATATTATGTGATCTATAGATGGCAGTGCAAACACAATATAGTGCAGAATAAGGAACAGCAACCTTTGAGCAAATAGAGAAAGCTTTAACAAAAGCAAACGGTCGTTAAAAGTAAGTTAATTCGATGTTTTATAGCTTCTTTTTTCGTCCACGCTCATGTATCTGAAACAGCGAAAAGCACCTCACTTAACCTAACGCATGTTGACTAACTGAGCACGCCTCGTCCAGTCATTCGAAGTATTTGAAATATCCAGGACATCGCGGGATCACTGCTTTCATTAATCGGACGGTAGCATATATATATTACAAGTCCTGTATTTAAAGACTGGTACAAACGCCAGTCAAAAGAATGCGCTGCTTCAACTAATTGTCTGAATGTTTTGTTGGGCCTTTATATGAACACAGCTCTGAGTTGGCCAAAAATAAGAAAATGTGTTAAAACGTTAACCCTCAAGTTCAATCTGCTCAGCATTATAAGTGCCGCTAATTAGGTTTCAGACATCTAATCAAACTTCAAACGAATTACTACTCAATTTTTTTTTTCCATTTCGTACAATTTAAACAAAACTGGCAAGGCATTCCGACGCGGAGACAACGAAACTCACTCTTTTGTACAGGCTTTTGGATAGGTGCTAGTCACCATCGTGTACCACCATAGGGAAAATGCAAGTAGCTACAGTAACTGTTGCTGCTCAGCTCAGTATCACTCTCCTAATAAAATAACTTTTGCGAATGCGATGATTTTTCTGTTTAGGCTCACTGAATTTCTCCATCCTGCCTTTTTACATTATAGGATTTGCAGAGTTTTTATGAGGTTTTACGAGTTTTTCCAAGGGGCTGAATTTCTTGAGTAAATTTATCTACAAAAATTATCGAGATAATTAAACAGAAGTCAGCATTTTGGCTCATCGTCTCTGAAAAAAAATTGCAAGTAAAGTAATTTCAATTTTATATCAATGTATATTCAGTTTCACTGATGTGCAAGTTTTCCAGTGCGAATAAATCTTTCATGGGTCGTCCGGTGATTAATGACATAATAATTCCCACCTGTTAGCTATGAACCCTCCCAAGACTGATCCGAAGATCCCTCCGCAGCTTACAAGAAGTTGGAACAACTCAACGAATGCGCTCCTTGAGCACACCAAGTTAAACTGTTGGAAAAAAGAGAAAAACAACAAGACTATGAGTCCCATGAGAGAAGCACATTCAATTAAAACCACTTTTTCCTGAAAACCGTAGCCACATTGAAAAGATGTTCTTTGTTTCATCTCGGCGTTGGTTAACGTCATTTTTGTGTGATGGGCTAACTTCCTTATTTCCACTAGGGCATTGCTGAGTACGCATACAAAAAGTATTTTATAGATGACTTTTAAGAGTCAGTATGAACATAATAGGTTCATTAGGTAACGCGAGCGTATCCTGGGTAGGCGTTAGACAGCAGATGATGTGTTAGTCATAGAAAATCACGAATGGTGTTTAAAACAGGTAATTTGATGATAATTTGATTTGTCTGTCTTCGATTGCCACGGTGCAATAAACTACTTGATCGAATCCGCATTGTTATAACTTGTCCGACACTTCAGTCGTGGGCTTTCGATCTTCTGCGCTTTGAATCCAGTCTCGAGCGGTTATTGCTATCAAAAATCGTTTGAAATAGCAATAAACTGAATCTTATTAAATTTTGTGTTTAACCAACTCAGGCGAAATTGGTTTGCGATATCTGTCTCAAACTCGATTCAAAATATCAAATAGAATAAACACGATTGAAGTTCCAATTAAATTAACGGTAAGCAGATCAGCTTGTTTCCATCACACTGTTAGAATTGAAGGAGCCTGGAGACTACTGAATAGTAAAAAAAAGTTGTCTATAAGTGAAGCTATTATTTCTTTAATTGAATTTTTATTATTTTTCATCAATTCAGTTTTTCTGCATCGTGTTTCGAAACAAGCCACTACAAATTACTTAAATATCTATATGTAGGTACTATTTATTTAAAGAAATTAATTCAGACACATGCAATTGAATAATATACTAATATCAGAGTGAGTCTAACGGGCACAAGATCAAATAATTGTGCTGTCTCGTAAGCCTCCGAAACATCAAAGAACAAAGAGAGTTGTTGTTGAGGGTGAAGCTTGAGCACCGCCTTTTTTGACCGCAGGTAGGAAATAGGTTGAAGCGTTTCGATGTTGCAGACAAGTATTACAGGCCCTGGTCCGCAGTACCATGGCGATAAAGAATGAAGCCGCGCCTTAGTTAGACCATGAGCGCCTGAAGGGACCAAATAGGGAGGTGTTTGAGTGAAGTGCCGTTGTTTCAACTGCACCAGTTCTTACTGCATTTCGAGGAATTTTAGAAAAAAACCTATACAGTGGTAAGTAGCAGCAATACGAAGGTTTGCTTGCGCGCTTGTGACTTTGCCTATATCGCGGCGAAAGAAAAAAATATTATTATGAAATCACACCAGACTGGCGACGTGGGAACGGAGAAAAACCATAAGGTTAACAAACCCTCACGCAACAAGCCGGTCGAGTGAAGAAATAAAAGAAAAGAAAAAAGGGAAAGAGAAGATCCGAGATCACAGAAAAGCTCTGTGTACAAAAATATAAAAATAGAGATGATGCAAACTAGTCGAGACTTACCTCCATGGTGACAGTGTTATCATAATCAGAATGATCGTACACAAAGTCGGTGCAAGGCTCCGAATGCAGGTAGCCGGCCCATTGATGATGCACCGTACAGCCATCATGTGACACCCATCTGGAAAAATATCATTTAATGCCGAGCATATAATTTCGCTCTATACACGTACGGTTCTAACTTGGATGAGCGCTCAATAGAGCGACAGGCAGAGCAGGCATTGCTTGTGCTCGTGCAGCTGTTAGCCGTCTTTGCTTCGGTGTTAGAGTATCGACGTCTTAAACTCTACTGCTCTCTACTTCTGCATTATAAGCGTTTCATCTAAAGGGACGTTGCACACTAGGCTACTTTCATATAGTGCAGATCAAGGTACCCATAAGAGCTATTATTTGCTGGTGTTCATATACCCTGGTGCAGAGGTTCCCGAAATAATTAGAATATAATGGTAGTGGCATCTTATATAAAGATCGTCTTGACAAATATTGGGAACAACACCCTCCATAGCTACGAACTCCTCCAAATGTTCCAGGAGTTACTTTTAACGGCCAAAGTTTCAGAGGCTACCGTAATCCATTATCATTCATGCCCCAACTAACTTTGTGTCTCCGAGGTATGCGGATCTGCAGAAATTCGGGTACTTGCACAATCAACTCCTAGACTAAGTTTAATCTCTTCTTCTCTTCTTTTTAAGATATCTAAATGATTCTGACATAATGGCAATAGCTCATAGACCGGTAGGAGCGTAGCCTCGGCTGCTCTCTGGGAAATGACCTGTTTGTCCTCTTACTACCAGCTGTCTAGTCTAATTTAATTGCTAAAATTACCGAAAAGCACAAGTCTACTTAATTGATCATGTCTGGCTATCACAAAACTGCATCCGAACTCACTAAAGCCAAAACTGATGAACGCCGCGCGTTCGGTTGGTAGCAGGTAGCAGGGGGTACAAGTTTCGTGAATAAAGCACTTGCACGCGCTGCATGAGTTAAATTTGGTAAACAAAGTATTTAAATGCTGAAATGATCCCTTGTAGCGTTCATAGGCATTGTAAGGTGTTGTGGCAAGCTTAATGACCACAATCACTGTAATCCCGATAATAAAGGAAAATTTGAACGAGGTGTAAGCATACGAATGCCTCCATGTTTGTTGCAAAAAGCAGCGATTGCTGTGTGATGATTTCGCTTCTATTCATTCATTAAGCCATAAATTATCTAGAAATAGGCTGTTTCGGTTGAAGTCAGGCTATAAGATTATAGAATAGGAATGTGACTTCCAACAGACGCAAAATATAAACAACTAGAGCACTCTGAGAGTGCATACCTCCGCCAAGCAAGACAGCGGTAACGCAAAAATTCTATGATTTTCTTCGTATCACAACCAAAATCCAATCACTTGCGCCTTTTAAGAGAATTAACAGTGTCTGTAATTTTTTTGGAGATCCGTTCATAACTTTTGAGTCTTACTGCTAACAAATATTTTTACTAACATAGTCAAACACAAAGGAACCAACCGATCATTACTAAAATTTAATCACCTATGTCTTTTAACATTGCTAATCATTTCTGAAAATTCATAAAGATCCATCCATAATCGTTTGATTTATTGCGCTGACGAACATTTTAACAAACATAGGTCAAACACACAAACGGACTTACCAATAATCACCAAAATTTAATCAATTGTGTCTTTTAACATTACTAACCATTCCTGAAAATTTCATAAAGATCCATCCGTAATTTTTGCAGTTATTGCGCTAACAAACATAAAATGAAACACAGTGACAAATGAAACGAACGAGCAGATTATCACAAAAATCTGATCATTTACTCTTTGTAATATACCCAACAACTCATGTGAATTTCATAGATATGCGTCCATTACTTTTTAAGTTATGGTACTAACAAAAAATAGGCAGACAAACAAACAAACAGATGGACAGGACAGATCTTCACCAAAAGTTAATCATCTGTTCCTCCCAACATACCTAACAACCCATATAAGTTTCCTCAAAATCCGTCTATAACTTTTTGAGGCATACAGAATAAAAGACAGACAGAACGAGACACAGACAAACCCGACGAAAACGTAACCTCCTTGGTGGAGGTAAAAATAAAGAAGCAATGTCATTACCTAACACGCATCGACGTTCATTTAAATGAGAGACGCTTCTACGTGCAGACGGTGGCATAAAACATTGAGGCACAGATCGTGTCCGTTCATATAATCGAACACGTTCAGGGGAATCGATGCGTGAACTCGGCTTTAGAAAACAATTCTGGGCCGGAAGATTTAACCCACTGTACTGCTGACATTTTAAAGTTTTCCTTAGAATAGTACGTTGATTAGTAAAACGGGATCGAACGGTCGTTTTTTGGGTGAAAAAGGAGACAACTTGTCTCACTAAATAAGACTCACCTGTGCTGTGTCCAATTAGTTTGTTCGGAGCAATTAAATTTCACCTCCGCTGCCATGAATTCTCCGCCGAATAAGTTTACGGGACCGCCAGCTGCGGCTGAAAAAAAAAAATATTTTTTTGAGGGACATTTAGGCTGACACTAACTGGTGATGCTACTGTCAATTTCTTTGCAGCTATTTAATATCATGGTCAACATCGAATTAATTTACCAGTCATTTCCGGTTTGAAACGTATATCTAAGGGTTATACACCTCAACGCAACTTAAAGCTTCGTTCCATGAAAGCGCAAATTGAGAAAAGTGTTTTACAAGCCTTTGAATACGTTGTCGCGAGCACGGTTTCTGCTTGCACATCGTTACACTGTCCAAGAATTCTTCCAAATCGCAGCCTCCACTCAGTCCACTGCAGTTCCCACACTGCAGCAGGTGCCAGTGGTAACTTTCTAAAATCTCAATTATTTTGAGCGAGTTTAAGTGCACAACGATGCACATTTCGGCACGATGCTAAAACGCATCAAATTGTAAAAGGTCACTGAAACTCTTGCTAACGATCCGTGATGTAACGGAATCGGTGTTGTAGTCTTGAACTGAAAATCCACTTTTTTGTTAAACCCAGCCACTGAACGTCACTAACCGCTGCTGGCTACGCTGGAAGTACCTGTGACGTTATTTAATCAAAGGATTGTTGAAATTTCTTTGAATCCAAAGGACGCTTACGGCACAGTGACATGCAATGTAAAACGATGTCACAGTGTTGTGAAGCCACATTAGCACTAATAAATAGCATATCTTTTGACGTTTGTCCCCCGCAATGGCTACTATAACACACATGTCAAAAAATAGAAGGAAACTATTATCATTAGACACAAGAAAATGTAAAGATGCTCATGATTAAAAAAAATTAACAAACACTATGCACACAGTCATCTCAGCGCTTGTTTCTACTTGCGAAAAAAGGTTCAGTAAAGCTGGAAATGAATCCGTACTTCACTCTAAGTACTTCATTCACTTTGAAGCACATAGCCGCGGAAGCATACGGCGCCACCAGGACCGTACACAACCATCCTACATCGCTGCCGGCTAGCAACTAACCGTAACGTATTATTATATGAATGCACGAACACTTAAAAAACTAGTTGTTCCCTATAAAATTTGCCCGTATTACATTTAGTGTTTGTGCATGCGACACGTCTCTCCCCTAATTTCCACCCATTTTCGCGTCGGCTGCCGCTCTTTATAGCACTTGTCGTTTGCATACCTTAATATCTTGATGATACTTCGGACGAGGTCCAGGTGGCGTTCTACACGCCACCCATTTTGCGCAGAGGTGATGCTGCAGTCCGTGAATCACAGTAAACTCCGCTCACGTTGATGCATAGGGCGGCCGCCGACACAAAGGTAGGTGGAATTCCGGGACGAGACGTGTCGCAAGCGCGGGCAACAGCAGCTGTCGCACGATATATAGCATAGGCATTATTCTTTTGCTTACGAAAAAGCAGACTGTGTTCCAGCACGAGTAACTGGAAAGCTCAACAGCGCTTAAACTTTTATTTACTGCTCTTGTCCTCGATATTGCTAATAATCGTAGCACCGTTCATTTCAGCTGAAAAGGGCGAAATTTTTACCGAACGTCTCGCATTCCGTGCTTTCATGGGTAACAGCTTCTATAAACTTAAATTGGGAGTGATCACCGTTACTGAATGCATGATAGCGCAAAACTTCTGATGGAAAATCAGAATTTTTGTAAAAAAAAAGAAGAAGAAAAACAGACCAATCACGCGTTATCTCGCTCGTTAACGTTACTGGTGCCACGAGGCATGAATTAGCACGGTTAAGTCAAATTAAGCTAACATTCCTTATTATGACTGACTTATCGGAAATTCAGATAGGAGCATTGGTTTCTCCCCTGTAAACCATGTTTCAGGTGTTTCCAGCTAGTCAATTATTCGTGACCTGACCCTAAGCTCTTTCGTAGGTACACGATCCGTCTATTAACTCCTAAGGGAGCCCACACACCAAAAGACTTGAAGCGAGAAAAGCAAGAAAGACTGAATTAATTAACATGGATACGGTACGTGCGGGAGTACACACACTGACAGCGGGCAAGCGAGCGACAGAGAAAGACGGAACATAGTTTCAAGCGACAATGCGTGTTGGAGACGGATCCTCTGAAGGGTTGATTAAAAGTGGGAAGAAACGCTCCCATCCGAAATCCCATGCAAGTCGATCTTAGTGGGTATACCTTAATCCGACTTCACTGTGCCAATCGTTGACACCTGTAATATGGGGGCATACTGTGCTTTCTTCCCATCCATAGGAATGCATGATACTTCTGTATAGGCCGAAAAAAACTGAAAATACAGTTTTCGAAATAAAATTCTTTTGAAAAAATTGACTGCTGTATTAGGCCAGCGTTCTTTTGAAGTGTTGATAAGAGTTTGTGTGTGTAATGTCGTACAGAATTGTCAGCGAGGAACAGGGATGGGCTTCGTGAGGATGGGTGGCCCCGAGCATTCATCTGGAGCGGCAGCTAATCAACTTGAAGAGACATATAAAACAATAATTTTAAAATGTTTATGTACATAAACCTGATTTATATTAAATTTGTATGAAAAATGTGTATTTACATTTCATCCATGGTTGCAAAGTTGAAATATTTATATTTCCTAAAAGATTTCTCAGTATTTGATGGATTGGAGTATGCAATCAAGGAGTTGGCCCCTGATCTAGGCAGACCTCTGCAGGCTTAGTTAACGTAGTGTAGTATATTTCAAAAAGAAAAAAGTTATATATATATATATATATATATACTCACACAAAAAAGACATGCAGGCAATGAAAGCGTTCCACTTGCCATAGCCCAGTAGAGAGAAGATGTCATCGAACGACAGGAAATCAAGTGGTGCCTCTGGCTGCTCTTGTGAAGCTACTTTCAGAGGTTTTTGTGACCTTAGCAATTCGCGATTTTCGTCGTTACTGGCAGATAAGTCAGTCATGTTTAATGTTATCTAGCACGCGTTTGATAAAATTGCTTATAAGAGAACTAGAGATATTAAGAAGGGAACAAGCAAATTTTTATCTACAGATTTTGCGGGGCTCTACGCAAAAAGTTCACAGAATTGGAGGAAAATCTTTGCTCGACCATTTTAATGTTTTGAGGCCGGACTGATAAGCGAATTGGCTAGTTTTGTTGACTAATTTTATTAATCGAATGGACTTATCTGCTCAAGAAACCCGTTGCTACATCAGGATGATCTGGAAATTAATCTTAAAATTAGGTTGCGCTTACTTATATTTACTGGTAATTATTTTTCTTATTCATTTACTTGAATTATTATTTCTAGCGGGACCAAGGCAACGACAAGCAAGGTAATGTCAATTGAAATTGGGTCTAAAACATCGATTTTCTTCATATCAACACCAAAATTTAATCATTTATCCCTTTCGACAGTATTAACAGTGTCTATAATTTTCTAGATAACCTAGGTGTTCATTAATTCTTGAGTTAGGCCTAAGCTGCTGATCAACATTCTGACTAATATTCGTCAATCACACGAACGGAATACTCGATCACCACCAAAATTTAATAAGTTATGCCTTTCAACATCATTAACAATTATTGTAAATTTCATAAATATCCATTACTTAGTGTTTGAATTATTGTACTAACAGGCATAAAATCGAACACAGCGATAAATGAACCAACATACAGACAGAACATTATAATAATTTGGTCATCCACTCTTCGTAATATATGTACCTAACAATTCTTGTGAATTTATGAAAATCCGTCTACAGCTCTTTGACTTATGGTACTCAGCAGAAAATACGTAGGCAGACAATCAAACAAATGAACGGATCTTCACTAAAAGGTAATCATCTGTTACTGCTAACATTCCTAACAATTACTGTAAATTTCGTTAAGATCCGTTGATAACTTTTTTCAGTTATGTTGGTGACAGACAGAAACAGACGCATAAGCACGACAAAAACGTCCTTGGCGGAGGTAGCAATGCATGCCCATGCAGTGAAAGTTCGCTAATATTGAGCGCTTTCGATTAGGCAGTGAAATTAAGCTTTTGAAGTTTGACTTCTCAGGATATTCAAACATGTGTCCTGGATTCAACTTGTTGATTGAAGTTTCAGGCCTTGACTCTTAATCAGTTACCTGACAGACTTCCATGAACTTAGTCTTATACTCCATAAAAGGCATCTTTCAGTCAGCTCAACACAATCGGGCTGCTTCTAGTACCTGCTACACAATTCGAAGTCATGAACCCAAAGTCACTTTCTGCATTTCGAAACAAATCAAGTAAGTTTGGCTAAGATCGACTCTGCCCACCAAATCGAACGTGCCATGAAGCACAGAATAGAGTCTTCCTCTGCTCACTGACGCACCACATTATCTTACGTTCCCTTTTACTGCAAGAATTTCTTCATAAATTGGGGATATTCCTTTTTTGCAGATATCTACTTATCTTGACTCGAATAATGTAATGACTCGAATAATGTAATGACTTGAATAATGTAATGACTTGAATAATGTAATGACTCGAAAAATGTAAGTAGGTGGTTGTCCCGGTTGATGATAGCTGGATTAGGTCCATGTCAAAAGCTGTAGCCGGTATAAATTAATTTCTCTTGAAACGAATTAATAATAAAGGACATTCTTCAAGATTGACTCAAGTTTTCCCTTACCTTCCGCACGTAGATGACTGTTCTATTTACTCTGGAATGCTTTATAAGAGATGTAAATCGCAGTAGGAGGTTAGAATCAACTTTTATTTCTTTTGGAAGGCAACGATGGTAGCTCGCTCTCCAGAGAAGAGAAGCTATAAGTTAGAAGAAATAATCCTTTTCCTTGTTCAGGTTATCTTGCACACTCATACCGATATGCAGTTCGCAGTAGTGGGTTATGGAATAGATTCATGAGGCGATCAATGGTAGATCATGAAAGATTCACTCCGAGAGCACCTCCGACCCATTATAAGCCAACGTAGATTTCGTTCCAATATTTCAATAAAATTTTCACGTGTACTAAGAATGCTCATTTAACACAGTTACAATTTAGAGTATAAGTATGCAACTACATATACCTACTGTATACATAAATCTATATTAAATACAATAAAATGGAATATGCAAAAAATCACGCAAAAGTTCCCTCAGAAACCCATTGTTTTAGCAGGTGGTCGAACTTCTTTGACATCGCCTGCCAGTTCGGGTCCGAAAGACCATATAGAGGACCAAATATATCAATATAATACATTAATGATAAACTGTTTTCGTGTTATAAAAAATTTGTAATACAAGAGATACACCCTGAGAGCCAAGCTTGGCAGTGTTAACGATAAATTCAAATTGGCCCTTGAGACCAGATTTTATTCGTTGATTTTTTCTTTTTCATCATCGCCAAAACTTGGTCATTTGTGCCCATTGACTTTCATAACAGTTCCTGTAATTTTCCTGAAGATCCGTCAGTAACTTTTTGAGTAATGTTTTGAAATATATAAAAATAATCATATAGACAAATGGAATGACAGATCATAAACATTTGGTCAGCTGCTCTTCATACATTCCCAACAAGTTTTTGCAACTTTCATAAGGATCCATTCATAACTGCTTGAGTTACGTTACCAAGAAATACAAGCAAGTAAAAACAAACGGTTAAACTGTTTTTCGCCAAAAATTATCATATGTTTCTCCTAATATGTCTAAAATTTTCTGTAAATTTTACAAAGATCCGTCCATAAACTTTGAGTTATTTTTGGAGATAGGCGGACAGAGAAACAGGCAATCTCCGTGACAGGCAAGCAAAGAAACTTACAGTGTTGGTGACAGCAGTCAAAGAAACCGTCAAAGAGAAACTCAGAAGACTGTACAACAACCATGGCGGAGGTAACAAGCCGGTAGGTAGTGGCACCACCTTTATTTAAATCAACAAAATCAACAACGCATGTAACTGAAACAAAATCCATACTTCGTAGAACATAGTTTTCAGCTATATCAAGTGTAATCGTTTTGCAACCACCACTCATTCCCAATAGTCGGACAGGACAGAAAACATCACAAATAATAAAGTTTTAATTGAACATACTAATAGTAATCGAATTGGATTCTCTCGATCTCAGTGAATAAATCTAAGACGCTTTGATGTGTTCTTGTGTTTAATTTTTTAGCGAATGTCTTACGAATAAGTATTATTCATGACTTTTTGTCGACTTTGGAGCATGCAGACCCTGTCGGTAATACTTTTTTAAGGCTTCAGCGAGTGTAGTATACAATGTACATCACAATAAAAGTTGTCACTTTCCTCTGTTTCATCACTTGTAGTAGGTAGTCACCAGTTGGTTTGGTTCATTCTGACGGAAAAACTTCTGTTCTCAATTTACATCAATGATCTCGATCTTAACATCCGTAGTACAATCAGTAAATTTGCGGATGATACTAAACTATGTCATCCTACAATGAAAAGAGCCGAGCTCCAACAAGACCGTGACCACATCATGGAATGGAGCGCAACGTGGCAGATGAACTTTAATGTCGACAAATGCTCAGTAATGCACGTAGGGCTGGTGAGCTCTTCCATCCCATTGAAAATGAATGGGACGGAATTGGCTACTGTCACCCAACAACGTG
>LQNS02015105.1:22926927-22943258 GCA_001587735.2 Parhyale hawaiensis
ATCGCTAAGTCTTTTAGTTAGGTAGGCTGGGGAATAGCTCGCCCCTTGGGGACATGTCTAACTCTCTCTATGTTTTCTTTCTATATTATTTTCATAGGTACAATTCTATCATGTGCTACCAAAAAGTGCCTCATTTAAAAAAAAAACACTACGGCTGTTTTTCAGGGTTTTTTTAATGCCACCCCTGTACATAATGACAATAACTCATTGAGAACCGGGGTGTTGGTCCCGGCGACTCCCTGGGAATGGGGCTGTTTGTCCGTCATCTGCCGGCTATCTTATCAAATCTGATAAAGAAAATATATTGCTCGATTAGACTATGCTGATGCTTTTCTAAACGAAGGAGATGACTTGTTCAATAATATTCTGTATTGAGGTGAAACTGAAATTACCCTGTTTTGACAAGAATTTAGAATAACAAGAGTAGTGTTTGTCTATGACCTACTATTTCTGTACAACCAAAACGCATCATTGCCATCATGAAGCATGATGTAGGAGCATCAAGTTATAGGAATGTTCTTCATTTGCAAGCCCATGCATGATGATTTCATCCTCATTTCATGTTGTGGAAAGAACGATGAAATTGAGAAATTATTATAAGATTTTGTGTGTTTACTTCACGTTTTCCGTTAATAAACTTATTTTTCAAAAGACGAAATTGGTGCTTCATCAAGTAAACGACCCTAGACGCAGATCGAAGTACATTTCTGATTGGCTGTAGCTACGAGTGAATCTGTGTTTTAGACTGATCCCCAGACTCTCTGTACTAAAATCCCATTGAAATGCCTGGAAGCAGCTGAAATCTTCAAGTTGGTAAAATGCAACCATCTAATCTGGCTGAATTAGAAAAAGTCTCTGTTGATGAATGGAAACAATTGCCTCTTCACTTGTGGAACACCCTCTTCTCTTCTTATTAACCAATAAGGTCCATGCAACCAATTAATTAGCTACAAATAATATGCATACAGTGCCTAGACATAAGTATTTGCACAACTCTATTTTTTATGTATTTTAAAGAAATTGGGGACTGCTTTAGGATAATTAATATACTGGAAGTTTATATAACATATATATTATAGAATATTTAAACAGAACAGTACAATGTGCACTTATAACAAGAAAATTTAACACAAGCTAAAGTAATGAGGGACAAAAGTATTTGACCAAAAACAATTATTATTATTATTAAATCACACCAGGCTGGCGACGTAGGAACGGAGAAACTCCATGAGGTTAACAAACCCCCACGCAACCAGCCCAGAGGGTGGAGAAAACAAAAGAATGAAAAAAAGAAGATCCGANGAATACTGGCCCGTACGGCATCGTAACGGTTCCAAGGCAAACTCATGAAGAGCACCAGTCCGCCGAGTATACCTCACCCGAACAAATGGATCTGGAAGAAACTCAGACAGTGGATGACAAAAAACAGACTCCACCAACTCTGCGACGATGCGCCAGATCACAGGGCACAACACCACCAAGCATGAACGCACATCGACGAACTACTTTGTCAAGCAAACACAGATGGCGTTAGTTCTTGGTGACGTGACCTTTATTAGCAATAACAGCATGGAGACGATTGTTATAGTGGGAAATTAACTTTTCACATTCACTTATGGTATTTTTTTCCATTCTTCCATGCAGATAACCTTAAATTCAGTAAGGTTTTTGGGACTCCATTTGTGGACCCCAAATTTAAAAAGACGCCACAAATTTTCTATTGGATTAAGGTCCGGTGATTGGTTAGACCATGGAAGAACATTTATTTTCTTCTTATGAAACCATTCTTTCGTTAAATTCGCAGTATGCTGGGGGTCGTTGGCATTTTTTGGTACTTGGAAGCATCTTCTCTAATATCTCCCTGTACATGAAACTATTCATCTTGCCATCAATGATATGAAGATCCCTAACAGCATGGGCAGTAAAGCAACCCCACACCATGATGCTGCCCCCCCCCCATGCTTCACGGTGGGGATGGTGTTCTTGGGGTCATAGGCAGTACCACGTTTCCTCCATTCATGCCGAGCTTCGTTTCGGCCAAAAAGTTCTATTTTAATTTCGTCAGACCATATAACCCCTTCCCAAAACTCATTTCCTTTGTCCAAGTAGTCTTTATCAAATGTTAAGCGGCTCAAGACATGTTTTGCTGTTAGAAGAGGAGGTTTGCGAGGAGTGTAAGAATGGATGCCAGTACAGTTCAATTCCCTAACAATAGTTTTATTGCTGACATGCAGCCCCTGAAACGCCAGTTCACTCTGAAGGTCAGCACGAGTTGTTATGGGGTCATTAGTCACCTTACGTAGCATGTAGCGCCGAGGACGACCCATGATCTTACGCGGAGCTCCAGCTCTAGGCAGGTTGGAGACCGCCCCAGTCTCTTGATGCTTATGAACTATTGCTCCAACTGTTGAAAAAGGAACATTGACACGTTCTGCGATTACTCTATAAGTTAATCCCTTACTACGAAGTTGAATTATCCGTTTACTAGTAGCTTCAGGGATTTCTTTAACTTTGGGCATTGTAGTGAGAGTGTGCGCGACTTCAACGAGGTCTAGAGAGGTAATTATTGCGCCAGCTGTGGTTTGTTTGCATTGCATTTGTTTCGAGACAATTCGTGAACGTTCTAGAATAGTTTCCAAATAATTTATTCAAATTATACTATTAAATATCAAAGATTTAACATCATATTTATTTTAGTCAAATACTTTTGTCCCTCATTGCTTTTACTTGTGTTAAATTTTCTTGTTATAAGTGGCCATTTGACTGTTCTATTTACATATTCTATTAGATATATGTTATATTAACTTCCTGTATTAATTATCCTAAAGCAGACCCTGAATTTTAAAAAATACATAAAAAATAGAGTTGTACAAATACTTATGTCTAGGCACTGTATTTGCCTTTGTGTTACCTATATTTTTTTGTATTTTCTTGCATTCGTTGTTGCTTTTAGAACCTAAATCTAATGTTTGGTTTCTGTGTAGGCCTAGTTAGTTTCTATTGTGTTTGATTTTATTATTCCTTCAGTGGAAGTTTCAACTCTCAGAGGTACCTATAGGCCTGCAGAAATATGTTTTTGGCTCGTAGTTTCGGAAGGCTACCTATATATAGCTCTAAAATTATGGTGCCGCCGTGTTCTCTCGATTCCAGCACCTCATCCTGCTACCAGGAATTGGAGAGGTTGTCGCTCAGATAACCTATATGCAAACCTAATTATTGTGATGAACTAACGGTGAACTGTTTTGTAATTCTTTGAATTAAGCTCGATTGAGTAACTACCTATCTCAGTAATTGATGGCATTGTTGAGCTAGTGTAGTTATGTATCGTCCGTGGCCTGGATGAACAAATTTGTTAGTAGGTAGTCGGCTAACCGAAAATATGATCTTATTGATGATGATGTGATTGAGCTAGTATACATGAATAATTGACAGGGTTGACCGAATATGTCAGTGTGATTGAGTGAATAAATATAACTATGAATTATTGATGAGGTAGAGAAGCCAACGTACGTACGAGCCAATGATGCTTTTGTTGAGCAAATATATGAGTTGGTAATTGCTTTCATTGTTGTTCGAATATTCGTACGAGTTATTGATAACGCTGTTATGCGTGATGCGTCAAGTACAGTACGTACCTAAGCATATAGCAATGTACCTTCACAAATAGCTAATTGATGCCGCCGTCAATAGTGACGTGGTTCTAATAAAGTCCAAATATGCCACGAACGCGGTTCCCAAAGGTCTAAATCTGCCACACACGCGGTTCCCAAAGGTCTAAATCTGCCACACACGCGGTTCCCAAAAGTCTAAATCTGCCACACACGCGGTTCCCAAAGGTCTAAATCTGCCAGACGCGCTGTTCCCAAAGGTCTAAATCTGCCACACACGCCGTTCCCAAAGGTCTAAATCTGCCACACGCGCGGTTCCCAAAGGTCTAAATCTGCCACACACGCGGTTCCCAATGGTCTAAATCTGCCACACACGCGGTTTCCAAATGTCTAAATCTGCCACACGCACGGTTCCCAAAAGTCTAAATCTGCCACACGCAGCTGATGCTTCTGCTCTGCAACTAGCTATATGAAGTTTTGAATTCATAACGTGGCGAGAGGATAGCCAGCTATAGGGACCGACCCGGGGCCCCGGAAAACCCCTGTCTTTTCCACCCCCCCCCCCTCCCCGGTCCCGGTTTATCGAAAATTGTTTACACCAGCGCCGACCTCGGTCGCTTCTTTTCGATACCTCCCCCGGCCTTTCAAACTGTGAAAACCGGGGTATGGCCGGGGCTTTTTTGGGGGTAGGAAAAACGCTTTACAAGAAATAAAACAAGTTTTCTGGGGGGAGCTGTTTTTTTTCTGTAAGCAGATTACCTACCTCCGCCAAGGAGGTTATGTTTTCGTCGTGTTTGTATGTTTGTCTGTCTGTCACCACGATAGCTGAAAAAGTTATGGACGCATTTTGATGAAACTTATAGGGATTGTTTGGTATGTTTGGAGGAAGAGATGACTAACTTTTGGTGAAGATCCGCCCATCCGTTTACTTGTTTGTCTCTTTTTTCTCAATGCCATAACTAAAACAGTTATGGATTGATTTTTATGAAATTTACATGGGATGCTTGGTATATATATCACAAAGAGTCAATGACCAAATTATTGTGATGATCTGTTAGTTCGTTCGTGTGTTTGTTGCTGTGTTTGATTTTGTGTTTGTTAGCGCAATAACTCAGAAAGTTTTGAGTGAAGCTTTACGAAACTTAGAGGAATTGTTAGTAATATTAAAAGACATAAAGGATTGAATTTTGGTGCAAATCGGCTGATTTGTTTCTATTTCTATGTTTGAGTTGTGTATGTCATAATGTTTGTTACGTAATAACTTAGAAAGTTTTGAATGAATCTTTATGAAATTACAGGAGTTATTTATAATGTGAAAAAGCAAATCTGGGGAAATTTTGAACCAGATCGGTTGATTCGTTTCTATGATTGAGTTGTGTTTGTCATGATGTTTATTACGCAATAACTTAAAAAGTTGTAAATGGATCTTTATGAAATTTACATGGGTTATTTATAATGTGAAAAGGCAATTGTGGTTAAATTTTGGAGCAGATCGGTTGATTCGTTTCTACGTTTGAGTTGTGTTTGTCATTTGTCATAATGTTTGTTAGTAGCGTAACTCAAGCAGTTATGAAAGGATCTTCAAAAAACTTACAGAAACTATTAATACTATTAAAAGGCACAAATTATTAGATTTTTAAGTTCATACAAAAGAAATCATGGTTTCAGGGCCAATTTGAATGTTTCGTTACCGTTGCCTTACTTGGCGGAGGTAAGCACTCTTAGAGTGCTCTAATTCTTTATGAGTTACAATTGGTCAATATCATATCAATAGATTGTCTTAATCTATTGCCAGTACGAGAAACCCCCGGCCCTGACTATTTGGTTTTAGTCGCCCCGACGCCCTCAGAGGTAGGTATATTGTGGCGGGCCCTTTCCCTGCCACAATATATTTGGACCTATACGCACGCAAGGGTCCCAAGTGTTTTCTCCGCTGGATATGTAGCAGTTGGCCGCAGTTCCTGCTTAGATTAGTTTTATAAAGTTAGATAATTTCTCTAAATTTTCCCTTCTGTTTTGTGACGTGGGCGGTGGTAACCGACCCATCCCGTCGAACTCTTATCTGCTCCCGTGTAAAGAGCCACGGAAGGGACCCAAGCACGAGTGTTCGCTTTCTTCTGTGTTATTCTCTTTTCGTTTTTCGCTTTCGTTCGGCCGAGCCGTGTGGAGTTGAAGATACTCGCGCCTTATTTCCTGCCAGACATGGTGCACCTGGCCAAGATTGTTCTAATAGAACTCATTTGAGTTCGACTCAACTTCTAAACTATATCATACAAAATTGGATCGCTGTTAGCCTATATAGTAGCCATCGTATCTAATACGGCGCGAAAACCCACAATATAATTATAATTGGTCACCCAGGCCCTGATTATATACCTAATTTATTTGGTAAATTTTTACTTTAGTTCACATATGGTTTTTTTGGATTTTCTTGCCTTCACTATGTTAATTGAGTCAGTGTAATACAATTTACATGAAAAATGTTTCTGTCGCAAATGCTTAGTTTTCGAGATACAGTAGATGACTGTGAAGTGCCCATTGTTTTTCTATGGGAGAAAATCACCGGCGTCGTTATATGCTTACTAGCGACCTAAGAGGAACTTAACCAAACCTACGTAGCCTAACCTAGCCTGTGTTATTTTCTCCCATAGAAAAACAATGGGAACTTCAAAGTCATATAGGTATCTCGAAAACTAAGCATTTGCGACGAAAACAATATTCATGTAAATAGTTTTGAATTGACCCAATTAGCAGACTAAAAGCAGGAAAAACAGAAAAAAAACATGTGTGAGTTAAAGTAAAATAATACCCTTTGTTTTTGGTCACCCCGGCTCCAACCCCGGCCCCGGTCTTTCAAAAATCGTCGCTCCGGTCAGTCTCTAGCCCGCTATACCCCAACAGGCAACAGCCCATGCAGACGTGTACCTACGCGTGCGTGGGAATGATAGCAGGTTTGGGATTTTCAAGTAATCAGTAATAAGATTTATCAATGGACTGTGGGAAATTTGGCTGTATGTCTCAGTATTGCCGACTCATGTCTAGTTTCCCACAAAATGCTTCAATGAAAACTTCATCATCCGAAAATTTTATTCTGTCACGTTGTAAATAGTCAAGTACCTATCTCACTCCTAACATTTACATTTTGGACTTTTGCTGAATCCAGAAATGAAGTACCTAACTCAGAAGCTTAAAATGCATAAGGTAGGTATGCTAAGATTCCTAATATTTGGTCAAATTAGACGTGCTAAGTCCGGCTTACCGACAATCACGTTAAGAAAACAGGGCTGTACCTACTAAGACTGGCATTTCAGGTGGACCGCTAAAGCTTACTTCCCTGTAAACTGCAGAAACTGGCACAATTTGTCCGAGTTTTAATTCACTACATAGGTATTTGAAGAATTATTCGCAACTATAGTCCTCTGACATTTGCTAGACCCACAGACTTGACGTCGTTCCTCGTGCACAAAGCTGTGTTTGCTTTGGTTAAACCTCGATGGGCGGTGGCCAAAGTGTTACCAGCGCAGGAACCAAGGTAGCGCGTTACGGCTGAACCCTCTAAGTTACTGGACAAGAATAAATGATCTCACCCTAACTTCTATCGTCTAATTTAGGTAGCTACCTACTTAGCAAGAAGAAATGATATCGCCTTAACTTCTATTGTCTAATTTAAGTACTTTGCAAGAAGAAATAATATCACCCTGACTTCTATCGCCTAATTTAGGTACTTAGCAAGAACAAATTATATCGCCCTAGCTTCTATCGTCTAATTTAGGTACTGAGCAAGAAGAAATGATCCCTCCCTAAGTTCTAGAGTCCTACAGTAGGTACGGTACCTTTTTCTGATTCTGCAACATGGACTTTCTTGAATATGTATTTACCAGAAGATGGAAAGGTAGTATAAACGATTGGCGAAGAACAACCTAGCTTGTATGTATCTGCCTAAATTAGGTTGTAAACATTTTCCGAAGCCGGTAGTAAATCAGCGCGCGTTGACGTTCAAGTGTACCTAAACTTTCGTAACGAATAGGGTTGAGTGGTAATATTCCCACCACGTACCAAATGCCGCAGAATTACCTATTGAGATTCATGTCATATCGTGTCCCACAAGTAATGTTAATTGAAGAGTGATTTAGCTACTGCATACATTGGGCTTGTCGGGAAACGGTTGCATATATGTGGTCTGTAGATATATGATGTTTGTCAAGGATTGTATTGCCATACATGTAAACACCAGGTGCGTTCGCACGACCAGATATCGCATGGCCTTCCTAGTAATACGCATGGCTATGTCGTCCGGTGTTCATTCTACAAGCCACTCCCGTCCGGGCTGTACGACGTGCTGCTTGTGAAGATGTCTTTTAAAAGGTCTACATTGTTATGGGTTGTTCTTGTGCTCTGGGGTGAGTAATGGGGTAATGATTTTGATTGCGTATTGTTTTAGATGGAATTTGATAATATTGTAGTACTTTGTTTTGAATGGTCTATGGTGATTTTGTTGCACATCCTTTTGTTGGTCTATGATGGTTTTGTTATAGATGATCTGCATATCTTGCAACACCCTTAAGAACGACATTTCAACCGTAATATTTGTATAATTACTTGAGTTCTCTTTATGAATATAGCTACGGTACTTTAGATTATATTTTAACCTATGCACATTTTTATTTTTCGTATGTTAGGCTCATTCGACGAGGATATACTTTTTTTTTTGTTGTTTTTCTTCTTCGAACCAGCACTCGATAATTCCATAACACCCAACTCAATCGATATTGCCATTTTATCTACTCGCATATCTTCAGGGAATTGAACGGTCTACTTCATTACCTATTCATAATTTCCAACAACACATGAAACGTCTACCCAAGTATATTCACTCGTTTCCACTCTCTTGAAACCACTTTGAACTACTCATATATTCCACAAACTTGTGAAACTGTTCGTTACTCCACACGTGTAGCCTATAATGAATGACATGCTGTACCGAGTCAGTTTAGTTTACACGTGCATGAAACCTCAGCTCAATTATTAATGTATGCAACAAGAACATCTTATGCTAAGCCCACTTATGCATTCCTACGTCCAACTAGTTGCGAGGATCAGCAGCTCGCGTGTCGCTTCGAATTATAATTAAAATCGGTACCTAGCATAGATACGGTAGCTTAAATTACGTGCGAGTCTCGCATCCTCGCATCAGGTTGTCTGTGTGACTGTATAGTGTGGCCTCGGCATAACGGCCCTCTCACCCGTATCATTTCAGTTGTGCCCTTTCAGCAGATTGTCTACGCGCGTGTTGCATTACCGGCACAAAAAGTGCACGGCTGTCTGTCTTCCATGTCCACTTCAAAATTCAATCAATAAAAAGCCGTGCTAATGGCACCTTCATTGCTAATGACGCTTTCTTAAGCCTGATGATGGCTAAAATTTTAGTAAATTTTTTGGTAGACACTGTTTTGTTTTCAAGCGCTGAGTAAAACATTCGGCCCGACTGCTGAGAGAACACGTTGAAAACACTAACGTGAGAACCGGCCTTTACTTTATTAGCTAATTGCAGTACTAGGTACCGTTCGGTGTCAATGATAGTTGTAATTCAATTGAAGTGTCCGTCGCTGCAGGCTGCTAGCAAGTCTAGGCGATGATTCTGTTTGATGGAGGCGTCGGGTGCCGGGATATAGCTTCTAAAACTGTGCCCCCTGTAGCTTACATGACTTCTGAGGCGTATAGGTACTGTAACGGTGGGTCCACACGTAACGTCTTGTGACCCTCTTACGTAGAACTCATTGCTCGAATGCATGGCTATGCCCGTTTGCACAGCAGCGCCTGCTCTGTCACGCGGGTGGGCAAACATTCTTCCATTTAATTTCGTGCAGTGTGCTTCCGACGGTCCCCACTCCGGTGCATATCTAGGAGGATCTCCTCGACGTCTCAATCTGTCTGTTCTCATCCCCTTCCATTGATTATTTCACGCCACTTCTTCGCTCTCCTCTTGAACATCCTTCGGACGAAGTTTGCAGTTTGGCGCAACGACTTACCTAGACACTCGCAGCAGAAGCAGGCCTCCGTAGCTTTCTGTGTTCGGATTCGCCGCATATTTGAAGACATTTTCGAATTACACTTGTTCACATTTGCTAAGCCAGCTGTTTTTGACTGCTAATGTATTTGTAAATCTTCCAGTAGCCACGTGCTTAGGTTTTCCTGGCCCCAATAAAATATTCGAACTCTTGTCATCGCCATCTGCCTATCGACCTTCCGCTGCTTCTCATTGTTCCGTCTGGTGACTATGGTCACTGTCCTCTCTCACAATCATATTTTCAGTAGTTGCTCCTTTTATTCTTAATTTTGGGTGGTGAATGACGTAGAGACACTGCGTTGTTTAAGCACAAGCATTTTCCTACGCGGGTATTCGCTCATGTCACATAGCTAAGGTGACGTGAGCAACTCAAGGTTATTCCTGGTATGTCTTTTTTTTTTAACACCGAGGTGGCTTGGGTAAGTACTAGTATAGTTACAGGGATATTCACAATGGTTAAAGGGGAACTTGCGGACGTAAGTTGTGTTCGAAATCCTATACTACAGTCGAGATACGCTAATTTAATCCAGTTTTCTTAGACTTGTCCAGAAATTTGAACGTTCACTTTCGCATCACAGTAGATTTAGGGTCATGCGGTAATTATGAACCGATTTCCTTTGAAATATCTAAAAACTCAATCCTTCGCAGGTTTGCACCTACGATTGAAGCAGACACCGAACAACTTGAAGCTATAGGCATTTCGATCTCATTGTAGTGAGACTCGAAAGCATTTTCAAGTATTGTCCTTCTTAGTAACTATTTCTCTGACCGATGTGCTACATCCACAGGCGCAATGGCCACTGCAGGCGAGGCTGTGGCTCCCAAGGCCGAGCCGTGGGAAGAAAACAGCCGCCTACCTGAGACTGTCCTGCCCGTGCACTACGACCTCTACCTCCACCCTGACCTTGACACCAAGCTCTTCTCTGGTGAGTGTCTGATTGTTTTTTCGATATCATTGCTAAATCTTTTTAATTCCGGAGCCACATATGCATTCGCACGCCCAACTGGCTGCTGGGATGTTCAGCTCGCTGGCTGTTTTCCTACATATTCGAAATCGGTAGCATGAATGACGTCCAAGTCTCGCATCGTTGCATCAGGTTGTCTCTGTGCATGCGCAATGTGGCCCCGGCATTAGAGTACCTGGTTGCTGCTACATCAATAAGTTCCATTTTTGTTGATACCTGCACCCTGATCCCACCACTCAGTTCTTCTGTTGCATCTGTCTGCTGATTAATTTGATTCGAACCTTATGTTTTAATGTAGTCACTCATACACCGTTGTGCCATTTGTTGGTCGAAGATGGCAACTTTCGGACGTTAATGACATCACATTTTTGGGTCATAGGCTTAGTGACTCGAAGTGACTGGGCTCCAGATTTGTTTGTTTGTTTGTTTCTCCGCCAGTGCATGGCCACTGAAGGCTAAGAACAGTAAAGTAAGTGTGTCCGTTAGTGTTCTAACACCAATAAGGGTGGCGCGGTAGAAGTTTTCAACTCCGAGTATTCGCTAACGCTCATTGCAGGTTCTCATAGTGGCTCTCGGCGCATGGTTCTTTTCCGTTTCTTTCACTACCAGATCAGCAAAGTAGTCTCAACACTGGAAGGAAAACGACGACCCAGCTTCTGCATTCAATGCTTGTGACTTAAGGATTACTATTTACATACATTAGATTCGTCCATCCTATGTTATGGTAAGATCATGTAGGTTACCTTAGTCATAGCCAGGCTTTCGGGATGTCTATCTTTCGTGCCTGTTTTGTTTCCTTCCATTTCCAAGCTCCTACTGAGGATGCTTTGTTCTGTTCTTGCTCTTCTTATCTAACTTGCTGTGCCCGTGCGCTTTGATCCTGTGTGGAAACACTTTCGTGTACAGGTTCCACGTTTCTATTGACATACTTTATATTCCTTCTTCCTCCAATGTGAGATACTCTTTATTGTGCAAACGGAGGGCCTAAACTACTCAATCATCTGCCGATGTCGGTCAAAATGGCGCTACTGTTTGACGAGAACGTCGGAGGCGGACATGTTGGTGTTCCAGGGAGTCAGAGTCAGAAACTGGCTCACCCGTCAATCGGAGTCCTTCTCCTCAATCCTGCATCGAGTAACAACAAATGGGAGCAGCGCCTGTACACGAGCCGTCGCTATGCACAGTCACTGAGGCCTGTGACTGGTCGCTTGCAGTCTCTTCATCAATAAGCTTATGCTATCTTAGGAAAGGTGCTATAGAAGTAACCCTATATGGTGGATTGCTTGGTAGAGACTTAACCGTCACAACATTTAGCATTATTTAGCTACGGCTTTTACGCGATGGAATAGCCCCTCTCTGTAATTTATAAAACAAAAGTGTGCAAGGTTGTATGATTGCTTTGCTTGTATATTTTGAATCAATTAAGCAACCAGGATAATAGGAACTACCTATCTTATCTAATTGCTGCTTATTGTTCGGATTGTAGCGTCTCTTATAGGAATGCATGTGCTTATTACGTTTGGTCGTTGAGCAGCTGTTTCATAAATCTTGTGTTGAGTTGTTTGTTCTAAATGCATTCTTATTAACCTTTCCGGTAAGAAAACTGTGCTGTTGCGATAGCATATATATTTAAGAATCTCCTAAAGAACCCTTCACAGTTGTCACTTAAGCTCACCTGCAGTTTAATTTAGAACATATAAAAAATTCTATCACTACTTTTGGAAGGTCTGTTAAAATATCATGTGAAATTTTTAGAGAAAGAGTCAACGCTGGTTTCAATAATATCTATCGATATTGTTTGAATCTGCTTATATGTATAGGGTAGTTGTACGCTGCGTTGTCACTCAATTAAGCCGCTTGCCTAACTAAATTTATGCATCTTTAAGTTGCTCATAACTGCCTCCTAAGCTGTCCCTCTTTACGTACCTCTATTTAAACACCAATACAAGGGCATTACTAC
The DNA here is from genome assembly GCA_001587735.2 of Parhyale hawaiensis. Taxonomy (NCBI): domain Eukaryota; kingdom Metazoa; phylum Arthropoda; class Malacostraca; order Amphipoda; family Hyalidae; genus Parhyale; species Parhyale hawaiensis. Next base: position 22,939,528 of record LQNS02015105.1, read on the forward strand.
TTTGCTATTCGTTCCAAAAAAATTTCCAAGTCGTCATTTGGTTGGTACGTAACGAGGGGCGACGCGACGTGCGCAACCTTGCAGCAATCTTCTTTGTACCTTATCATTGGCTGCCAAACCAGTTTCTTCCTCTTAGAACTAAGCCGTTTTTATTGTTGAATCTTTATTTTGTGACTCGGAATATATATATTGCACGTGATTCTGAATTTTTCTCTTGCTTTAATGTGTGGCTACATACGGGTGTATGATGTCTGTATTGGGTGCATTTCTCCGCTTAAATCATAACCTTGTAAATTGTAATGATGTCTACTTCTCTAGGCCGCTCGTGATGTCGGCCACTTCAAACCCGCAAACACCGTCTAAACTATGTGCACTCTAGTCGATCACCTCTCCTTTTGTCCAACTGGTACGGTAGTTTATGCTTTTTTGGTGGCCTTCGTTTCCAACCGAAGTCTTCGTTGTTAGTAAGTAAACTGTTGTACAGAAGTCGTTCATATGTTCTGAACTCGAGTGAATCTTTTTCCGCTTTTCCAGGCAACGTTAGCCTCGAGATGAACTCCACAGAAGCTCGTGACTATTTCCTGGTGCACACAAAATTCCTTAATATTTCTGACTCAACACTGCAACAGCAGCAAAGTGACGGCTCCTGGCAGGTGAGAACTTAAACCTTTGCTGTAGCGTAAACTACAGTTAATCAAGTGACTGTATTTATGGCCATAAGTGTCCCACAATTATATGTTTATGAACAAGTGGAGAAGTAATGAGCGTGATAAGAGAATATGATGAGGTGCCCCTAAAGTGCCTGACATGTTAAGAGAGTGTGCTGGGTCCATAGTTATTCAACATTTTTGTTAATGATATAACTACCCTTTATGAAGTGTGTTCTATTTGCTGGTGATACTGTATTTTTTATTAGCAGATGCAATTTTTGCGCCACCATAAACCCATAACCGATAGCTACCTATTCTAAGCAGGCTCTCTGAATACCTAGTTAACTCAAAATAGACTAATTGCTCGTAACAATGAAACTAAGTTTATGTTATACACTTCATGCTGTCACCCAGAATCATATTCTGTTTTCTTTAATGGTATAAATGTAGAATGTGTGTCTCAATTTCAGTATTTTGATTTAATCCTTGATGATAAACTTAGATTCGAAATCCCGATTAAAGAAGTGGTTCGAAAGCTCAGTAGAGTTCTTGGTAAATTTATTATTCAGTAGCTCTTTCTTTATTAGTGTAAAAAAGTATCTGGGACGTAGCCCCTCGTTGTTACATTCGTAAACTAGAAAGCACTCTGAGACTGCATACCTCGGCCAAACGAGGCAATGATAACGAAAAATTCGAATTGGTTCTGAAACCCTAATTTTGATTTTACCAACACAAAAATCTAATCATTCATGCCTTTCGAAAGTATTAACAGTTTCGGTAATTTTCGTAAAGATCCTTTCATAACTTTTTCAGTTATGCTGCTTACAAACATTATGATAAACGTAAGTCAAACACACTAACAGACCAACCGATCATCACCAAAATTTAATAATTTATGTCTTTTATCATTACTAACATGTCCTATCAATTTTAGATTAGATAGGCGGCAGTAGACGAACCAAGAGGCCCATTCCCAAAGAATTTCTTGAAGTTCCATCCATAACTTTTTTAGTTATTGTGCTAACAAGCGTGAAATCAAACACACGAGTGAACCAACAGATCATCACAAAAATTTGGTCATTTAATCTTCTTAATATACCTAACAACTCATGTAAATTTCATGAAAATACATCCTTAAATTTGGAGTTATAGCACTAAAAGAAGAAATGGACAGAAAAAACAAACAGACGAATGGATTTTGATCAAAAGGTAATCATCTGTTACTGTTGACATGCCTAACAATCCCGGTAAATTTCGTAAAGATCCGTTCTTGACTCTTTGAGTAATCTTGGTGACGGACAAAAAGACAAACAGACAGACTTGCAAACACGACAAAAACATACGGTACCCTCCTTTGCGGAGGTAATTAGAAGAGATACTAACCTAGAGCACTCTGAGAGTGCATACCCCCACCAAACAAAGCAACGGTTACGAAAAGTTAAAATTGGTTCTGAGACTATGATTTTCTCTGTATCAACAACAAAATCTAATCATTTGTGCCCTTCAATAGTGTTAACAGCTTCAGCAATTTATTTGAAAAATCCATTCATAACTTTTTGAGTTATGCTGCTAACAAGCATTATGACAAACGTGAGTCAAACATACAAACGAACAAACCGATCTGCATCAAAATTTGATCATTTATGCCTTTTAACATTGCTAACAATTCCTATAAATTTCATAAAGATCCATTTGTAATTTTTTGGGTTATTGTGCTAACAAGCATAAAATTAAAAAAGTAACAAACTAACGAACACACAAACTAACGGATCGTTACAAAAATTTGTTCATCTACTCTTGATAATATGCCTAAGAACTCATGTAAATTTCATAAAAATCCGTCTATAACTTTGTGAGTTATAGCATTGAGAAAAATGAGGCAGACAAGCAATCGGATGGACGGATTTTCACCAAAAGTTAATCACCTGTTCCTCTTAACATACCTAACAAACCCTGTAAATTTCGTCAAATTGGTCGACAACTTTTTTGAGTTATCTTGATGACAGACAGACTAACAGCCAGACAGACAGACAAACCCGACGAAAACATAACCTCCTTGGCGAAGGTAATAAAATTCTGAGGCTAATGCTCCGTGTTAAACGATATAGGAACTAGAGCACTCTGAGAGCGCATACCTCCACCAAGCAAGGCAACAACGGTAACGAAAAATTCAAATTGGTTCCGAAACTATAATTTAATTTGTATCAACACCAGAATCTATTCATTTGTCCCCTTTTAGAGTAGCTAATACCTAGCTAATAGTTTCAGTAATTTTCTTGAAGGTCCTTTCACACCTTTTCGAGTTGTGCTTCTAACAGTCATTCTGACAAATGTTAGTCTAGCACACAAACAGACCAGCCAATCATCACCAAAATTTAATCTTTTAATTCTTCAGTACCAAGGAACCCTGGGTTGGATGGTGTAAACCAAATAACAAACCATGGTTTAAACCAACAAATAAGTTTTTTGTTTTTATTCAACTTTTTGGGTTTTTATTCATAAACGTTGTAAGATAAAACAGTTTTACTTGTAGAAAGTGTCAAATTTTAGTCACACGACTGAAAGGATGAGTTATTATGTTTCTATTTGGGAGTCCGTTTGACTGTTAGGACAGTTAGGGTCAACTATTGCTTATGTTTATTAAAAACCTATAACTTATTGAATTTTAAAATCACTATCCTATGGTAATTAACAAAAATTCAAATAGAAGTCGACACGAGCTAATTAAAATTTGACGTTTCGGAAGCATCCTTCCATTTTCAAAAATCTAATAAAACCTGCTGAGGACATATACCTAACAACAAATTTTTTTTTATTTAAGAAGACCTAAAACGTGATGGTGTTAGTAGTGTGGGACCTAGAGGGCGATTGACCACGGTGCGCTATGGGGTACTTATATAAGCGTCGAGCGGCATGGGAAGCGGAGGAGAATCGGGCGAGTGCAGTCGGAGGAAAAACCGTCAGCCATGGTAGTGACGAGTGGTACAGCTGTAGTCGTTATATAGGGCGGGGAGAAACTGAACATGTACAGTCATGGAGGGAAAATGTGTCCTATACAAAGAGCGGGCGAACCAAGCTGTG
>LQNS02015105.1:22962043-22981200 GCA_001587735.2 Parhyale hawaiensis
CTATCTAAAAGTGAAGAAGATGTGTCAAACAAGATCACAAGCAAGACACAAGCAAGATCACAAGCAAGACACAAGCAAGACACAAGCAAGCAAGACCGGTTCACAGACTTTTAGTATAATATAGATAGATAGATAGATACCTAGATAGATAGAGGACTAGAGGAAAGAGAAAATGGGTGGGGGAAGAGTCCCTGCCAAAGAGACGATCATGAATGCACGCAAGCTCGATCAAGAGCCGCTGACATGCGGAGCTTAGAGACGTCAAACTGTGTAGTTGGAGCGGGAGAGAGAAGACAGATTAAGGTGGCCTCGGAAGCATAGGCCGTTAAGAGTTTGTGACTCCTGGAGGACTAGTACTTAGCTGTGGAGGATGTATCTCCCAGTGTATGTCAAGACGATTTTTAAACGCGTTGACTGACTCCGCACTAACAATATCAAAAGGGAGTCTATTCCAAATGCTGACTATGAAATACGGAAAGAACTGCTGACTTAAAGGTCGTTCTTCGAGCTTTTATGCTTGAGTTTTTGAATCTATATGTATATGTGTTAAGCTGTCAACGCTGCTTTTTATGCGACCTCGCATGTGATTTTTTTTTTATGGTCAAGTGGCAATGTTTCTTTTTTGATGGTCAACTGTAAGCGTTTCATTTCTACTCGTAACTCCCCTTAGGTTGCATGGGGTACGTTAGTTATGTCCATCCATCCTGTGTTCTGGAAAGGAGCTACCCCAGAACCCCATAAGTTATCTTAGCTTTAGCTAGGCTTTCGGGACGTCTTTCCTTAGTGCTCCCACTGCTTCCTTCCGTTTTCTTGCTCCTGCTTGTGCTAAGCACCTTGTGTTCGGTTCTTCCTCTTCCTTCCCGACTTGCTGTTCCCTTGTGCACTGCACCTCAGCCGAGTGGAAACACGGTGAGGCATAGTTCCCATGTTTCTATAGACATATCTGCCCCCTGGGGTGTTCTGGCGGACCATTTCCCTGCCAGAATATCGTGGGCCTCACGACCTCCGCGATGCTTTGCGCGTTTGTCTGTTAGTAGTTGCGCACTGACCACTTCTGTACTTATAGAACTAGCGTGAGTTTTATGAATTTCAAACGTTGTGGTACTGCCTTTTGCCACGATTTATGTCCTAGATTGCTAATGATTGTCTTCGTTTAAGAAATGGCAGGAAAATATTGTAATAATGATAACAATTCTATCGACATACTATACAGTATATCCCTCATATCTCGTGTTAGGTTGCCTTAGTTGTTGAGACGGAGGCCTAAACTGTTAAGTAGCAATAATGATGATTATTTAACTGGTCACTCTCAACGTATCGTTTTCTGCAATCGTACCTACTACTTCCTTTCTTATAGTATTATCATAAATGTTATTTTAGTATCTGAACGTGGCACATAAATTTTCCGTGTTTATGCGTACATTGTCGTAGCGCCCAGGCCACTCGCCCATGGCTTATACCTTTGTGTTCATATCTGTTGTCGACTGCTGTTGGTGAAAGCATCTTATCTGATTTTCTTTCCTTATATTACATTTTGAGTACTTAATATGAGTTCATAATTGTTTCTAAATTTGTTATTTCAACGTAGGTATCACTGTGGTATTCGGACTGTGTAGAAAATAGTTCACCAACTATTACCCTGATTACAGGGATCCTCGGTCCTGCGTATGTTGGAGTTCTTCGTGGGCAGTGACGTGTTTCAGACCGGCATCAACAGCTTCCTGAAGCGCTTCGCTTACCAGAACGCTGTGACTGCCCAGCTGTGGGAGGAGCTCACCCAGGCCTGGCAAGACTCTGGTGTTGAGGTTTGTGCTGCATCTCATCTACTTCACTTACCAACAATCGTAGACCTGCCTGTCTCTCGAGAGGTGTTGCAGTGGGACCAAACTTTGCAACAAGGGTAGAACGTAATTCAGGGACAAGCTCACACACGCTTGGCAAGCCTCAGGTCGTCAGGTTGGCTTTCTTAAGCTTCACCAGCTTGCTATTAAGGATCGTAGAATGTAGCCAAATATTCGCCGAGACCTGAACGAATTAGCCCTGTTTCTACTCGTAATTCAAACGAACTTGCTCAAGGATGAGTTTACATAGACTTAGTAGGATGGATTCTTGTGATGAGGTCTATTATAGATCTCCCTCCTCTTTGTTGAAAAAGTGATTTGTGACGAAAGATCGGTAGCCCCATTATTGTGGCGAAAAATCGGTAGCCCCTTTACCACTTAGGCTTGTATGGTAACTATTTGTAGAATCATTATTTTTTTTTCGTATTCCACAGCCTTTCTCCGCGCTCCATGAGACCTCTGGTGGTTCTTCAGTAGACTTAAAAAATATTATGGGCGCTGCACTCTGCAAGGCTCACTCTACGGTTTGCTTGCTTGCTGCGCTGAGTCTCGTGGCTCTCCTTTCAACTATTCGATGCCTGCCATTTTGGGTGCACAATTTCTAACCACCCAAACGCTCTGCTGAAATTACTTTCATATCTTAGACCATCAGTGCTTTCTTTGGCGTTGGAGTGCCGGCTGCAACCGAGTTGATCAGCTTCGAGTGGTTATTGGTTATATGTGAGAACGAATACAATATAGCACCTATCTTTGCAGAATGGAGACGTCGGGGCTATCATGGGCACCTGGACCGAACAGATGGGCTACCCAGTGATCAACGCCACGCTCTCCAGTGATGGGACGGAGCTCGTCGTTACACAGAAGCGCTTCCTGCAGGACCCTACAGCTGTGTCCAAGTCAGTGGTAGTAGCTATTGGCTTCTCTTCCCCGTGCCTATGACATTTGATACGATGCACCATACGCTATTGAAATACTGTTCTTAGCGCCAGTGGTAGTTGAATTACTTTGCAATCACAGTCATTGTAGTATGAGGTTCTTTTACAAGTTGGAGTGTAGGGCAAGAGCTAATTGCTGTAGCGTAAGTGACTGTATTGGGAACAGCGGGTATGATTCTGACTCTGCATTGATCTACCGAGGTGATGAAACATCCTCTATAAAACTCGTGTGTTTCCGGACGAACTCTGGCTTATAAGTTTCATCTATGTCATTCCTATCGTTTTTGCTCATCTGGACGTTGCCCTCAGGGGTATATTCTGGCGGGTCCTTTCCCTGCCACAATATATTTGGGCCTTGGGAACCCAATGGTACTAAGTGCCTTCTCTGCAGGGGATGTTGCAGCTGGCCGAAGTTCCTGCTGAGAAGGTTAGTTTGTTAGATTAGGGAGGTTCTCAATATTTCTCCTTCTGTTCTGCGAGGTGTGCCGTCGATCGAGGTGAGTGACCTTTTCCCGCGGGACTCCTCCCTTCGGCCCTGCGGTGAGCCACGGAAGGAAGGGGCCAGCCGCACGGACGTTTCTCTCTTTTATCTTCTTTTCATTTCGTTTTACGAATCTTGCACGGTGCCGCACGCGGCTGGGCGAATTCGTTCAGCCGAACCGTGTAGGGTTGGCGATGCACATGCTTTATAAATATCAGACACAGAGCTCACGTAGCCTATTTGAGTTCGCCGTCACTCACGACCTTCCATCAGAAATACTGGGATAAAATATTTAACTTTCAGCGCGATGCGGTTAGAATCACTGCGCTAGCAAACCTTCTTACTAACCTTAACCTCATTTTGCCGTTCGTTTACGACTGAGCTTCAGTTCTTTTGCAGTTTGTTATTGTTGACGGAACGTCGTTATTCATGAAGTTGCAACAATGCGACAGGGCTGCGTAACTTACCTAATCCTCCTACCTTGACAGCTCCTCAGAATCTCCGCACGGCTACAGGTGGCACGTGCCTGTCAGCCTCGTTACCTCCGAGACGTCTGACCAGCCCTCCATCGCATGGCTGTATAAAGAAGACGAGTCTGGTAAGATTTCACTTAGGTGCTAGTGACTTCTTAGCTCTATCCTCTGAGGCACACAAGGCAGCACAACATCATCAGGTTCTATAATGACGAGTCCGCTAAAATTTGTGTCCCAGTGCCGATGACAGAACCAACTCATCACTACTCTAATACCAGCTAGCCGACCATTCAATCGGCCTACTGTGCGCGACGCTGTTGAGGAACATTCAGCTTTCTTTACAGTTGAATCTAGCGTTCCTCGCTGAACCATGAATGTGTGGAAATTATGTTTGGCGTACCGTGCCAAATTAGTTTCTTTCGATAGTATTCAACATATGTATGTCATTGTTTTTTTCTAACTGTGACGCGGGTTTTTTTACAGTGAACCTGGCATAGGTATCTTTATGAATGAACACCTGTATAATAATAGAACACTATTACTACTGTCTACTTTTATAGTGAATAACATCTGTTCGAAAGGGAATAATAATAGGTCAAACTCAGTATATCCCCTTCGGTTTTTATTACTAGTTCTACTGATACTGTAATCATTTAATTTTCTTTTATTATAATATTTTCCTAATAGATACCTTTACTATATCGCAATCCCGGGTTTGTGCAGTTCTGTCACTATTTCTGTATCGTGTAGCGAACTATTTCCCCTGCAATTACTATCATAATTCCTACTGGTGCTGTGACTATTAAGTTACCATTACGGTGTCGTGCTGCGTACTACATTACGTTAGCTCCTATTGCAACCTCTCACAATAAATTGTTTTCATTAGCATCACCAGTCATTCTTGCTAATACCTGTATTAATATTTTTCCTTTGTCATTTCAAAATTGTGTTAGCCTCCGGGTAGCCTTTCTTGTATCTTTCATGAAGTTTAACATCCTTTGTTTCATTTTCGCGTGACGAAAAGGGCAAAGAAAATTAAATGTGAGCACCCCATGCTTCCCTGACAAACTTCTCTGCAGTTCCCTTCGGTTCAGTACTCTACGGTACTTTTTGTTTCTTTTCGATACTTTTCGTTTCTTTTCGGTTCTGTGACGTCGTCACTCCCCCTCCATCCCTCAGGGAAATGCTACTCTATATAAGGTGGCATGAAGCCAGTGTTTCTCAGATCGTCTTGGATCTCCGCACTGGCAGCATCTCCTCCAGCGCAACGCGTCTTCTCCTGTGCTCAAATTAGCCTCTTCTCATCTGTATGCCCCTTTACTGGGTCGAACATCTTAGCCTTTTGGCGCTTCCTAGAAGAAGTTCTCAGAAATCGAAGTTTTCCACCCGAAGATTGTTCCAGAATCGACAGAAGCGAAAAGAAACGAAAAGTACCGCACGGAGTGGTTCCTCACCCGCCTGCGATCGCCCATCTTCTCGTCGCATCACTTCTTTTCGAAACAACTGTATGTTCCAGCAGAAACGAAAAGAACCGACAGACGCGAAAAGAAACGAAAAGTAGCTACCGCTCGGGGTCGTTCCTCACCCGCTTGCGATTGCCCAGCTTCTCGTCTCGTCCCTTCTTTTCGATACAACAGTAGGTGAAATTTTCGGCCTCCATGTCACTTCTCCGCCGTCTGCTCTGAAGAACCGAGAATTGTAATATCCTCCGGCCTTCACTTCGCACCATCCACCTCGTGCTTCCCAGTGTCACAGACTAAGGACAGGCAGTTTACTCCTGTTTGCCCAAGTAGCGAACAGAAACGAAAAGAACGGAAGGAAACGAAAAGTAGCGAGCGACGGTTTCCTCGCGTACCGTCGCTCAGCGTCTCGTCGCGTCAAATCCTTTCGCTTCGAAGAAACAAGAATGAAGTCTTCGACCTTCACGTCACTTCGGCGCCATTGCCTTCTTCTGCTCCAATTTCAAGTCGAAGACACAAAATTGTTCATCGAATTTCGGCCGTCACTTCTCTCCAACTTCACCGTCTACTTCTCTCACCCGAAGCTATGCCACAGCTTCTCAGGTCACGCCCGTTCGCTGTCTAAGCGAACATAAGTGAACAATAGCGTACAAAAGCTTTTGCGTAGTTCCGCCTTCTGTCACTTCACCCTTCGAAGAAACAAACATTTTTAATTCTCGGTCTTCGTTCCTCACGCCCCCCAACGTCACAGGCTTGGGACAGGCGTGAACTTTGCCTCACTTCTGCTCGCTTCATCCATGTTCACGGTCCTAGCTCCAGCGGCGCCAACCGCGGCCAGATCGGGCCCTGGGTCCCCAGACAACCGACCCATACCTTTGTTTGGCCCCTTTGAGGTTCCCAACCTCCCGTTTTCTGCATCCGGAGTATACTGTAACATGATTCACAGGCAGCTAATTTTTCAGAGAAACCTTCCAGACACCCTGTCAGATTCCCACCACCTAAGCAAGAAATCTCAGGCATACACTTGGCTTGATCTCAGGCGGGAACAGAGTCCTAGGCGACCTCAAGCGGCCCCCCGGCCCCTGCACCCTGTGCCCCAAGTAACCGGGGAATTACAGACCGAATCGCAATTCACTGCTTTCGCTTAGTTAACACGCTCCCTCACCCAGAGCTACTTCATAGCGCCTTCGACACTGACAAGCCGCCCCTCATCTCGCGCCTGTTCGCTTCGCCCCTCGGGCGGGAACAGCGAACAAAGCAAACGAAGGCGAGTATGAGAAGCGAAAGGTAAACCTGCTTTCGCTGCACTCTCGCCTTCCCAACGTCATAGACACCAGCAATAACTAGATGAATTCTCGCTTCGCCTCACTCCGTCTGGTTCCCAGACTGCCACTTCTGCACCTAGCAGGCGACACACATGATGCTAAACACGCCACTATAGCCTATAGTACCCCTCCTTATGATTGGGACGTGGCTTCCGATGTTGGGACCTCTTCCTCTCCCCCTACCACAGCGTCACAGACACGGGGGACTAGATGACCTGCTTCGCTTCCCCTTCGTGCCTGGCCTCAGCCTGCTCCTGAAGCTGTTACTACGACCAGCTTCTTCCATTCCCTCGGCCCTGGAACTCTGAGCTGCGTTCAAGCTTGAACTCATGTCCTCAGATAACACACCTTCTCTAGCTTTAGTTTACTGTGAGGTTGTCAAGATTGTTTGTCTTGTACCCTTAGCATGTAGCTAACCAATTTTGGTACCAATACACATTAGGAGCTCCCTTACCTTAGCAGAACGATGCATAAACCTTGCTTACCCTTACCCGCAAGATACATGGTCCCCTGTGAGAAAGAAATTTCAAACAGCCTTCAGGGACCCTGAACCTATTGCACTCCCCACTCCAATTGCGTACGGCTCACAATGAACTTCGATTTGGTACAAGCCCTATACGGCGACAGGCCATAAGCGCTAAACGCGGTATTACCACTTTGGGAGGGGAGCTTATCTACTCCTCTCAACCAACCCTCTGAAAGCAAAGCCCCTGCCTCTACTTCCACTGCCACGCTCCTCTTAACACTGCTACTCGTCCTCCCATGACCTCGATGACATGAATGACCCCCAAGCGGGTCCCTGCTCCATTCGGGGATTCTCGGTACAAACCCTGACTATCCAGTAATTTTCAGCAGAGTTTAGCCTCGGAACCGAGGGGATATTCTGTCTTCTTAACTCTTAAGAAACGCAGAACCAAACACTCTTCCGCTCCTTCGAAGCGCAAACGGGCACTACCATCAGTTCCTTAGTCTGGTTCGAGACTATCCCAACCCAGACTCAGACAGCGGTTCAGTTGTCCCAGACATACCGGGGGAAGTTTCGCTCTTCTTGGGCAGACACCCTACCTATTTCCCCGTAGACATCCGGGACGTCGACCACTAGCAGTCGGCCTCTTGATGCAGTGCCACATCGCGCAGCTCGTCCAGGTATTTTGCCTCAATACCCTTTACCAGCGAGACCAGGACCCTCACCCGTCTCTCGCTGGCCTTCGAGATCATAACGGAGAACATAACTTCTCCCCTTCTCATCAGCGTAGGAGTACCTCCCCTCGTATGACACCCTGTTCCTCCCTTAGCGAACGTACCCCCCGATTACCAACCACGTTCCGGCATTCCCTGATCATGAACTCCCCCGTACCGATCTGCGCGGAGCCGCCTACAGGCACTCTTCCCTGCGAACTCCGAAAGCCGTCCTCGAGGGGATCGTGAAGGGTGTCGGTGTCCGACGTTCCTCTACTTGAATCCTCGAAGATCCGCCTACTCTTCTCAGGGTACCGGGCTTCATGACTAGCTTGGCGGTTAGAATACCATCAACATTATCGACCTTAGAAACTCGACATCTCATCGTCCTCAATCCTCTGAGGCTTACTTTTATTACGGACCTCCCAGAGCCGCTAACAAGTCCCAGTCTGAGAGCCCAGGGCATAACATCCGTTAAACCACCTTCGAGTTGAAAGTCCTGCACAGCAAGGTGACTGCCGAGGAATTGGGAGAAGCCGCTTCCAGCCCGCTGCCAAATTACAGCTCAGCAAAACGTCCGCTCTGAGGAGTCCTTCTCTTTTCGGTATGAGAAATATATGCTACGAGACGACCCGTGACCCGTTGGGTCGTCTTCACGATCTTCTTTGCTTTCGCACTGAAGCTAGTATTATTTAGCTGACCATAGACCACACGCTATTCGGCTGTCCTTCCTGCCCGTCAAGGAGCTGCCCATGCGGCTCACTATCGACAGATCCTTTGCTTCTCTAACGAATAGTCAACTCCCTAGCTGTAAGCAAAGTCAATTTATGTGTTATAATTCAGTTATATTTCCAGCATGCGCGTCCTAACAGGCGAGTTCAGGTTTGACTTCCGTATCACAGATACAGTCAGTCTACTGCCGCCTAGGTACCAGTTATTTCATTCATCCCTCGAATTTCTTCCCGTCTAAGCGAAGAAGCTGTTTCTAACAACGCACAAGCAAATGAGCAAGCAAACCAGGTTCACAGACTTTTAGTATAATTGCATCTTGGGTGCCGTTGGCCTTTCCTCCCGACGCCAGGTGCCCTGAACCATGTCGATTCGAACCCCTGAGGCGGCACCCTCAAAGAAAACCTGCAAACCCTTTTCTCCACGAGTAGCTAAAGGCCCCAACAGGAGGCCGCCCTCTCGACAATCATCGCAAAGGCCTCCCCAGAGGCAATACACGCCCCTCTCCACGAGAGACAGGTCTGCTAGTAACCACTCCTATCACTTAGCGGTGCCACCAGATTCCTGACATCCATTGACTCAGGGTTCAGTAGACTCGACCGGAAAGAACGCTAAGGCACCTCTCTTCCTCAGCTACTCGAACTCACTCTACTGCCTAGTTGACTATCGCTCCACCTGCTACCCCTACTAGGTATTACTTGTACCACTCGATCGGCCTTGGCCAGGGACGAACAAGCCCTAATTGTCCATCGCCCAAGTCAGGCGCCTTGGCCATTAATCCACGGACCCGCTATCAAGCAGATGGGACCCCTCCACTACTCTCCCGCTTCGGTCTTACACCCCCTCGTGGTTGAAAGGGAAAATGCATACCAATCAACCAACTCCTTGGGAACGAGATTCCTTCGAGGCATTTCCCTTCTCATAACGGCCGTGATTTACACGTTCAGCACAGTCAACTCGACCCGTCTAACCTTTTTCTCTCGCCTCGTCAACTACATATAGGCTACGGTGATGTCTACGGGAATGCTTCCCTTTAGCGCATCCGCTTTCAGAGGGGGGATCCAATTTCTATGTGTCCCACATCCCCACTCTGCTGAACACCAATCCAGATGGCTGGAATCAGGCTGCTCATCTATTTAGTGGCAACGCACCCGAACAGTAAGATTTCTCTACCTCTCCCTCTTCCGGTGCAGATGGCCGTGGGTTATTATTCCCTCGATCGGGACTGGAGCCCTTGTCCCTGCGTTCTACTTCCACCGAAGTGGCTTCTCCCTTGAGTAAGGCCAAGCCTTAGTCTTACAGAAGATTAAGATGGGTCCCCAGATGAAGTATCTCGTATCCCTCAATCCTCATAGAGGTTGCAGCTTCTCACACGTTGCTGCAGGTCACATTTCTAGCTCCTGAACCCACTCTCTTATGCAGGATCAACCCCACCCTCGAGAGAGCAGTTCCTCCACTACCCACCTAACTAACGTTTAATTAGGGGCCTCGAAACCACTAACCCCACAACTTTTCGTCCCACCAAACTGGCTTACTCGCCCGTGCCTCCGGCAAGGGAGCGAGCGTATTGGTAACTAACACCCACATTCAAGCCCTGCAAACAGACGACAAGACGTAATCCCCACCGCTCGGGTTCTTGTCCTAACCTTTCCCTTTCCTGTATTGGGTAGCAGGCACTTTGAGCTGGTAGCAACATTTCAGTCCCACCAAGAGTCACTCAACCATCTTTCCAGCTCCGGTGAATGCCTCGCAGCTCCTTCCCCTAGCTCGCCAGAACCTTTAACCAGGGCCCCTCTTACTTACTCCGCACGACACGCGAGGTTATGGGCGCTCTATTGCACACTACAGACTAGGGAGCCACCAAGATGGGTTGCGTCACCTCACGTCTTCTTTCTCTGTTGCGGAAAGAAGCAGGTATTAGTATCTGACTTGCTTTGTTTTTTTCAGACAATTCTGTGTTATTTACACCCTTAGAACCTCTTATCTCTGTTTTTTTTTGGGACGTTTCCCTCTCGGGATAGAAGGGATTTCTTTGTCGTTTCTTTCATTTCCTAATTGACTACTCATCCATCCCGTACTCTACTTTGGACGAAGGCAGCGTCTAAAATCGCGAAGGCTAACACAATTTTAAAGTGACATGAAGGAAAAATAACGCCTACTGACGTAAGAAGCAGCAATATTTTTTTCTTTATGGAAAGAAAAATTGTGTAAGCCGAGGACCTCCTCCCACACACGCAGTCAAACCTTCGTCCGTCATCAAGACTACCCGACGATCTGAGGAACACCGGTTTCAGGCCGTCTTATATAGACTAGCACCTCCTTGAGGGATGGAGGGGGAGTGATGACGTCACAGAACCGAAAAGGAACGAAATGTACCGAACGTAAGGGAACTGCAGAGAACTTTGTGAGGGAAGCAGGGGGTGCTCCCATCCAATTTTTTTCTGCCCTTTTCGTCTCGAGGAAATGAAACGAAGGAATGTTAAGCTTCATGAAAGATCCAAGAAAGGTTACCCCAAGGCTAACACAATTTTTCATTCCATGAAGAAAAAATATTTCCACTTCCTACGTCAGCAGGAGTTATTTCCATTACCATACCATCTGTTGAGATCTGTTCACTTTACAATGAATTTAACCTTTCTGGTTACCAGCAATACCAGAAGTAAAATTACAGAGGCCTACCTACTTTCTTTTGCAAGTGTTCTGCCTGCACGGTTACCATTCTTCTCGTCTACCTCATAATATCTTTGTGCACTTATCGGTACGACTCTCTTTGATCCCATATCTCTAACTGCCATGGCGTTACTCTTGGATTCATTGGTTTCCTACAGTTACCATCACCATTCCATCGACTGCGCATTGGTTCAAGCTCAACTACCAGCAGACGGGGTACTACCGCGTCAACTATGACCTGGCCACATGGGGCAATATGATGCAGCTCTGTGCAGACCAGGTGAACGACTTTTTTGCTGCCTTATCCAAATTTAGTGCCGCTATGTCAAGAGTTGTGGCGTTTGAATGCAAATGTTTGTGTAAAATTGTTTTTTAATATTTTTAGTGTAATGTATTGCTACGCAGTGCTATGTAAACGGGATTGGGAAGTAATTGAGCAGGGCGCTCTTCTGTGCATGGGTTCCCGATTTTGACTTGCAATACAACAACCTCCAACCTGTCCATCTCTTGAAATTCATAAAAGTAACTGAAAAGGTTTGGTCATGCAATGACATAATTTATGCTACGCATCACTCACCCGCGCTCCACTTATGCATTATTGTTCTGATTTTAGCTTCTATTCATACTATTAACAGTTTTCTTAGTTTCTTTGTAACATAACGCTCGCGTATTCCTAAAATTTTGCTTCGTATGAATACGGTCATTCCTTTTTTTAGGATAGAAAATGAGACCCAGATATACCTACTAATAAATTGTACTCCAACCCTCAAAGCATTCTTTGCCTCTCTAGAAGCAAAATTTCTCCTACTGCACTTGAGTCGAGCGGAAATTGTGATGGGGAATTGAAGTCATACCTCTGTGTAAGAACTGGAAACCTTCGAGTAACTGCATGGCAGATATGTATGCATTAGTAGAATATGATACAACTTAATATATTGTGTTGAGATGTGTTTTATCTATTTTAAATATGCCATAATAAACATAATATTCGTAGCTAAAGTGAGCCGCGTTTCTCATTACTAGTGTTTCTTCTTAAAGCGGGACACTGTTGGACAGCCTACATGGTATTGGGTTGACCAAGAATTTTGTTCACATTTTGTAGACATTGAACTAAGAGCATAAATAAAGAACTAACTTTAATATTTGAATTATCTCTTGCACGTCTGAGCGATAACTAAGCGTGATTGCAGCGAGATCAGTTGAATGTCCAATTTGAAGCTGAATGAATGTTTTGGCTAACCACGCAGAAAATTGAGATTTAACTTATCAGTAAGGTAAGTTGTAATAAAATAAACATAATTGAAGACGCGCACCACTTACTCACCTGCGTTACAATCTGTAGACTAATGTTTCCTCAATATGAACTGACTATGCGCTGTAATCTCAGGTACATGTTTTAACACATTATAGCCAGATTAAGAATTAGTAGCTTCTGATAAACGGCAGTTAACTATTTCACCGGCAGACAATAAGTCCTGCTGACCGCTCCAGCCTGTACGACGATGTGCTGGCATTGGCTGACGCCTTGTATGTGCCTTACGCCACCGCCCTAGACATATGCTCCACTCTAGCCACTGAGACTCACCTTGTGCCTTGGAAGTCTGCCACTAACAGGTCTGTATTTGTGGGTCTTTCATTGTTGGGTGGGACAACCGTCTGTATATCATGTACGCTAGCCTGATGCTCATATTACTCGTACTAGTAATAGCACGATGCCTTAGGGGTGTATTCTGACCGGCCCTTTCCCTGTCAGAATATATATGGCCCTCATGAACCCAGGGGCAAGCTCGAGTGCCTTCTCCGCGGGAGATGGCTGCAGTTCCTGCTGACGAGGTTTAGTTTTGTAAAGTTAGGTGGGTTCTCGATATTTCTCCTTCTGTTCCTCGAGATGGGCCGCCGAATGGTGGTAAGCGACCCATCCCATGGGACTCCTATCTGCCCCCGTGTGGGGGGCCACGGAAGAGACCCTTGTCATGAATGTTTCTTTCTTCTATCTTTTTCTCATTTCGTTTTTCATTTCTTTCCCTGTGCCGCATGACTGAGCGAATTCTTTTGGCCGAGCCGTGTATGGTTAGTGGTGCTTGCGCCTTATTTCCTGCTTGAAATGGTGCTCCCTGGCAAAGATTATATATTCTACTAGAACTCATCTGAGTAAGACTCAACTTCTAAACTGTATTATACAAAATTGAATCGCTGTTATATAGTCTTCGTATCTAATACGGCGGGAAAACCATCAATATAATAATACTCCTTTGCTCCTTCATTGCTCCCAAATAAAGAATGACGCAGTCTTACAAGCGGTGACAAAACTTGCATCTAAAACACATTAAAATCACCTAATACATACTAGTTGAGAACAAGCTCAATTAAAACCAGTAATCGCTTATAGGGCACATGTCTTAACTTAGGAATAACTCCTAATACAATTGCGTTTGAACATATAGGTACTTAAAATGTGTATGTGACATCGGTTCTATAAGTTCTAACGGAAGTAAGTTGATTATACGCTTTAATTGCTTGAAATATAAATAATCGTTTTTCAAACTCTAATCGTACAATTGGTAGGTTAAACCTGCTGCTTCTTATATTATAGTGAGTGTCCACTAGGAGTGGGGTAAAGTGGTCTTAAAAAATATTGTTTTCTGCTATCAAAGCTTGTCTTAGGAATTTCAATACAAAATATTGATGGATATCCCTAAGTTTGAGAACACTTAAGTTGCTGTACATTGCATTGGTAGACCACATTGGTATGTTATTCTCGTCTCTTGCAATACCAAGGATAACTCTAAGAGCGTCATTCATTATTACTGATATAGGTCTGATAGCATTGTCAGTCACAGCCCCCCAAAGCAAAATACCATACATAATATGTGGATACATAAGTGAATAGTACAAAGTAACAAGTGCTCGCTTTGGCAAGTAGCGTGAGACTGCATATATGGCACCTTTAGCCTTACTAAGCTTTTTGCTAACGTACGTCTGCTATATGTGATGAAATGTTAAATTATCATCATTAAGAATATCAAGATATTTAAATGTATGAACCCATGAAAATTTTATTCCATTGAAAAGTATGTCAGGCAAGATGAGATTCCTAGATGAGGAGAAAACCATGAGCTTCGTTTTATTTACATTCGGAATAAGTCTGTTTGTGTTTAGCCACAAAGAAATATTTGCTATCACAGAGGTAATTTTCTGCACGGCGTTGTTAAAATAGCAATCGTTAACATGGAAAACCGCATCATCTGCAAATAGAATTGTAGAGGTATCATCAGCAAGAACTGTATCACTAATGAATACATTAAAAAACAATGGCCTAAAACTGATTCTTGTGGTATTCCAATTTCAATATTACAGTATTTGATCTTGATTCAGCTTCCCCACAAATCACGTATTGCCTACTGTTAGTCAAATAATCTTTTATGAGGCTGTTAATAGACCCCTGAACCCCATAATGCTCTAACTTCTGTAGTAGAATAGTTTTCTCGACAGTATCGAATGCTTTCTTTAGATCCAAAAACAAACAAATCGAAAATGATTTATTATCAAACGCTGGTAACACTTTAGTTAGCAGATTGAAAATTGCCTGGGTCGTGTTCTTCTTCTTACGGAAGCCATACTAGGCTCTGTTTATGACGTAATGAGCCTCCAAAAACTGCAGCAATCTATCATGTAAGACTTTCTCAAAAATTTAATTGAAAATAGACAATGTCAATATTGGTCGATAGTTGGATACTTCGTTAGTGTATGACATGACAATAATATAGATTTACAGTGGAACGAGAGAGAGCGACAGATACACGAAAATAAAATGGATGAGGATTTGACCTATGAGACTGAATTGTCTCAACTGTTCCCCGCTGTACTACTGTAGCACCTGTAGATGGTGATGGCGGTGGAGAAGAGAAGCGAGGCTATGGACAGACCAGTGTAACAGAGGAGTTGCTTGTTAGAGTGTTGAAGAAATTGAAAGATAAAAATGCAGCAGGTCCAGGTGGGCTGAAAGGGGAACTATATAAGGCACTTGCGAGTAGCCCTGAAGTAGTGCGGAGCTTCTTAAAGTGTCTGCAGCGGGATTTGGACGGAGAGACAAAGCCAGCGAGGTGGAAGAGGTCAGACACACGGATGATACGGAAGAAAGTAAAACCTACTGCGAAAGACTTGCGACCCATAGCCTTGACAAACGTATCATACAAAATATTTATGTCCTTTGTTAAATGTGCATTGGAAAAACATTTACAAGTTCAGGGAGAGCAGCTGGAGACCCAAGCTGGATTTACAGAGGGAAGGAGAGTGAAGATAATTTGTTGATTTTAGACTATTGTGTCCCAGAGTCTTATAAAATGAAGAAACCCTTAGTTGTGATTTGTGTGGACTTTTGTAAAGCCTTTGACTCCATCAGAAGAGAGAAGATGATAGAAGTCTTGAAAGTGCATGGAAGTATTATCAACTCAGTAGCAGAACTATCAGGGAGACAGCACAGTGTTGCATTATGGAGATCTTGTGAAGGAGGTTGAAGTAACAAGCGGTATACGACAGGGTTGCACGGGATTCACTACGCTCTTCAAGATGCGTACTTTTAAGATAATCAAGGCTCTGGAAAGCAGAAGTGAGGGTTTTGTAAATTGCCATTTTAGAGTTGCGTCCTTATTCTTTGCCGACGATGGGCTTTTGTTCGCTCAGTCAGTGGAGGGGGCGGCGAGGAGTATCAAAACGCTGGTGGAGGCTGGAGATGAATAAACAGAAGAGTGAAGTTACGATATTTAACATGAAAGATAAGCCAAAAGAAGTTCAGGGTATTGAAGTTAGGAACGAAATGACATATCTGGGTGTACAAATTGATGATTACAATGAATGTGTTCAGAAGACATCGAAAAGAGATGTTAAACAAAGCAAAGAAATCTAACTCACCCAGTGATTTCAAAGAGCTACAACAAGGTGTTTATTGGTAAATCCTTTTGGAAAGGCGTGGCTCTCCCCTCCATTCCGTATGGAGCAAGTATTATAAATATTACTGACTCTGAAGTGGGAGGGCTTCAAAGAGTAGAGAATGGAGTTTTGCGGTAGATATTGGGGGCGCCAAGGTATGCACCAAACTGTACTCTGCGATGTGAGGTTGGAGTATCCAAGATGAGGACTCGAGTGATGAAAGTAAGGCTGCAGTACGTGAGAGGCGCGTTGCAGGGACGGAGTGAATTGGTGAGGAGAGTTGCGGAGGTGAGACTGGAGAAGCAGGATAGTTGGGGGAAGATGGTGCATGCCTACAGCCGTGAGATAGAGAAGACCGGAGAGCTTGAAAGCAATGTCAGCACTAGAAGTGAAGAATGCTACTACGACAATGGATGCCGCAAGATGGAGGGAGGAAGCTAGAGCCAAGAGCACCTTGACATTGTAAGAGCAGTGTAAAGTGACATTCGGAGACGAAAGAATTTATACAAATGCAGCGTCATCTGTCATATATTACCGAGCCCGGTGTAACTGTCTTCCGCTGCAGGGGAGGAGGGTTCACTGGGGGGAGTCTGGGATGTGCAGGCTGTGTGGACGAGAGTAGGAAGATCTTGGTCATTTTCTTGTAAGATGCCCAGCATTGGCTGCCGAATGCCTGGACCCTGTTGCTGGGTGAGGGGAGAGAGGAGGAGCAGATACTGCGCAAGCTGTTGTTCGATGTTCAGGATGCGGAGAGAAAGAAGCGCGAGTTATATGGAGTGTGGCGCAAGCGGGAACTGCTCATGAAGACTGTGATGGGATAGAAGCAAGACCCGCTGAAGAAGGTGTAATCCGACGAAAAGGATAGTCCTTCGCCTTCATCGCATCGCATTGCGTCGTCACCAGCTTTATGAACAGGAATTACTCTAGCTTTCTTGTGGATTTTGGGATAAACACCAAGAGCAACGCATTTGTTCAGAATAGAAGTTAGATAGTCAACAATGAGTGGAAGTATCCTGACTAAATGCTTCGGCTGAATTTCATTTCTGTGGTACCTTTTGGATTGCATAGAAGCAACAATAGAGCTTATTGCTTCCGCAGGTACAGGAAGAAAATTTGAATTAATTCCAATTCTAGGATTCGAAACATGGTATTGCACTCGGTTACGCGGTAGTGATTGCACCAAGTCCCTTGCTATGGACGTAAAGTAATCATTAAAATAGTCTGCAAGATCTGTTCCGTCAATCGTTGCGCCATTAATTGTGATCTCTCTTGCAGCCACGTTAATATCACGACCGAGCAACTCATTAACGACCTTCCAGGCTTTTTCGGGCCATCTGCTGCGACGTTTACCTGCTTCTGGTTGTAGATTCTCTTAAACGCTCTAATTAGAATATTCAATATATTGCGATGAACAGTGTAGCAGTGTAGGAAGGCTTCAATATCAAATTGCGCCGGTACATGTTGAACAGTTTGTGTTTTTTCCTTATTAATGCCTTAATTTCTTTGCTTATCCAAACTATCGCCTCTCGTTTCCGCGTTCCACGCCGTAGTGGAAATGAGGAATAATAGAGCTCACAAAGCTTAGACAGTAATGCACTCAAATCACCACTGCTATCAACAGGCATTGGTAATCGGGAAACACCGTCAACAAATCTCTGAAAATTACTCATATCATCGAACATAGGGAATAAGCACTGCTCATTAACGGTTTCAACAATGCTGAGAGTTGCAAATACCGTCATATGATCAGCTAGGTCAATATCTATCACGCCGCACTGTCGAACCTCATTTAACGTTGAGCTGCGCCATATCTGATCTAAAAGGGAGTTTTTTGTGTGGATGTTTTCGGGAGAAATTCTAGTCGCTTGATCAATTAATCTATGATATCCAATCTGCGCAATTTCAATGACAGTAACTCAGAGACACGGTCGATATGAGAGACGCCCCCAACTATGCTCGCACTCCATTAACCCGCACAGACACAGTGATGCCTCCTCCGTAATTATTGCGGTATAAACTAAACTGGCGATAGCCAGGAAGAGCAAACGTCACATCCGTGTCCTCAGTGAGCCACGTCTCCGTGATAGCCACCACATCAAAAGCTGACTTAGTCAAATAAAGGAGTGATTATAGCAAACAAAAATTTCTCCGCCTACTTCTTACATTGATACATATAAGCGATAATTCACCAGAAGTAGGAGACAATGATACAAAGTCACTCAATGAGGTGCGAACGCAATTAAACTGCGGCATATCAGCCACATTGTTATCCCTGATGGAAAATATCTGCTCCATTACTCCGATGATTCAGCAGCTGCAGGTGTGGAACACAGCTTGCTTAGGTCGTAATCGGAGTTAGCAGTAAGAGCACGCGATGAGTTATGTTTCCTTACGAAAATAGTGCCATTGTAGGTGTACACGGACTTGATGGCTGGAGTACTAGCTTTTTGTTGTCTTACCTTAAAGTGAAGTTTGGCTCTAGTTTTGATTAGATACTCGCTGGTAAAAAAAAGTCTCGAGGCTTCTTTCGTTTGATGACGGTGAGACTCTTGCTCCGCACAACTCGTGAAGAAAAGAAAACTTTCAAATGCTGGCGCTCATCCCTTCTCACAGCCACCACGCTTATAACATACTCTCTAGTCACTAACCGGGCTGCAATTCGCAGAGGTCCTGCACCAGTAGTTTTTTCACAGCGAGAATCCGACTTTTCGAGGCATTGATAATAGCTTCAGTCTTCTTTCCTTGGAATTTCAGAGTAGAATTCAACGCTTCTTGTTCAAGCTGGTCCAGGCGCTCGTTCATGTGCACTGTGATCGTCTCACGTTGGGTAACTGGTAACTTGTCAGATCGAGATGTATCAGACGCACTGTTGGGCGTTGAGGTGCCTAGTGAAGCACTAGGCACATTTCCCCCTGGAACCACCACATCAGCGAAGGTCCTCTGTCCAGTTTTAAGGGCATCAATATCGGTGCGTAATGTAACATTTGTTACAAATGACATCAAGTGATTTACTAATCCGTAATATGAATAAAAGAGCCAAGGTTACGGAAGCGAACATAGTTAGGTTTAAAATCTACTAAAACTTTATAAACGTTTCGGGATCTACATGTCCCATCATCAGTATCTGAAATGATA
>LQNS02015105.1:23015793-23032813 GCA_001587735.2 Parhyale hawaiensis
AACTGGTCAATTCCGGTTTTTCGCCCGCTGTGCGAAGAGGCAGCTCTCCAGGCAGTGAGCGCTACTTGGAAGCAAACAATGACTCATCACCACTGCTGTCGCTTCCGCGTCCCTCTCTCTGCAACGGACGTTTCTCTTTTTACATTGGAATCGTCCGGTATAAAAAGAGAATGTCTTGTAAGATCCGGGACCTCTCTCTCTATACCGGACTTTCTCTTTTTATACCGGACGATTCCGGTATATAAAGAGTCGTCCGGTAGGGCCATGAAATCCTCCGGTATATAGAGAGTCCGTTATATAAGGAGTCCGTTATATAGAGAGTTTACTGTATTTGTATTTATTTAATGTCCTCACTTTAATATCCCAAATGATGCAAAATATCATTGAACAGTATATGCACAATACACCTAGCATCTTTAACTTTATACATATATGTTTATACATACTAGCAAAAATTATTTGGACATGTTTTATGTTTACATCAAATATCTACTAGTTAGACCTAGGAGTCGGAGTCGGAAATTCTGGAGGGCCAGGAGTCGGAGTCGGACCCTGAACCCTCCGACTCCGCAACCCTGATAAAAACAGAAGACATAGGTAATTTGGTTTGTGCCATGTCTGGCACACAAAGCAGGAAAGTGTAACCTGTAACAAGACAGGATGAACCATTGGAAATGAAGCACAGATGATGATAAAGTAACCTAGTCTCGTTGAAGTAAAATGACGCTAAAGTAACTTAATATATATTGCTATGTAAATCTTATAAGCCATGAAGTACCTTTCTATATATAATTGGTCTCGTCACACACGATGTTAGAGCCTAATTATACAACCTCACTGCCCACAATTTACTATTTAGTGCAATCGTTCAGCTACATTCTATGTAGCTTATGCACATTTATCAGCAATTAGCAGAACTTTTTGCTTCCAAAATAAAAAAAGCTTTTTTATATGTTATTGCTGCGTTTCTCACATCTTCAACTGCAGGACAAAACTGACGTTTGCTGCTGACACTTGACTATATTTTCACCAGCTGATTCTCAGAAGTCTTCATGCTCATTTAAATATACAGTGAAACCCCTCAAATTCACACGACACAGGGGGAAGGGGGTGACAGATTAGCGGGATTTCGGATTACCGGGGTACTTGCTAATCCGAAAAAACTCTGTATTCCGCACTAATCCGGATTAGAGAGAGATTGTTCGTACCTACCTTCTGTGCAGCACCTTGCACAGATATTCCGTTTATCACTCCCTTAATCCAAAAAATGGGAAGAGTCTTGTACGGATTACAGAGGTATTTGAACCAACTTTACCCTATTAGGCTTATCTGAAAAATGCTTATTAGTTTGGATTGTACTCAAAAATATAATCAGATGTTCAGATTAAGGAGGAGTTCGGATTATTGAGGTGCAGATTAGCAGGGTTTTGTTGTATACTGGGGAATGTTTTTGTTAAATATCATCTTTTAGTATTGAAATGAATGGAGGAGTGTGCTCAATTACTAGAATAATTGCATTTACTGCCATTTTTACTTGGGTTAGTGAAAGTCACGGAGTTCAAAATTGCATCTTTTATTAAGTATCTCTGGTATATCAGCAAAATCAACCATTTTTTGGCCAATTCCAATACCCCTTAACATGGCCAATACATCGAGTAGGTATGGATACGGCTCGTATCGCTACACCATTATTGAAAATAGTGATACACGTCTTTTTAGTTTTTCTCTCTTCAAACACCATTGTAGTGTCTAGGGAGTTCAAATAATGTAACATTAACTATAGAAGCTTCTTCAATATAGTTATGAGCTTATGTTAATTATTAGCTTGAGGAGTAGCTAATTAGAATATGTGATTGCCTTACAGGTTCCATCCGAGCTACACCCATCATTCGATCATCTGTGACCCCTGGTCGTGCTTCTGCCTCTTCATCATTCTCCCTGCTGTCAGGACCAATGCCTGATGTGCCATCACCAAGGTTCCCTCGTAGCACCATTACCACCACCACAAGCACTACGACTACCAAACGAAAAGTATCTGACCTTGGCAGTGATCCCGTACCCTCAGTTGCTAGGAGAGCAGCCGTGCGAGGTCGTCGCCCTGCTGTGCCAGTTGCCGAGGAACAACAAGATGACGAGGATGACGATACAGATAAAGAAGATGACGAATTTCAATCTTTTTCATCTCGTGAAAATAGCCCAGAACCTGCTCCTCCAGCAACCAAACTGAAAGTTGCTAGTCCAATTGCAGTTACTTCTCCACCCAAAGCTACTCTGCCGTCAGTGGTTGTCAGGAAAGTCAAGGTACCACCTACTGCTGTTGCTCCCGTTGCTGAGCCTCCCACCATTGCAAAGAGAGGTTCCCGGAAGCGGACAATCCCTGCTGATGTTCTTCCTGCAGAGGAACCTCAGCCTCTGCCCCGTGCACCCAGAGCTAAAGCTGCTGCAAGGAAGTAAATACAAATTATCTTGTTCGATCTATTACACTGTTTTAGCTCCCACTGTGTGCAAATATACAGCTCCTGGTTTTAATTTTGTTCTGTTGAAGTGCCAGAACCACTGCTCACTGCGCCCAATGCTAAAACTGTGTCAAAAAAGCTAGTACGATTTATATTATAAACTTGTCTTGTGTACAATTTTGCCTCCACTTTTGCAGATATGCGGAACCTGCTGATGATGATAGTCCAGTAGAGGAGCCAGAGCCTTTGCCCCGTGCATCCAGAGCTGCAGCTGTAACTAAGAAGTAATTGCGGTTATATTTTCTATCTAATATGCACTTCATAGCATTAGCTTTTTGCATAAAGACCTAAAATTGACATTTTCTACTTCATTCATTAGCTAGGTCTAGCCAAAACTGAAACTCATAGGTATACTCTACCGGTAATTTCTAATTCATTGAATCATTTGTGATAGATATGACCCCAGTACTGTATATGTATTTTTTTGTAAGTAGAGCAACCTCTTGTAAGAATTAGTTTTGATGGGCATAGTTTGTTTCTGATAAACTTACACACGTAGAACGGAAATCATAACTTTATCACAGAATTGACCACATCTCGACTATTTGGCAATAAATTTCAGTGAGAATTTCAGAGAAAGTTGAACTTATAATGCCTATAAGTATCTGTAGATTCTCAAATGACAAATCGTGCTGGTTCTACAATTTTTTTTTTTTTTGTCAATTTTACTAATTTCACTGAGTGGCGGTAATAGCGTTTTTACTAAAAACAAAATATATGTATATATTCACAGTCATATATCACCAAATAAGCAAAAATGAACAACACAAATGAGAAAAATGTGTATTCAACAAGAAGTCATTTACCAAAAGTTTACAAAGACTGAAATAAAGTCTTCTTTGCCAACATGATCCCCATCACGTTCAATAACTACAATAATCCTTGAATCCATGCAGGAGTTAGTTTGTTTATTGCATAAAGTAGAACTGCCCTTGCTGCTGCAGCAACAACATCCCACAAGACAGATTTCGAGTTGTACTGCCTTCCTTCTGCATAAATTTCCCTTTTCAGAAGGCCCCAGATATTTTCAATTCGGTTTAGATTAAATGAGCACTGTGGCTGGTTGTACGTGCAGAGTGAGAAAACACATTATCATGCATGAAAATCAAGTTTTGAAGCAAGAAAAGGGGTATGTCATCCAGCCATGGGACCAAGGCGTCCTTTAACATGTCACAATATGATGCAGATGTAATTTTCATGCCATCAGGTACCCTAACCTGACCTACAAGTTGATCCCCTATGATACCAGCCCATATCATAACACCACCTTCCTGTTGTTGACGACGTTTTACGCATTGATGACACTCACCTCCAGGTAGCCCCCAACCCTTACTGCACCCGTCAGGTCCATCAAGAGTTGCCCAAATTTTGTCGGTAAAACACGATTCATATTGATCTTCATGTATTTCTCTATCCATTACATCCTCAAAATTGTATGTCTTGGGGTCAGAGGAGGCAATTTCAGAGGGAATTTGACAGAAGTATTAGAGTGAAGGATATTTCTTGTGGTTTTAGGCACTTAGGAAGCCCAGCAGCCTTAAAAATTGATTTACTTGTTTGCCCGGGTCTTTTACGTAGCTGACGAGTTACATTTCTCATGTCTCTATCAGTAACAGTCCCTGAATGCCCAGCATCTGATTGTTTTTTTTTTTTATAGTGATGGGTCCTTCAAGAATCTTGTAACCGTGTCAATATGACGTCCTATATTTCAGTCAATAACATCAAGAGAGGTACCTTTAACAGTTTCTTTTGATGATCATTTGTTTCTTCTCGTTAGTTAGAGCTTTTCCACATCCTATTTTAGCAGAATATACAAGAAGCTATTATTGTCATTCACCTCTAAAAAGAAAAAATGCAAAGAGTTGTCAATCAGGAGACCCAGCAAAATGTAAACAAACTCAACAGTGTTGCCATAAGATGTCAGGATTTCCCTGCAAATTTAATGAAAATTTGATCGCGCAAAAATAAGATCTGGTCAATTTTGTGCTAGCTAAAGCTATTATTTCCGTTCTTAGTGTCTTGTGGTTAAGTTCCAGCTTACGTATCCCTCGCATATTATTAACAGACAAGCAAGTGCAAGAACCCCCGGCCGCCGCAATCTCAAGTCACGACCAGTTGCTGATGACAATATGGAAAGAGAAGTCACCTTACGGCCTGCTGCCCAGAGGGAACCTGAACCAGAGGTTGGTTATCTGTTGAAATGTTATTTGTAGCAGACCGTGCTGCGATTAATTTATGCTGAATGCCGAAGTTATCCGACTAATAGCATCGTTTGGAACTTGTCTACGGTAGTTGATGCTATGAAGTTTGCCCATTAATTCTCTTGCCCGAATTAGGCACCTGTTTTTGTAGGAATTGCACCATATATTATGTCGTCAAATGAGTGCAGTGGGTATATGCCCATTTGGGCTCTTCCAGGAGTGTAGAGTAGGTGTTTGTTGGAGCTCAGGATTCGGGGTTAGAAACTTGCTCGATCCAGGAGCAGGAGTCTGTCAATCGGTCCTCTTCAGCAACTCCGTATTTCTCCTACAATTGGTTATGTAAGCCTTAGAAGTTCAAGATGAAGCCTGGTAGGTTAAATTTGTGACCCGCTGATTGGCCACTGCTGGGCGTCCACTTTACTTTTTTCCCAATTCACTCTCCTACTGATATTGCTTTGTTCTGTTCTTCCTATTCTTTTCTGACTTGCTGTACTTAATGAATGAGCGTTGATCCAGTATGGGAATACGGACGTGTATCGGTTCCATGATTCTATTGACATATTAGCTACATGACCCTTTCTTTTCCTTGCTTAAACTCCTCATGTGCTGTGAAAGCTTCTAACAGTTTGGCAATAAGCTAATAAGAAAGAAGCATGAAAACAGTTAGTGATAGTAATGCCGAGCCTGTTCATGTACGTTATGAACACAGCTCTTATGGATGCTTCATGAAACACACGGAGAATGGGTAAACTAAAATAACCATTGATTACCTCTATTATTGCTTTTATTACTTATTCTCATATACACATTGTAAGTCATTTAGGAGCTCTTCTTGCTTTTGCTAAAAGCTTCATCTGTTGAGTATGCTTTCAAGATTGCATGTGTAGCATTTGATAGTAAAATCATCTTCTGTCACAGTGTAACTAAATTAGGTATATCATACTTGTTATATGTCATGGACGTAATGGATGCGTCTGGCTATCTTTGCAAATCCTGTAGCTAGAGATAATATTAGGTCTGGTTTGGCTATCTCCAAACTTTTCAAAAATTTTCCAATAAATTACAGTTTGTGTACCCTCTTTTACCAGGAGGAACC
The DNA here is from genome assembly GCA_001587735.2 of Parhyale hawaiensis. NCBI lineage: Eukaryota > Metazoa > Arthropoda > Malacostraca > Amphipoda > Hyalidae > Parhyale > Parhyale hawaiensis. Next base: position 23,021,607 of record LQNS02015105.1, read on the forward strand.
AATGGAGACGGTCGAGAATCAAGACGTCACCAACAGGAGCATCATCGATCCGAGTTCCATTAATCTTCCCTTTGATGAGTGAGTGTTTGTTTTATAGAATATAAGTGCAAGTAGCCTACATATTCGCCGATATTTTACCAAACTGAATGACTTGCTTGTAGCGAAAGAAATTTTTTTCAGTTTTGCTTTGTTCTAATTCTGTTTTATCATTTATTGATTGTTTTTTATTATTTATAAGTGTTGATCCTGTTGCCAAACCTGCCCTAATACCAGATCAACCAAGTCTCTTCTAACGCCAATCTTTTTTGTTGCTGTTTGCGGTTTTAAATTCGGTCTGTTGTAAGTCCGTGAGCACCTTCTATACCTGGTTTTTGGTAAATTTATGCTGCGTTCAGTATTTTTACAACAATAACATAGATATCCATGGCATTACTCGCCATGATTCATGAACTTCACTAACCCAGGCATCATGGTACTTTAATTTGTGTTGTTACTTAGCTACTCTGTTGACACCTAGGTGAAGCTTTGAAATTGAAGTTACTTGACAGCATATATAGAAATTAACTGACCCAGTCAGTATAATATAGTATGAATAAAATTCATTGCTCACAAAGACCGTGTGAATACCTTTTTTTTAACGTTTTATTGTGTTGTGGATGAAAAGTTAGCAGCGCCTTGTAGCACGAACAATGGTATATCTACTTGCATCGTGTTAAGGTACGCCCATTCTAAGTTAGACTATGGGGAGCAGCGACTCAGAGGATTTTGTAAGTTACCTTAGCCGTTAGCTAGACCTTTGGGACGTCTGTCTTTCGTGCCCACTTTGCTTCCTTCCCTTTTCATACTCGTACTGATGATACATTGGTCTGTTCGTCCTCTTCGTTCGTGACTTACTGTTTCCCTGTGCGTTGATCTACCCTCGTGCATGGCTTCCACGTTGCTATTGAGATATATATATATATATAGTACATGTCCCTTCCTTTTCTTCTCTTGAAAATATTTTGTATTCGCTTCTGTGTATTGTTCTTGCGGAGGTACCGTCATGATAGTATAGAAATGATTCATATACGTTGCACTAGTTAACTTCACACCAAAAGTGTTCCTTTAACAAGTACATACTTACTTTAGCCATTAGCTAGGCCTTTGAGACGCTGTCTTTCATGCCCACGGTGCTTCTTTCTGATTTCTTACTCCTACTGATCATAATTTCTTCTGCTCTTCTTCTTTTTCGACTTGCTGTTCCTGTGCGCGTTCATCCTGTATGGAAACACCTTCGTGCATGGATTCCCCGTTTCTGTCGTCACTGTGTATGTCCCTTGTTTCTCCCTCTGTTGGATCGCCGTTGTTGTAGAAACTGAGGCATAAACTATTCAATATAATAATAATTATTACAACAACAATAACAAGTACATACTAATCTGCAATGTTATATACCCCTTGTAGTTTTTTATTGTAATATGTATACAGCCTTCATTAGTCTGCTTTGCATTAATTGATGCCTTACCAACAGTGTTCCGTCAACAAGCACCAAGCCAAAAGGTGGTCGTAAGAGCATGGTAGCTGCCGCACGCAAAAGTCTCGCCAACGAATGGCCCCAAAAGGATCAAGATCACATGCTGCACTTCTTTGATAACCTTAACCCAGAGCAGTCGGAGACCTCCAGAGTGGCTCTCACTTGCAAGTAAGTTCTTGAACGACTTTGTTAGTTGGCTAGAGCTAGCTATCCTACTTTCTGGGGAATGGATCCCCCGAAGATTATCAGAGCTCATTTGAACTTATGGACCCCTTTTTCTTTCTCCAGTTTACTTTCTTCAATTTTCCCTGGTGCTGATAGTTTTTATTCTGTTCTTCCTTTGTTATCGACTTGCTGTACCTGTGTACGTTGACCCTGTGTGGCTTCACAAACCCCCTCCCTACCCATCGTACATGGATTCCACGTTTCTCTCTACGTATTTTCCTACCATGTATGCATCTCATCCTCTTCGAAACGGCTTCGTGTCCAAGGAGGCTTAGCTTAGCCCTAGTAATACCAACTTGTGCTACCTAGCTCGCTGCAAAGACTTTTCCTCCCATAAAAATACAATAGCACAAAGAACCTTTGTATCTAAATAACACAGCCTCTTATGGATAGAATTGAGCTATGTTCTACCTTCTTGTCTTTTCCGACCAATGTTGTATCTTGCCCGATGTTCCTCTGTGCATGGGTTCATATTTTTCTTGACTCTTTGTACATATGCTCCTTCCTATTGCTTTTCAAACTCCGTTGTAGCGCCCAGTTGGCTCAAATATACAATTGTGTTGAACGCAACGATGAATATTATTCCGGATGGTGTGGTGAGATTGTAGGTAATAGTACAAGGTGTTGCCTCTAGTAAGCATTTCACCCTCTCTCCACAGGTACGCGCTCATCCAATACGACCGCGACCTCTCCTCGAAGCTCCTCTACCAGTGGCTGGAGCGCAAGGGACGTCCCATTCAAAGGGAAATCACTAATTTTAATTTAGCTGAAGCTGAGCAGAAGAATACCGTGCTGAAGCTGTTCCACAGCCTCAGTGATATACAGAACGAGGCTACACGAGTGTCATTCGTGCTCAAGTTCATCCAGACTCAGTACGGAGTTGGCATTTCATCCAAGCAGCTTTATGCCTGGCTCAAAGAGAAGCCTAAGAAAGGCAAGAAGTAGAGCGTCTTCTCTTCTAAAAGAGAACTTTTACCAAATTTTGACAATTCATAAGGAACGTGCTAAAGTTCGTCATGGCAAAGCAGTAGCACGATTTGAATTTTCTTGATCATTAGGAATATAAGATTGGAGTGCCTTTTTACTTTCTAAAAATGTATTTTAGCTTTCTGGATGTTGACACTCGTGGAGTGGATAACTCGTACCTTTCTATAGCTACCGGAATTTTTATTTCTTTTTAATCTTTCTATCGGTCTGCGCTGTGAAGCTTAAAAATAAGTAATACTCTTGATGCGTTTTATATTAGCAGTGAGTGGCGTCTGCGAGTCTTATTTACATATCTTTTATTCGTCGAACCACGCTTGACAGAACTGATTGCAAATTGAAACTGCTTGTGCAATTTGTAGTCATTGTTCCCTAAATAATTTCTTGCTGCAATGCTTCTCCAAAACTACCTACTTTCCGATTCACCTGCTACTGACGTAATAATATTTATATCTTAAAACTTATCTGTGTATCAAGATATTTTTGTAACCTACTCCGAACCCTTTGCGCTATAAAAACTACAAATTACAGAAAAGTACAAGTCTTTACCAGTCCATGTGCAAGATATTAGCAATAAACCGTTCTCTTTTAGAAGTTAGCGTCCATACTCTTGTAATGCAAAAGTCAGCTTCTGGTAACTCATCAAGTCTGTGTGGCAAACTTCGGCAACAATTTTATTAGCCATTGTAACGAATACCGGGATATCTGCTATTTTGCATATCATATTAGAACTTGACTCTGAAGATATTTATGTGAGAACAACTTACTCTAGTTCGTGTTTCAAATGAGATAGGTACCTGACCTTAAGCGCATTTGTGCAGTATGTTGTAGATGTCTTCGTGTTGTCCTGTTTTGGTATCCATTAAAAACGGTAATTTTTATGTTCCCGTTTTCTTACTAGGTTATATTTATAAACTGACTAGATATTTTTCGTTGAGGACTTGGTACACGTTTCATAGATGATACACCGCATCCCTCGGTATTCGTTTCATAATTTTTGTTAGAGGTAATGATGTTCTCGATTTGTGAAGGGAAATGTATTTGCTTTAACAGCGTATACCGCACAGGGAAGCTCATTTGATGTAAGATAGCCCATTCGAACTGCTGTTCTTGTACCTTGCCCAATACAGTGGCTCAAGAAACCTTTCCGGAAGCAGAGGTACTAGTCAAAATCTAGGAGTCTTTTCTCAGTCCGAGTAGCTATGCCTTACGAAGACTTGTTTACAACGTGTTTTTAATCGATGTGCGTCTTGGTTTCTAAGTCCGTTTTACTAGTCTTTGTATGTTCATCCCTTTAATGGCCAAATCATCTAAGCGTGAATAGCTTTCCTCTTGCGTAGTCACTTCTCTTAAAATCCGTTAGTTGCGATAGTTTTACTTAGGCATTAACTGTAATGATAATTTACTGTAAGTGTAAGTGACCGTATTTTCCATTGAACCTATTTTATAAATTATGTGAGATCTCTTAGCGAATGATTAGGCATAGTTATTTTACCATTAGTTTCCATACTTTCCTTTATTCATGAAGTTTCTCTTAGCCAAAAGCTATTATCAAGTTGTTCTTGTCTCTCGTTATGGGTCCCTCTATTACTAAGTACGTTTGTTTTATGAAAATCATTTTGGTCCATCTGGGACTCATCTCTTGACTGTGTAGTGTGCAGTCCACGGCACGGGTGTTTCTGAAACACAGTTGCCCTTGGTGTGCGTCTCCTTTCTTGCTGAAAATCGTGTGAAGTTGAAGTTTTAAGCATTTTGTTTGCTTTTTAGCGTTAAGACACGTTGTATTTTTTTTTTTTCGTTTCAGCGGAATTTTACTTCTCCTAATCAATCCTCAGTAGCTTTTGACTTCTCTGTTGTAGTCTGTATGGTGCTCTCTCTCTCTCCCTCCTTGTCTTTCTTGGTAGCTTCTCCTATTATACGAACCTCTCCATTTACTGTTTTAAGAGCTAGTTTTGAAAGGATAACCACTAAATGACTTGTTTGTATTACTATCCCTGCGATCGTAAACTAACCGTTGAAAGTTTTAGATGCATTCTGTGCCAAGAAGATGGATGCCCTTAACCCGTTTCTGAACTACTTAACGATCACAGTTGCGCTTCGAATGTCGAATTACTTGATCCTCTGTCGAGTGCCTTCTCCTCAGGGGATGTAGCATCTGGCCGCAGTTCCTGCTGAGGTTAGTTTTGTAGAGTTAAGTAGGTTCTCTATATTTCCCCTTCTGTGCCGCGAGGTGGGCCGTCGAATGGTGGTAAGCGACCCATCTCATGGGACTCCTATCTGCTCCCATGTGGGGGGCCACGGGAAGGAGCCCCCGCACAAGTGTTCGCTTTCTTCTGTCTTCTTCTCTTTTCGTTTTTCGTCTCCTCTGCGCCGCACGGCTGAGCGATTTCGTTCGACCGAGCCGTGTGGAGTTAGAGATACTCGCGCCTCATTTCCTGCCAGACATGGTGCACCTTGCCAAGATTGTTCTAATAGAACTCATTTGAGTTCGATTAAAATTCTAAACTATATTACTCAAAATTGGATCGCTGTTATATAGTCTTTGTATCTAATATGGAGGAAAAACCCACAATATAATAATAATAATACTTGATCCTCTGCATGTTCATGCCCGGTGGTCACCCCAAGAAGACGCTACTTCAGCGTCTAAGGGAATGCACTCCCTGGGATACCTGAGCATGTCCTATTGTCAATTTTAGTAAAGCAAAATAAATTATTTTTAATCCTCAAGTAATTCAGTTTTCAGAGCTTGACGCCAGACGTGATATTTGCGGTAGATCCTTCGTGAATCGCCATATAGCCAATTTTATGTGAGAACAATAACGAGATTTCTGAAGCATTGTAAACTCTTGGTTAAATTGTGAAATGGGACTTTCGATGTGATGGATAATGATGGAAAATGAATGCTGCACCACCTTGCTGTAGTGGTAGAAATGTGATACTGATAAGGCCTTAATCCCGGATGGATCTTGGGCCTATAATTGTAATGGTGGATGGATTTATGCACTGTGTGGGTGCCGAGTCTGTGGACAAGTGTAGGAGCGAGGGACATCTTTATCTTGTGCGTCCATTGCGACGTGGAGGTGTGGTGCCCACGGCACTAATACCACCCCACTACTTCCTTACTTGACGTCAGTACGCTGAACGAAGCTTTTTCGCCCGCCTTCGGTGCAGTTGATTTTCTATTTGCTTTTGAAACTATGTAAATTGAGGGGCGAATAAAACGTTTATGATTGAAGCCATGAACTAGTTCAAGATAGTTGGGTCAGATGTGTCCCGCTTTTTGTAGTAGCAGCCCATCTGTTCTTCCTCTTTTTCCCTACTTGCTGTTCTCTTGCCCGTTGATCGTGTGTGGGAACACCCTCGTGTCTATCTTGATACTATCTGTCCCTTCTTTTTTTCTCTGTGGTATCGCTTTTGTTGTGGAAACTTAGACTTAAACTTCTTAACATAGTAGCGCCCCCAGGGGGTTTTAGTAGGTTACCTTAGCCATTAGCTAGGCCTTCGGGACGTCTGTCTTTCGTGCCCACTTTGCTTTCTTCCACTTTCTATGAGGATGACTAGAATGACAACAGACAAGAAGGAGAAGAAAGGGCTGAACGACAAGGGTAGCGCGTTGATCCTGTGTGGGAACACCTTCGTGCATGGGTTCCCCGTTTTTCTGTTTCCCCGCCACAATATGTTTGGGCATCACGCACCCAAGGATCCCGAGTGCCTTCTCCGCAGGGGATGTAGCATCTGGCCGCAGTTCCTGCTGAGAAGGTTAGTTTTGTAAAGTTANGCTCTTATCTTCGCCCGTGTGGAGGGCCACAGAAGGGACCGTCCGCACGGGCGCTTCTTTCTTCTGTCTTCTTCTCTTTTCGTCCTTCATCTCTTGCCACCTGAGCACAACGTTGTGGTTCCGGCTTTAAGCCGAGTACATCAATCTTAGATCGCTATTGATTCTCTAAGTTTCAGAAATAGCGGGACAATACCAATATAATAATAATAATCCCCGTTTTTCTGTCGACATACTATATGTCCCTTCCCTTTCCTCTCTTAGAAGAGCTTAGTACTTATTTAGGAAGGCTTAAATCTTCTTATAATACCTAATATTTCTTAATATAATGATGTACATGAAGTCCTCAATATAGACTAGGGTTCCGTGCAGGAATAAGGTTGAACAGATCAAGTCCGGCGTGGTACAAACAAGTCCCGGTACCTGCAGCGAATTGCAATCAAGCTGCCTGGGTCACGTGTGCTACCCTCATCTAATGTGATTGAGGTTAGGTACCACCTCCGACGACAACGTCAACATTTATAGAGCCCGAGCTTAATAGAAACCACCTTTGTTTACAAACATTGCGTTTGCTTGCAGTATTGCGATCAACTGACATACGAAAGTGAAGAGAATATTTAACGGCTGATGATTATTTTTTGGCTTCTTGCCGATTTTTCACATTATATATCCTAAAAAACAGCCCAATTAAAACTATGTTAGCAATGCTATAGAGTTAGGTTTCTGCTTTTCCCATGAGATTGCGTCGTATTCATCCCAAGTTTTTGAGTGAAACTGTGTAAGTGTTACACTCGAACTCGGAGCAACACAGTCTAGACTTTCACTACAACACTCCTCTATCCGTGCTCTTTGATTACTGAGAGAATAAAAAAAAAAGAGCAGTTTTGATGGAATACCAAAATATTTTTATTATTTTAAATTATTAAATCGGAAACAAGAATCTTCAAATGATAACTGAGTCAAATAAAGGGTACTCGTGGACATAGTACGCCTCTTGGAAGTTGGCACTATAGTGCTGCTGGAAAAGTGAGACAATTCAAAACCAAGGGATCAAAGTAGCTAAATCAAGTACCGAGAACTAAAAATTCTTGTGGCTAAATCGAAACCGGTATAGGTACAACAAAACCGGCCTAAAATGAGGGTTCCCTCTTGTAGTAGCAGCGCTTAGCTGCGATGCTCATTCGGAGCGGGGCTGGGAAGGTAAGGGTGGTAGTCGGAGGGCTGAAACGAGAGATAGATGTTGACACTGAGGAGCTCCGCCCAGAGGTGGAATGAGAAGAGAGATGCAACAAAATAGAGGAGTGTCAGTATGTTCCCCATTCGACTTCGCGGGCACTCATTAAGGGGGGGCCGTGTGACAGATTCTGTCCTTAGAGGATGCAAGGGCCACAGTACCCAGAGCTCAGTTTAGACAGCGCTCTACGATAAAGGCGAGCGAGGCAGCGAACGCTTGATGAAAGTAAGTGAAACTCAACCTTATTGATACTTGCAGACTACGTATTACTACTGATCATACTGGAAATTTGATAGCCCTGTGCTTACGCCTTTTTTTTTCTTCTTTTAACACTAGCAATAAACGACATCCTAGCAAACCTTCCCCAATTCGTGCACGGGTCACTATATCTAGATGACCTGATGCTATGCTCCTCACTACATTTGGAAGTTCTACATCGACGACTGAAGCGAACCACTGGACGCGTTTGTAACTGAGCGACCGACCATGAATTCGCCTTCTCTGCTGCCAAGACCTCTGCCCTTCACATCAGGCTTGCAAGAGATGTAATGTCACTCGAACTTAAAATGTATGGACAACGGATAAACTATCACGAAGAAGTGAAATTCCACGGAATGATAATAGAAGATTGTCCTAGAAACCCCATATCGAGATGCTGAGACCGCAATGCATGCGTAGCCTCAACCTTCTCAAGCACCTGACGACACTGTCGTGGGGCGCCCACCGGGAAACCCTTCCATAATTCTATTAAACGCTTGTACGCTCCAGACTAGACTATGACTGTGTCGTATATCAGTTCGCGAGGGCTAGAGTCCTAAAACGACTGGACGCTGTGCACAATGCAGCACTAAGGCAATGCACCGGAGCCTTCCGTACATCCCCCATACCAAGTCTCCTCGCTGAGAGTGGCGAACCCTGCCTGCAGCAGCGCAGGGCGCAACTTACCTATCAGTACCTAGCCCGCTGAAAACTAGTTCCCCAATCCCCGGCGTGGAACAGTGAGTGCCAAGACCGGGAAGAAGGAGCTGGCTTCCCGTACAAACTTCCCTCCTCCACCGCACCGACTACGATATGCTCTCATTCATAGCGGAAATCGAGCCATTTAAGGTGACCCGGGTCCTTTTCAGAGAAGAACCAACCTGGCGCATACCAGTTTCAACTTTTTGCCCCGGCACGCAATATCCAAAAAAGAAAGACTCCCAACCCCTCTTACTAAAAACCGTCTTCACTTATCACGCGAAAGACCAACATAGTGACTCTACCCACATCTTTACTGATGGCTCTAAAACGGGACACCGAGTTGTATGCGCAGCCGCTGCGACTGGTGAAACTAGAGCATGCCGGCTCTTACCGGAGACTCTATTTTCACCGTCGAGCTGTTCGGCGTGTGCGGGGCGCTGCTCCTCATTAGAGACAGCGATGAGAACAACTTTGCCGTATTCTACGACTCACTGAGTGTACTAAAGGCCATTCGAACATACGACAGCATCCACCCCGTCATCAACCGAATTGTAAGTACGATAAAAAAATTGTAAGAGGATGGAAAGTCCGTGTGGATCTGTTGGGTGCCTGGTCATGTTGACATCGTGGGCAATGAGCTCGCTGATGAGGAGACGAGGCAGGTGGCCCTGTCGAATATTCCCTCGGCGAACCGTGTTGTCCCTTGCCGAGACTATTACCCACTAATCAAGCGAGCTATGGCATCCCAGTGGCTGGCGCAGAGAAATCATAAATTACGAGCAATCAAAGAAATCATCCGACAGTGGGACTCGTCAAATAGTGACGATCGTCGAATGGACGTCGTACTGTGCCGACTGCGTATTGGGCACACGAGACTTACCCACGACTCTCTGCGAATGAGGCGTCCGCAACCCTCCTACGACGACTGCGTCGTACCTCTCACTGTCTTGCATTTAATGGCCGAGTGTCCTACTTTCTTCCACGAGCGGAGGGACTACTATCCGGACCTTCATGGTCGAGATGCTGATTCCATCCTCCGAGGAATGCTTTCTGAAGGACCTTGCGGCCAATTTAATGGAAATGCTCTTAAGACTTATCTCACCAGATGTAACCTCTATCACAAATTGTTATGAACCCTTTACGATAAATGATATCGTCAACTACGGCCCTGCCCGTTTCTTTGTGAATTACATATAGTATATGTAAAATAATAGTAATGTTATTCTTACTACTTTAAAATATAAAATGAGACAAATTCCGCGCACGAGCCTGTGGCTAAACACAGAAATAGTTCGGCACGATATAGGTAATTTGCCACTGAAGCGTTAGTAAAAATTTCTACTACTACACTATTTACAAATAATTATAGAGTGCTCGTCTACAATTTTACTACTCCTTTTAAGCGTTTTTCTTTCTTCATATTAGATACTATTTTCAAACTTGTGCCCTGATAAAAAATAAACTTCCATGCTTTTCTCCATAAATTTCGTGCCTAGAGCTTTCTTAACCTTTGTGCAGCGCAGTCCTAAATTAGATTCAGAGATGGCTACGAAGAAGATACCTCGTATTATAATAGACACTGACGCTGGTGTGGACGATGCCAGTGCCATAATGATGATGCTGGCTGCCCATAAGCGAAATCTTGTAAAAGTAGCGGCAATTACAGCGACGCACGGCAACACAACTTTGCAGAATGTTGTCAAGAATGTCCTCAGGCTCCTGGATTGCACGAACTTGCTTCAAGAGGTGGGTGCGAATTTTTGCCTGAGGTTTTCAACTTTGGTCGTGGGATTTGAAGGCTCCCTCGTGCAGCTAGAAAATAGTATAGTCCCATCAACTTGTAATAAAATGTTACAAGACTTGATCCAAAGTAGTGAAACTAACGCTCAGGAATTGGCATTTGGATATTAATTTGATCGCAGAGACTGAATTTTATATATCCTGAATTACACTGTATTAGTCTTCTGCCATTTGCGAGGGAAAAAAATTTTTTTCGACGCGTGTGGATCAGATTGGTCATGAAAAATTCCTTTGAATAAGCATGTGTTGCGAGTCGCCCTGCAGCAGAGGCGTCGCTCTGTGCTGAATCAGCTTTTTTTTTACCCTTTTTTGGTAATCATGCAATTCAGAGTTTTACACGTGCTTGTCAAAAACCTTTTGATCACGAGAAGATCGCCCCCCCTCCCTCCCCAAGAGTCCTAATTGAAGAAATTCCCCACCATAACTCAGAGCAGTTCAACAATGCCCCTCAGCGTGAAGAAGCACCTCAAGACTTTCTCGGCTAAAAATAAGTTAAACGAGGTTTAGTTAGGGTAGCTTAGGACTTGCCCCAATACGTACCGGAATACGTATACGGGTCACTATACGTAGATGACCTGATGTATACTCCTCCTCACTACATCTGGAAGTCCTACATCGACGACTGAAGCGAGCCATTGGACGTGTTTGTAGTTGGGCGACCAACCATGGCTTCGCCTTTTCTGCTGCCAAGACCTCTGTCCTCCACATCAGAC
>LQNS02015105.1:23061388-23086249 GCA_001587735.2 Parhyale hawaiensis
AAGTAAAATTAATAAAACCCCCACGCGTCTTACTTCTCCGACCACCTCCGGATACATCGGCAGAAACAACCGAGCTACGAGCAACGAGCCCAGAAGAAAAGCTACCAATACGAACTCACGAGAAATACCCAAAGGCTGACAATTAGCCTTTAATAATTTGTATCTCAGATCATCCATGGAATAAGTGTCTCCATTAAATTACAATACAGGCTGGGAAAGTAAGCTTAGTCACTGAGTCGCAATGATAAGGTCGGGGACTTACGGCCGTATAGAAGTAAGGCGCTGCATAGATGACATCATTACGAACATGCAATTCCACCATTCGCTTCGTCTATTCTATCCGCCAGCAGCCCAAACTGTTCTATATTGGTTATTGTAAAACTGACGTGAAACCCTTAGAATCATTCTGTACCAAACGCCTTAGCTAAGTAAAGCACTTGGTACAGAATGATTCTAAGGGCCTCAAATATAACCATTCGAATTTCTTGTTTCTTTCACAAAATAGAGGAAACTTGAGTGCCTCCATCTGTCTGCGTTCAATATTTTTAGCTGCTCTTACCAATTAAGATGACCGATAGGTGAAGGTAAAGTCAACTTGACCTTACCCGCAACTATGAAATCCGCAGGCAATGGTTTGTGCTGTAGATATAGGCCTCCAGGCCCAAGAGGAGTATACGGCTGCAGTCGACCACAGATCTTCTAGAGCTATGGCGCCAGTGGCGGAAGGCTCCATGGCACAATCTGCGACTCCCGACCCACCCCATTGCTAGCAAAATTTCGTAAACTCACATCAGTACGCAGACTGGATGGTGACTGATCACGTCAAGCGCCTCGACGAACTTGCCCAGCTGGCAGCAAAATTTGAACAGCAGCCTTGAGAGTTAATGTTAGAAGCTTTAGTCTGCTGCTACTGCGGGTCTGTTGTGTTTCGGAAATAAATTATCCGTCAATCATTTTGTGTTCCTTGTACTCGTCCATTATTTTAATTTCTATAATATTCCTTCCATAGTAAGGCCCCTCAGGGGCTTAGGATGTGCCATAGGGTTAGATTAGTTTAGGTTCGCCCATCTTAGGCTGAGTAGCTGCGCCCCAGGGGGCCCTGTAGGTTACCTTAGCCATACGCTAGGCTTTCGGGACGTCTGTTCTTCATGCCCATTTTGCTTCCATCCGATTTCATAAAGGAAGTCCTCGTTCTAGGCCAGAGATCCGTTCCGGAATCAAATGACACTGAACAAGGAACTAGTACTCAACAAAATCTCATGATGCGTGTTGCAATCAGACTGCTCAGACTGCCGGTGTCACGTATGTTACCCCACGTCCAGTGCAAATCAAGTTAGGTAACACCGACGACAAGCTCAGAATGAAGGACATGGCCGATGTGGTGCTGAAATTAAGCCTTCTAGGCATGACTTGTTCGAAACTTCAGACGCGAGCAATCGTTTTGCGTATGTGAATCCTGTTGCAAGTGTTAGAAGCAAGGCGATTACGTTGAGCCCGCTGAAAACTCCCTTTTGCAAACCAAGATTAAATTCCTGGAAGTCTGAAGTGTTACCGATTAAGGGCCAATGCCTGTAGCGAATTTGAACGAATCGAAGCCAGCGCACCTTCCTGAAATTTTGGAAGAGTTAAGCCTCAAAGGCCTAACTTCAGTGCCCAATCCAACGATCCCTTATGTTACGGTATGAAAAATTGAGTGTGTGTTGCAAAGACGGCTTCGGTATCGATAAAAAATATTTTAACTTTTAAAATTTCACTATATTAATTAATAAATCAATGATAATGAGAGTAATGAGATATAAAACGATGAGGCAAACGAGCTTGTTTTGTATCTTTATAGCCCTTGCAATGATGTAGAGTTCGACAACTCCATTAATATTTATCATTTTGAAATACGCCTATCTTACTCGCGGACTCGAAATTTTCGATTAATACTAGACGACCCGTGACCCGTTGGGCCGTCATCACGATCGTCTTGTCTGTCTTTCGTGCCCATTTTACTTCCTTCTCACCTTTAACTCATACTGATCTTTCTTCCATCTGTTCTTCCTCTTCTGTCCCAACTTGCTGTTCCCACGCGCGTTGATCCTGTGGAGGAACACCCTCGTGCATGGGTTCCACGTGTCTATTGTCACACTACGTGTCCTTTCATTCTTCCTCTGTGACATCGCCTTTGTTGTGGAAACGGAGACTTGAACGTTTGGATATAATAATAATCACGATCGTCTGTGCTTTCGCACTGAAGCAGGTGTTACTTAGCTATTCGGCCGTCCTGAAGTGTAATTGTATTCCATCTTTGACCTAAGAGGCATCACAATATTACGCCAACGTGCAACGTGTATATCACATTGTTTTCAACATTTTTTTCTTTAGTTTAATTTTTTATTATAATTTTATTTTATTATTACTATTATTTTTTATTCCGCCCCAGGGGTAGATGCTGGCTGTGTCAAGCAAGACAAGAATGCAACTGCCCTCCTCCCCAATACCTTGAATTTCTTCTCATCTAAAAGTGAAGATGTGTCAAACAAGACCGGTTCACAGACTTTTAGTATAATACTAGACGACCCGTGATCCGTTGGGTCGCCATCACGATCGTCTTCGCTTTTGCAATAAAAGCAGGTGTTATTTAGCTGGGCATAGACCACCCACTATTCGGCTCTTCTCTTCTGCCCCTCGAGGAGCGGCCCGTTCGGTTCATTATCAACAGATTCTTTGCTTATCTAACGAATATTCAACACCCAGTTTGTAAGCAAAGTCAAATTGTCATTTGTAACGTATTTCAGTTGTATTGCCCATGGAACCGCTGAATTTATCATGCCTGTTCTTGAGGCCCAGCTCAGTTCAACTTCCGTATCACAGATACAATCGAATTAAAGAGCTAATCCATGCCCCATAGAAGAGGGTAGACTACCATGGAATTTCTTCCCTATCTAAAAGTGAAGAAGATGTGTCAAACAAGATCACAAGACACAAGTAAATAAACAAGCAAGCCAGACCGGTTCACAGACTTTTAGTATAATACTAGATAGATAAATATCAGTTAATTGGGATAAATTTGGACACAAAATTATATTACACACATGGAAATACAAAATCCCAACGCCCAAATACCGAACATTAGAAGGACAGCCAACCTCCGATATAGGTCATGAATAATCTTAAAAGTAAAAATGCAAAGTCACAAAACAGTGTCTTTGATGGCCAGCTAGGCCCCTAGTTCTTTGGCATAAGTCACTTCTAGGTAAACCCACCAAACTCCCTCCAAAAAATTATAAACATTGCTGAACTCCTTCGACCTCTAATTGGATGGACAGACAAACAAACCAACAAACAAATATAAACACAAACTTAAATCTTCAACGAAAACATTATCACCTCTCTTCGCTTTGCTCGCGGGTGATAGTTATACAAATGCTGCCAGATCATGGTTGTCATGTAGCTAGGCACACACGTAGCCGTGTGCCGCGGTGATAAGCACCACGCGCAGTTAGTGAAACGTGCGATAAAGGAAGAAACTCGTTGGGGCCAATAACAGTCGGTGGCACACGGTGCTCGGCCTTGAAACGGTGGTGGAGTAACAAGAGGTCTCCCAGTTGGTGAAGTGCCGTGCCTTTGTGAGCTTATGTGCTCCGCTCTTGTCCCAGTTAGTGAAGTGTGCTGCCCTGTGCTTATGTATTAATAATAACTACCGCAATAATATTATAGTCAATAAAAAATTATTCTATCTTTGAAATATAGATATGTATACATATAGCATATGCTGTCAAGGGTTGAATTTCGACAGTGAAAGAGTCATTTGATATCTATAATTATTTGGCTAATGTGTGTATGATCAGTCTTGATGTATTTTCTTGTATCCAAGCTTAGAAATATTCCAACACCCCATCTATACACACTGTTAACCAAAGAGTGCAATTTTAGGGTGCATTAAACCTGTGTAAAGTATCAAACAGTGGAAGCTCTAGTTGAGTCAGTCTTGTGTATGGTAATGTATATATCAAAAGTGAAGGCTATTGGGTGAGTTAATTCCATGTAAAGTACCTAAAGAATGTAAGCTTCGGACCAGCTAATCCTGTATAATTTATAAATCCCTCCAGACCTAATGACATGTTCGAAAGCTAGCTACCGGCACTTGCAGAGTAAACTGAACTGACGGTAAACATTTTTACACCATTTCTTGGCAATCTCAAAGCTGTGTTGACAAAAGTTGAACATAACATTCTGACGAAGAGATGACGAGACTCGTGCTTTTGAAATAAAGAGCAAGGCGAAAATCGCTAATCGTAAAGTCATTTTATGAAGATACATGAAATTATCATTTGATAAAATTGAACGTTTCGGATAAACTGTCCATCTTCAGGAAATTCTGTAAAGCAATAAACGAAAAATTTTACACTACAACGAATCAAAAATCAAATATATAAAAACTAATCCTAAAAATCGATGCAATTCTATGAGCATTTGAAATTATTGTGAGAATGTAGAAAAAATACAGAGCCATGGGCAAATACAGAAAACGGAAAACGAATAAAATGGAAACTAAAAAAAACTAGCATGTGTCATCGCCATAACGTACCCCAAAAATGGAAGCTGTTGGTTGAGATAATCCTGCGTAATGTCCAAAAAGATTGAAAACTCTCCCTTTATCTTATCCAGAGCGCCACGCTGCGGCTTCTTGGTAGAAGTGTCGTCTGTTGAGCAGGTAGTGGCGGCTATAGATCTGTTGAAAGATACGATAACGCTATCAGTTACACTTTTTTGTCTCCCTATTGCTGTCCTGTGAACTGCTTAAGGCATGACAATGGACGCACATTGTTTAGACAAGCGGAAAAAACTACAAGACTTTCTGGGACCTCTTTTCTCCAGTTTATTGGTTTATTTACTATGTAAGAATTATTTTGTTTGCAAAATTTCACTGTATGGAAATATTAAGACCACTGTTGGCCAAAACCGTGTTTTTTATTTCTTGTTTTTCATCGGCTAAAAGAAAAAAAACCTGATAGTTTTCTTTATTTCCTTTTTTTAATATTTTTTTCTAGTCCTGGAAATTTTGTCCAACTTCTAAAGGATTTTCTGCTTTGTAAACGTGTAGGTAGCTCGCTAATCAACAATTTTAGTCACTTTATTTCAACTTCCTATTCTAGAAGAATGATTTTAACAAAAAGATGTTAAGAAGAAGCAGTTAGCAGAATACCCAGGTAGCAAAAATTGTTATGTTAATACCAGAATGTTATGATTTAATATTTGGTAATGTTATCCCCATTACTGAAATAATATTATTTTTTACACGATTATTTCAATGTTAAGGTGACATTATTCAGAAATATCAAAATAATATTGTTGTATAATGTTAGCTCTTACGATGAAATAATAAATTAATATTGAAACAATGTTTCTAATATTGCTTTAGTATTAATAAAATATTATTTTCTAATAACTGTCAAATTATGGGTATTTTGTAATATTGAAATAATGTTCCATGACATTTCAATTATTATATTTTATTGTTATGATGTCCATGTTATTTTATTAATATTTACCAACCTTAAAATATTACACGTCAGACTATGGCAGACCCTGGAAAGACCGAGGGTGCAGCCGTCGCCGTGTGGTTCCGCTAAGGCTTCAGCGGAGGGATCCTGGGATAAGTTACCCACTCAGGCGTAACCTGTCCATGGAGAAAAACGTGGCAAGAGAGGTTTAGGCATAAACAAAGTTATTCAGTTTTATCTCGGACCGTATTTTGAAAAGCAGATTGGACTCCGCCTTAGACGTCAAACAACGGATGATCAAATTCAAGATACTGTATGTACTCAATTCTATACATTACAGTAGGTTTGCACATATATACAGATGTAAACTTCATTTAATACTAGTTAAAATTACACATTCGAACATTTATCTCTCGTATACAGTGGACAACATCTACAATATAATAAAGACCGATGTGTAGTTATCTGTTTGTTTATCTGTTTATTTAGTTATCCATTTTCTGTCACGCTTCAACAAAACAAATAGGCGGAAATTAGCCCAGTTTGAACGCTGTGGTCATCTATCAAGCTTCATTGAAAACTGTTCGTTAGAAAATAGGCCGGGTTGCAGAAGATGACAAACGAAACGTATCTTAATCAGCGACAGGTGAAATTCAAACAATGAAGATATCGCTGCTAAGTCCGATTTGTACGAGTATTAGCTTCTCCATGTATCGAATCTATGGCAAAGTATCGGGCGACCTTATGTCTGAATACACTTCTTGCATTGCCGAAGTTAAAATTTTAGCACTGAAGCTTCCATTGGCACTCTGTAGTTTCTTCCCACAGATGATTCCGTTCTATATGTAATTATGTATCAAAGGTCGCTGTCGCTCTCTGGTCACAACGTATAAATTTCTAGTAAAAATGTTTGATCTGTGTAGCTTGGTTTTCCTTTTTATATTAGCTACTAGAGGCCCAAACCGTCGAAAATGACGGCAAAAATTTTGTGATTGAGGTTTTTATTGTTCCGGTTCCCAGTATTGGTTTTGCTGTATTACAGGTCTCATCCCTGCAGGCCTGATCTTCCATTAGTGAAACGCAAGCTGTACAACCATGAGTTTTGCGATAGCAAAATATCCCCCTGCAAGATAAGGAGTGAATATCAACTTGGAATTGATTAAGCGTTAAGCTGCACTAAGAAAAATATAGTTCAGCCAAAAGTATTCATGGGAAATGCACAGGGCTCACCGTATTGTAGATACCAACTGATTGTTAAACCTCCAGCGTCGAAATTTGACTGCGATGTAATCTATCAGTACTATATAATAATTCACGTGTTTTTATTTATTTATTTATAACTATATTTATATCTTTCCTGTCACACTCTATGGGAATAAGATAGGAGAAAATTCAGGTGTCGAAGACGGTATCTTGGATACGGGGATCACACTTGGGCGCTCCAGCTGAGGGACCTGAGCTCGCCTGCACGATCCTGTTTGGACATGTTCAGGTGCCGAAGCCGGTATCTTGAATACGGGGGTCGCACAATATATATATATATCCAATTTTTTAAGCAGAATGCTGAATTTTCATTCTATGAGACTCTGAAAAGTAATAAGCACAGGAGACAGCGGGGGTTTTCCTGAGGTGCTAATTTTCTACCGTCATTTTTAATGACGGCCCGGGCCACTACTACTATAATAAAAGAACTGTCTGTCAGTCCGTCAGTCCGACCGAAGCCTTATTTTTCCCTACCTAATACTGAAGAAAAAGATTCCAAGGCACCCAACTTTTTTTTTGCCAAACCGTATCTAGGATACGAGCCCGGGAATTCCCGGGTTATTAGTGAAGGCCTGGTCACTGGCCTTTGTGAACTTGGTTGCTTTTGTGCACTTGTTGAACTTCGTGGACTTTGTGAACACGGTGAAATTTAGAGTATTGTGAAGTTTTTCGATAGGATGGTAAGGTAGTTTCAAATACATACTTTTACGACTTATTCAACAAAAGGGTTGCGTTTGGTGCACTAGTTCAATATAAAAAGCGCCTGCTTGGCTTGGAGATTCAACTACTTCGATATCATTCAGTAATGAAAGCGGGGGTCCAGAGCTATATTTGTCACCGGTACTCCAAGCGATGAAATTCTTTGGTATCTCTACTCGTTTTTCAGTACAGTACATGAATTTTCTCCTATTGAACTCTTAACTGCGGGACGGAGAGACGGACCAACATTGGAGCAAGTAAGCAAGCGACCAACAACTGTTTTTTAATATATAGTAGATATCAAGAAATAATGGGGCGAAAACTTCGATGGTAAAACATCTGCGAGGTTCACCGGTGCTATAGTGTCTGGATACACGGCTACAGTAGGCCTCCTGCGTACAAGTCGAATTCGGAAGCTCTTCACGTTCATGGAATATATGTTATTGTGCGAATGACAACGGCTGAATCTATTAAGACACATGGATTTGAAATCGGTACACTTGCGAATTAAAACTCAATAGAAATTCACAGAGAGATTCGAAACTGAGCAAGTAGACCTCGTTGTTGCGGAATAGCTGCCGCGACTCGGAGTTTAAACAGTTTTTAAATTAAATAATATTAGACAAGCCGAAACTGCATACACAGCAGCGCAGTGGAAACTATAGAGAGAAACGTTTCCATGTTTAGAGGTAAGACGGAGTTCGTAAGGATTAAGAGACAGGTGCTGTATATGGGGCAGGGTAGGCTGATCTGTATTAGGTCGAATTAAAGTGAGTTATAGTAGCGTAGGTTAGGATTGCTTCATTTTACAAAGTGAGGACATTAACCAACCGTGGAATGTATACGGGTCTGGCTAGTTAGATTTAATATTTTTTTTAATGTTGAAGAAGTATGTTTTACTTGTTAGTCTAAAACATCAGTTTAATATTTGGAATAACGTTAAATTAAGCTTTTGTTGAACATTGAATCAATGTTGGGAGATGATATTAATGAGTAACATTATTATAATAATATCATGGCATAAAATATAAACACATCAAAGAAATATTACGTTGTAATCTCAAAATAACATCATAATAACATACCAGAAATAATATATAACACGAATAAAACATTCCAACTTTAAAATAATATTAATATAATATATGATTGCTACCTGGGTACCTGTATTTGCTATGGCTATAGTTAATATCCAATCTGCCAAGATGCTATGATTCATAATTGAATATAAGTTTCTTTGAAAAACTTGAAAACCCTTTAAAATACAGATACAACTTGACAGAAATAGCTGTCTACTAGCTAACTGAAAACAGAGTAATGAACTAATGAAAGTGAAATGGCTATAAAATCTTTTGCAAAACTTAGAAACACTTCAAAATACAAAAACAATGCGCTAGAAATAGCTAGCTACTAGCTAATTAAAAGCAGAGTATTGAGCAACCTTAAGAAAATGAAATAGCTATATACCTACATCCTTCTCATGACCTCACTAGCTATCTAATAACAACCATATATATTACTACTAATAATAATTTTTAGTAGCTGCTAGCTTAACACAATATAATTAGATAGCTATGCATCTCTGAAATGAAATAACATGAAATTCAATAAGTTATAGGTTTTTATAAGCATAAGCAATAGTTGGCCCTAACTGTCCTAACATTCAAACGGATTCCTAAATAGAAACGCATTAACTCATCCTTTCAGTTGTGTAAATAAAATTTAATAGTTTCTAAACGTAAAATTTTTCGTTTTGCAATATATGTGAATAAAAACAAAAAATATGGAAAAAAAATAAATAAACCATGGTTTATTTTAGTTGGTTCCAACCATGTTTTTCCTAGTTCGTTTAAGCCATTTGGCTTAAACCAGCCAACCATGGTTTAGACACAAAACCATTGTTACTTTTTACGCTTGTGATAGGTAAAAGTGTTGCACGTTTCTGTCTTTGTATCACATGTTTTCGATGATGTTGATTTGAACTTTGCCCTTGCTAGGCCTTCAGGACATCTGCCCACTCTGCTTCTTTCCAGTTTCATTTTGCAACCGATGATACTTTCTTCTGTTCTTCGTCTTTTCTCCTGATTTGCTGCTCCCATGCGTGTTGACCTGCCCTGTAGAGTTTGTGAGGTTTGCATAGTAAAAAAAAAAACTTTCCTGGAGCTATTTTCAGGGCGATTAGAGGAATGTTTTCCAATTTTCCATCAGTCCGGTCAAAATGACATACTATAGAACTGCTAAGAAGATGCATGGATAGTTACTGTTAGTGGCAGAAATGGGACGCCCCATCTGCTAAGCACCGAAAAAAATCTCTGCAACAGTTGCTAAATCAAAGATGCACGGTAACTCGTATATTTTGATCCTATGTGTTACGGCTAAATATTTTATAATGCATTTTACTTAAAAGTAGTAGCTCTAAAGTACAAGATTGTCGAGTTTTTCGTTATTTCTATGGTGTAAAAACCCGATCTAATAGGACATAATGAATGACGGTTCCTTTATAATGGGCAAAAAATACATCAAGAATCAGCTGAGAAACCACCCACCTCGAAAAAAAAATCTGCAACAGCAGTGCTATGTGCCTCTGCTTTTGCCTCTCTTAGGACATCTATTGTGATGGATTAGGGAACCTTTGACGCATTAAATAATGATAATTATTGTTGTATTGTAAGTCATCTAAGGAGACTGTTGATGTTGGTGTGCCACAAGGCTCAGTTCTTGGATCCGTTATTGTTTAATATTTATATTAATGACATTTCATCAATTGGTGATGTTAAGTCTTTACTATTTGCAGATGATGCTGTCTTTTACATTAACAATAGTTCATTACTGGTTGCGTTACAAAAACTGCAAAAATTCATTAATGACCTCTCAGTTTGGCTTGTGGCGAATAAATTAACACCAAACACAGATGAAACCAAGATTATGCTGTTTAGTTCAGCAAGAGTTAATGAATTACTTAATGTATATTTTAATGGCATTAAACTTGAATGGGTGAAGTCCTTCAAATATCTAGGTGTTACAATTGATGACAAACTGAAGTTCAATCAACACGCAACCATTCTCCGCAACAAACTAAGCAAAGCAAAAGGTGTTATTTATTCTCTCGAAATATTTCCCTAAAGAAGGAGAACTAAGTCTGTACTATTCTTTGTTATACTCGCAACTGACTTATGCAATTATTATATGGGGTGGAGCGAGTCATGAAAATATTTTGAAGCCGATTAAAACATTAATGAATGATACTCTGAGGATAATACTGAGAGTAAAACACGATCGAAATAATGTACCACTGGTCTCTACCAATACGATGTACGTA
The DNA here is from genome assembly GCA_001587735.2 of Parhyale hawaiensis. NCBI lineage: Eukaryota > Metazoa > Arthropoda > Malacostraca > Amphipoda > Hyalidae > Parhyale > Parhyale hawaiensis. Next base: position 23,072,162 of record LQNS02015105.1, read on the forward strand.
AGTCTTAATGTTTTAAAATTTCAGGATGTTTATCGCTATTTTTTAGTTAAGTTTGTTCGAATGGCTCTTTCTGATGAGAATACATTTTATGAGAGTCATTTTAAGCCTTTACAAGTTGACAGACACTATGACATAAGATGTAACCGATTTAATTTACCTACGATTAGGCTTGAAATAGAGAAACAGTTCACTGTATTTCAATGTGTCAAAAAGTTCAATAATTTTCCAGAATGTTTGGTGCAGCCTCTGTCACATAGAGATTTTAAATGTCGGTATAGAGATTTTTCCCATCGTCATTAGAGTGACGAATAAATGCTATATGCCCAATAAGCAATATAGCTTTTTAGGGGCTTGTCTCTAATTTTTTTTTCTGTATTTCTTAGCTGTTTTTATCTTTCCTGTGATTTGGAGACAATAAAAGTGTTAAAGTGTTATGTCTCACCCTTGATGAATTAAATAATAATAATTGTTCATGTCTGAAGGGTATATGACCTGTGGCAACTGTAAGGCCCGCTGCAGACGATAGTCTTTTGTCTTGTGTTTTCACTTCACCGCGTTCGAATATTTCGACTATCCCTGCAAACACGACTGCGTGTCTACCAAAATTCCGATAAAATGTTTACCGTCGTATTCTTTGGCTTAGCCCGTGTCACTATTGCAGTGTCTTGTGTCTTTTAAAATTTTTAGTGATTTTCGTTTGAGAAAGCAGATTTCTTTTTTGTTGTTTACACAGACCCAGCAACGCATTCGAACGCGGTGAAGTGGAAACACAGGACATAAAACTATCGTCTGCGGCGGGCGTTATAGGTACCCTGCGGCACAGAAAAAAACGGGTCGAAAGTGAACGCTCGTGACTGAAGAAATAACTGACGTAGAAAGGTTTGCCGAAAATTGAATGAAATTGTATATGCTGAAGTTGTATATTGCTTAGAACAACTGCTTGAAACGATCACCTTGGTGCCGAAGACAGCGCTTAACCTGTACTTTTTTCAACGTTGCTCTGTAGGCGGTATGTTAATCGTTGTTGATGGAAATTCAAGATTTTTCTGAAATGCTATCGTTGGTGTAGTGTCATAAACTGAAGTAGTCAAGGTACCTCTTTTGTCTACGAACGTGAAGAAGTGCCCTTTCTTGTTTTTACGCGTGGTACATCGAGGAATATATGAGTGACAGGTGTTTACTCGTAAATATTTTTTTCCTCCATCACTACTGTATTTTCCTGAGGTGCTGCACAGGTTTAACCCGCAAAAAGCGACTCGGCACTATCTGAAACACTAAATATTTAAATGATGCTACTCTTGCCGCGCACCCCAAATGCGAAGCTCACACATGCTGGTTTGTGCTGTAGATATATGCCAACTGGTCCCAGAAGAATGCACGGCTGCAGTTGACCGCCGATCTTTAAGAGCTACAGCGCCATCGACAGAAGGCCCTTGTGCGACTTCCTGCTACCCCCGACAATCCCCATTTAATTATGAATAGGGTTCGTACCTCGGCAATAACATCCAAACACCGAATGCTGACTCAGCAATCCGAGTGCAAGAACTCGCCTGGTGGCAATTGTCTCGAATCTACGCATTCCGCACCTATCAGTAACTCTCAAGTATTCTGCTTCTGCGGATAGGCTATCAGATTTTGCAGTACTATCCAGCGAGAATATTGTGAAATCTCATGACTTGTATCGGAATTTATTTTTACACTCAACAGTTGAAAAGTTGCTTCCTGTGACCCAAACAACCCGCATGTGAAGAACAGTAGTGCAAATATAGTCTCCGTCATGTCCGCTAAAAGTAGCCGCCCTCGAATTCTAATTGATACTGATGTCGGAATCGACGATGCCGGTGCCATTTTTATGCTGTTAGAGGCCCACAAGAAAGGATTCGTCGAAGTTGTCGGCGTTACCACCACTTTCGGGAACACTACCGTCGACCACGTGATCAAGAATGTCTTACGGCTTCTGGACGCAGTCAAACTCTTGGGGCAGGTACGTATGCATTCCCGGTGTGTTTTTTTCGACTGCAAGTACTGAATGTGTTGCCTGTGAAAAATGCGTGGAAGTAAACACTATAAGTGCAATAATTGCTGCTCATACGAGATAGATTTTTATTTATTTAGTCTTTATAGTCTCCTACAAAAATGCTCGTTGGTAGTACCCAGAAATCTGTAGTTTATTTGCAATTAGTAAACAACTTTTAGTAACTTTATTCAACTATCTATGGAAATTGTTATCAACTTGTACAAGAAAAACAGCTTATAGCGGCAGTACCGAGATGGAAAACATTGTTTGCCTCTAGACCTGCTGGCAGTAGTGACAAGCGGAAGTCATCAATTAGACAACATTATTAAACAGATCTGATAATCTCAGTCACAATATTTCCTTGTCCCATTCCGTGGCCACCGGAACCCAGGTTGCCTTGATTCTTCAGCCTCGCACATGATATCCTTTACTATGTGGCATTGCACGCAGCATTTAATAATTTGAGACTTTTCCCGGTCCTGCCCCACGTATGATAGCTGCTTCTTCGGTTCCTCAGTCTTCACTGTTCATCCATCTCGAGTATAATCGGTTTGCGATTATTCCTTTCGAAACTCGATGCGGAATCACGAATCTAACGCTGTGGAGTGAAGGTGCGAACGTGTAAAGGCTAATATTAGATTAGACCGTCTCGATGGAAGTAGATGGATTTAAGGTGTAAGCCAGCTCATTTTCCCCCCGGTGTGTCATGTGTGCAAGGTATTAAATAGTGTCATTCTTACGAGAAAGTGAGTTAGTAGCGTAAGTTAAGGAGCTAAATCTAAGCTTAGGAACCCTAGATATCACGTGATCTGATGCTTAAAAGTTGGATTTCCTGCTATCTATCTTGCGTTGTTATTTCGTTAATAGGTGCGTATTACGTCGTATGGATAGTAAACATAGTAATTTTTAAGTAGTTACCTTAACATCAGCTCCAGTTAGCTCTTTACAGATCAAGTGAATTTCAAGGTCCACTTTCAAGTAGTGCCATTCCTTCGAAAGTTGGTATTTGATGACAGTAAAGGATTGAATATGCAGCGTTAATTATACAATATATATGTATAATCTGCTAGTCCTCGATATGTGTCATGGATCTGTTTTTAAAATGAGGATCTATATCAAAAAACAGGACATAAATCTCCTTAGTATGCCCGGACAATATAGTGCTGCGGAAAGAAGCTGGGAGGATTAAAGGGAATCTATCAACATTATAGTAGCACAGTAGAACTGAAGCAGAGACTCTCAAAACAGAGAAAACGTCTGAAAGAGAGACTCCGAGACGAGGAAAAGCTAGAAACGTAGACACTGTACAGCGCCACCTGTCGTAAATTGTAGCAACAGCCGACACAACTGATGTGACCAGCAGTAAGGTGTAGTAAAAATTCGTAGTGCATTCAACAGTACACAACTTCACGGCTTCCTGTGATGTTAGCTTGAGAAACTATGGTGCTACTTTTGTAGGGGAAACGAGCGTACTGTAGAACTAATTTTAAAACCGAGACTACTCCAAAAACTTAGACAATATTCGTCTACTGCCGCCTATCTAATCTAATCTAATATGGCTGGTCACGTCGTAGTAGCTAAGAAAAGACACGAAAAAAAATTGCTCATGCAGCACATTACTGATACTATTTAATGCAAGCAAGTTGTATGTTATTTCTCTCTTTAAATCTTCACTAATAATAGCTTGAGTAGTTGAAAGAAGTCCAAATTTCATGAAAATACGAATCATGTGCAGACTATGCCCTTCAAAAAGTAAAAGATAAGGTTACCTTCATATGAGCACTAAACAAATTCAAGAACACATACATCGATACCTGAAACTTAAAATTTTGAGCCTATTTGAATTGCAGCGTAAGAAATGCGACGTATCGTGAGAAATACCTGCATAGCTACCTATGGAGTCATATACTTTTATTTCGTTAAAAGGAGTTCTACTTAAGCCATGTTCAATTGGGCGCCAAAATTAAGCAGTCAGGCTTGACTTGTTCGAAACTTGAGGCAGGTGCGCTGGCTTCGACCCGTTAAATTTAATTTCAGGTATTGACCCTTGATCGGTTACCCTTTGGTCGTCTAGAAATTCTATGTTGCTTAGTAGATGGAGTTTTGAGCAGGCTCAGCGTAATCGCTTGGCTTCTAACACAAAACGCTTTAAAGTGGCGAAGCCAAAACTGCTGTTCAAAGTTACGGACAAGCCAAGCTTGAGAGGCTGAATTTCGGGACCCAATCGAACGTGCCTAATCACACACACCTCCCTAACCGGACTTAATTTCATGCCTCAACTGTTAGCATGTCAGCATACCTCCCGCTTTGTTAATATACCTATTCGCCAGCCATAGTAGACTGGTATTGTGATTTTAAAAAATAATAGTTTATATCCAAAAAATAATAGTTTACCTCTACATAGAAAGTGATGCCTCACCCGGTAAGGTAGTATATATACCAGGTAGCAAAGAGTTTAACGGGAGGATTCAATGATGCTATAATATAACTTAATCGTGACCGTATGTAGCCGAATGACGTCTCACCGAGCCTTTGAGTCGGACCTCAGACCTTCGTAAGTGGGGCTCTTCAATTCTATTCAGATATATTAGCGGTGTTATGTTCTTGATACGAAAGAAACCATAGGAATAGTTATTGCTCAAACTTTCTGTACTTGTCGACAACCATTTTACCGTGTTTTGTGTATGGGTATAGTTCCAGTAACCGGCCAGTCAGGAGCGGGAGTTTAAATGATTAAGACGAAAAAATACTGTGATACATATGTTTAAATAGGTGTGTTTTGTGAAGATCACTGTGAATTAAATTTGATGTGTAAAGAAGGCTGCACTTCAAAGAACAAGTTAAATCAGGGTGCCGTACCAGCCCAAATCTTGCCTCTGGGTCAGTGAAGTTTCCACCAGCCTCCACTGCAATTTTTAGTGATAATTGTTTATTGTTCAATTCTTATGCGGTATGTTCTCTTCATTTATTTATGTACTGAAGGGATGAAATTTGCAATTGACGACGATTTTTCTGGTACAATTAGTTAAAATACTCTAAGGCTGCTCAGCCTTTACCATTCGTCGGATGTGGTGTCCTTGATGACGCCATTTTTCGATGCTAGTTTCTCGCGAGTCCTCCTGTTACGTTCTTTGCTTCCTGGGCACCTAATACCATCATTTTGATCAGTAACTAAATTCTCCGTTAATTTCAGATTCCAGTATACCGCGGGGCAGAAATGCCGCTCGTTCGTCCATATTTTGTCAACGAGATAAAGTACTTCGGCGAGGACGGCTTTGGTGGAACAGGCTTGCCACACCCCGACCCTACATCTTACCTGCAGAGCCAAACTGCCGCAGTCAAGATTGTCGAAGAAGTAACGAAGCGGCCAGGTAAATATTGGTGGTAATTATTAACCATTAGTGCGGCAAATAGTCTGACTAGCTTTTTATTTGGTAGTGGGAAAACTGGGATAGTAATCTAGTACCGAGGGATTTTTGCATATTCATCGTACTTTCCCTGACCACTGGATGCAGAAGTGCTTGAATGTCACGCGTGTGTTGTAGTGATGTGACCTCGGAGTAAAGATACGAGGATGTGATTTGAACTCAAGTTATGTTACACACAATCAAGAATCGCATTCCCAGAGAGTGTTCATTGGCCAATACCTAAGCTTCGGTCAGCTCTGAGCTATTGCTGTTGCGTTATTACATAGTAAAACAGGGGAATTTTTTACTTTAGGTGAGCCAGCCTATTTTCTTTATTCATGGTCAGATCGTTTTGAAAGTTGCACAGTATACGTATTTTACTTAAATTTCTTGTAAAATAAGTACATTTAAAAAGCTAAAAGCGTTATCAAAAATTCATTACAACTGTAATATGAAAGAAGTAAAGGTGGTTAGTGTTCGGACGAACTGGCGAGTTACTCTTTCCAACCAATAAAAAACTTGCGAGACGCGGTGGTTGACCAATGAGAGTGACGCTTTGGTGTCAGCCAATGAGCAGCGTGTATACTGTATGGCTGCAACTATTGGGGGACTTACCCTAATTTTTCGAAATTTCAGATGGTATCAGGGATTTTTAGAACAATTTTTGAGTTTTTCAACATCTTATTTGACAATAGGCTACGTAAATAATTAATAATTATGCACTACCGCGTATATTCCGCATATATTGAGACGAGCATAAAGTGTTTATTTATAGCGTGAAGCTTCTGTTTAGCCTATATTCTATTATAAATATTTGGAAATTATTTTAACTTTTGGGGGAATCTGAACTTCCCTTTTAAGTGATTTTCTTTTTTGCCGGTAATCGCTTTAGAGTGCGGACGTATAGCTGCTATTTCTTGTGGTGTTGTGTTCTTATTGGTATATTTTGCAGTAAAAACATTTTATTTTCATTATTTATGGTTTGATTGTTTTCAAACCCGCACAATAGACGTAAAATTGAATTTGAAGAACATTTTATTATATTTTTCTTGAATTTGTTTGGTAAGTGTACGTAAGATTAGGATAGGTTAGCGTAGGGTAGGTTAGCTTAGGGTGGGTTAGGATAGGGTAGGTAGTTTCATAACAATCGGACCCTAAATAAAGAAAATAGACTGGCTCACCTAAAGTAAAAAATTCCCAAATAGAATAAAATGTTCTTCAAATTCAATTTTACGTGTATTTTGCGGGTTTGATAACAATTGAACCATAATTAACGAAAATAAAATGTTTGTACTGCAAAATATACCAATAAGAACACAGCACCACAAGAAATAAAAGCTATGCGTCCGCACTCTACCGCGATCACCGGCAAAAAAAAATCACTTAAAAGGGAAGTTGAGATTTCCCCAAAAGGTAAAATGATTTCCCAAATATTTATAAAAGAATATAAATAGAAGCTTCGCGCTATAAATTAACACTTTATGCTCATCTCAATATATGCGGAATATACGCGGTAGTACATAATTATTAATTATTCTAAAATTCCCTGATACCATCTGAAATTTCGAAAAACTGGGGTAAATCCCCCAATAGTTGCAGCCATACAGTACCTATACACACTTCTTATTGGCTGACACCAACGCGTCACTCTTATTGGTCAACCAACTCGTCACGCAAGTTCATTATTGGTTGCAAAGCGTAACTTGCGTCAAGCAGGCGTATTATTGGTAGAAATGAAGAAAGTTTAATATCAATATTACTTTAAAACTATTGAGAAAATCGGGTCATAGTGCATAAACTGCACTTCTGGATTTTCAACATTCCCAACAATAGTGTATGATGAATTAGTGTGTAACAATGTTAATAATCATATTTCAGATGGGGGATATCCATTTGGATGTTTTCAACAATGTATTTACTGAAATTAATATGTAAGGTGATTAAAATAATTTCTCCAACGGGCGGTGTACGTCCGCCATCTTCCGCTCTCCGCGTAAAGACTTAAACAAAAACAATCACGCCGTAGGCCGTTTCGTAATACGGTGCTTTGCCTTGGCGTGTAGCGATTGCAGTGAACAACATTGGTCAATAATTCAAAAAATATACAAAAATAGTGATGCCGCTGATGATATTTTCATTCGTCACGGTCACGGAGTGTTGTCAAGTGTAGTGAGGTGCACATCCTGTGGCCAGGACGCAATAAAAACCTATAGGGAGAAGACGAAGCATTAACTAGGTACATTTTGTGGTGTGTTGAAAGGAAAGATATAAGTGTGATATTATTAATTAATTTAACTTGCTACAATGTGGCTCTTACTCATAAGGTTAGGTAGGCAAGGACTGGTTCTGTTAATATCCTATGAAAAAAAAAATATATATATATATATATATACCAGTCTAATGCAGATAAAGCTGTTGCTATATGGATATTAGCTGAACCAGTCCTTGCCTACCTAACCTTATGGGTAACAGCCCCATTGTAGCTTGAAAAATGTTTCCCCCACCCAAAATGTTCATTTTAGTATCCCTGAATGCTAATCCAACTGCAAGATTTCTTGGAAATGTTGAAAATCCAGAAGTGCAGTTTATGCACTATGACCGAAAATTGTAAAATTCACGGGAATAAAATGTTCTTAAAATTCAATTCTTCGTCTACTGTGTTAGTTTCAAAACAATCTGACCTTGAATAAAGAAAATAGACTGGCTCGTCTGAAGTAAAGAATTGCCCTTTTAGATTAATACTAGACTGTTCATGACCCATTGCGACACTAAACAAATATTTTAAAATGCGTTTTTTTTTGTATTCCAAAATACATAAGACGAACGTTTGTTTTTAAAATAAAAGTTCAGCCGAGCTGTATCCAGGACACAGTGATCCCAGAGCTATGTTGATGCTGAATGAAAAAAAAATTGATGAATTACTATTCTACAATCTCCAATGAGCTTCAATAGAGAGGAGAGAGCCAGGAGCTTCGTCCGTGAAGCTCTAGAGTCGCTTATGGCTGCAGCCAGTCGCCTTATGCACCAATCGCATATCAGTAAAGAGTCTGCTATGAATGCAGCCAATCACCGTATGCTCCAATCGCATATCGTTACATCGGTTTGTCTGCTGCTTCCCCGTAAAACTTGCTGCTCCACACTCACTTCCACCAATGAGATTCATGAATGCGTCTCACAGCCACAACAGATCTGGTTGACTCGCTGGCGAATCTGTGAATGGACTGCAGGTCTCCCTCCTCCTCTATTGAAGCTCCTTGGAAATATCCGAGCCCCTCTCAGTTTGCTTCCCCGAGTATAAAAACAAAGATTGTGTGCACGGTGCTCACACTTGAATCGCCATGCTGCGTCTGGAGTGGTAAAATTATGAATCTAATAATAATGTGTGCACAGTGGCCCTCAGGTGTATATTCTGACGGGCCCTTTCCCTGTCACAATATATGTATATGGGACTCACGAACCCAGGGCTGTCCCGAGTGCCTTCTCCGCAGGGGATATTGCAGCTGGTCAAGCGCGCAGTTCCTGCTGAGAAGGTTAGTTTTCTAGGTTCGGTAGGTTCTCTATACTTCCGTTTCTGTTTCACGAGATAGGCTGTCGATCGAAATAGCCAACCTAGTCCGCGGGACACCTCTACATGTAGGTGAGAAAATCGCTCATTTATCAGTGAAACTGGATAAATGCCCCTTTTCTTCAAGTGTTTTTTTTTTTTTTACTTTTTTTCTTGTTGAGACGCTTCGCGTGCCCATAGCAATGGTCTTCTTTATTACCTCCGCCCAGAGGGTTATGTTTTCGTTGAGTTTGTCTTGCTGTCTGTCACCAATATAACTCAAAATGTTATGGACGGATTTTGACAAAATTTGCAGGGATCGTTAGGTATGTTATGGGAACAGATGATTAACTTCTTAGAAGATCCGTTTGTTTCTTTGTTTGTTTGTCTGCCTCAATTTTATTAATGCCATAACTAAAAAACTTATGGACGGTTTTTTATGAAATTTACATGAGTTGTTGGGTAGCTATGTGACGAAGAGTAATTGATCAAATTTTTGTGATCTGGCGGTTCGTATGTTTGTCACTGTTTTTAATTTTATGCTTGTTAGCACAATGACGCAAAAAGTTACCAATGGATCTTTATGTAATTTTACAGGAGTTGTTAGCGACGTTACTAGACATAAATGATTAAATTTTGGTGATGATCGGTTGGTCCGTTTGTGTGTTTGACTTATGTTTGTCATAATGCTTGTTAGCAGCATAACTCAAAAAGTGATGAACGGATCGTCAAGAAAATTGCACAAACTGTAAACACTATCAAAAGGCACAGATGATTAGATTTTGGTGTTGACACAAAGAAGATTATGGTTTTAGAGCCAATTTCTATTTTTTCGTTACAGTTGCCATGCTTGCCGGAGACACGCGCTTTCAGAGTGCTCTAGTTTACAATATTGTTCACTTAATGCGTAATCTGACGAGAAAAATTTGCCGCTTGTCGCCATGCGCGGTGTTCCCCGGGTGCACTATCGTCGTTCACGACCACTTTGCGTTCACGTAAGCTTTCCTGCGTGCGCCACCACTAAAATAAACACTACCTAAGCTAACCTTACCTAGCCTAACCTAACCTACACTTACCTAACCTAACCTCCGTACCTAACTTTCTAACCTAACCTTACCCAACTTAACCAACCTAACCTTTCAAACCTAACCTTACCTAACCTAACTTAATCAGCGATACAGCGATCAGCGCAGTGCGCCAACTTGAACGTCGCTCACACGCACACGATCTGCGTACACAAACACGCACACAAAGCGGTCGTGAACGACGATAGCGCCTCCCTTGTTTCGGTTTCCTCGAATTCCTCGACGTATTGCAAGTCTTTTCCCCGCTTCCACGACGAAACGAAGTTGCTGTGGGCAGTAAAGTGTAAATGACGTGTTTCATATTACTGTATATTTTTTTTACAACATTATATATTTTTTTGCAGCACAACTATTTATGATTTAATGTAGCTACTGTATAAGTATGCTTAAATTGACGTCAATTATATTTTACACACGTCTGTTTTATTTACCGTATAAGTATGCTTGAATTCACTACAATCATATTTTACGGACGTCTGTTTTATCTATTGTGTAAGTATGCTTGGATTGACTACAATTATATTTTACAGACAGTTGTTTGTCTACTGTATAAATACGCTTGAATTAACGGTAGTTTAATTTTACTGATGATTGTTTTATATACCAATGGGCTAGGTTAGTTAGGTTCGCTGATGTCATGGGGAGCAGCGACCCGGGGAGACCCTGTAGGTTGCCTTAGCTTTAGCTAGGCCTTCGGGTTGCCTTTCCTTCGTGCCCACTATGCTTCCTTCCGTTTTCATGCTCCCTAACTCTTTACTGATATGGATGACTTTCCTCTTTGCTTCTTCGCTCCAAACTTGCCGTTTCCCTAGCGTGTTTTTCCTGCATTGGAAATTTTGTATGTCCCTTCTTTCTTCCTGTGTGAGATCGCTTTTGTTGAAACCTGAGCTTAATCTACTCAGTATAGAAGAACTTTTTTTGTCTTCTTTCTGTTTTCACTATTCCAATTCTCATTCATCTAGGACTGGAACACCATCGTACATGGGTTCCACATTTCTGTATAGACATTATTTCCTTTTTCGAAACACCGCGTTTACAAGGGCGGCCCCAAACCAACGTATAATGTAATTTACCGCTCAGGGGACAATATAGGCCATAGTTAGGTTCGCCCATCGAGTTAGGTTCGCCCATCGAGTTAGGTTCGCCCATCCTAAATTATGGGGAGCAGCGCCCTCAGGGAGATTGTATAGGACTATAGGTTATTTTAGCCATTAGCTAGGCCATCAGGACGCCTCTTTCGTGCCCACTTGATTTCTTAAATTTTCCATCTTCATACTCTTACTCATGATGCTTTGTTTTGTTCTTCCTCTTCTCTCCCGATTTGCTGTTCCCATGCGCATTGACTTGTGCATGGGTTCCACGTTGCTCTTGCCGTTTTTCATGTCCCTTCTTTTTCCTCTCTTTGGATCACAGTGTACTCTGTGAGTAGGGAGGCTTAAACTAGGAACATAACTATAGTGTAATTTAATCTAGCTGGTTTGAATATCTAAGGTGAAGTGCATGTGTTATCGCTGGCACCCCTCACCAACATGGCGCTGGCGAAGTCGCTGGATCCGGCGCTGCTGCATAAACTCGCCAGTCTGCACATCATGGGAGGGACCGTGGTCGGTAAGAGTAATTATTTTACCTACTCTTTCGTTACCAACAATATCTCCAGGCCAGCGTTTATTTTTATTCCTAAAAATCAGCGTGTTGTTTCTTTCTTGAAAAAAGACTGTATTCTCAACTGTCAGTCCAAACGTTTCGGACGTGCGGTTTTTTTTTTTTTTTTTTTTTTTTTCGAGTTAAACTGAGGTTCAGTTCTACTGACCCAAAATATAAGTATATATTTCATATGATCATGCAAAATAAATTTGCAAGCGCCGAGGCTCCTATCGATTTAAAAATATAAGTAGCGCTTTACGTACGGAAGCTCACCTTTTGTGTGAGTATAGCTCTTGATATTGTATTGTAAAATTCTGTGCACGAATAAACCTTGCGAAATAACTAACAGCACAAGTAACAAACTGCCTAGTGGCAGGTCCTCCACATCACAGTCTCCTGGTCCCCAATGCGGACTGTAGCAGCCAGCCTCCGCGTGCGTTGCGGTGTGCGTTTCTGCAGAGGAAAAGTCCATCGATACTCGGCTCGCTCTAATCAACTGCAACTTTAGCCTTAAGCCACACAGGGTCAAATTTTCTTTACGTCTCCAATAATGCTGTTCCTACGAGATACCCACGGTAGCAGCAGGCTTACGTTCTGCGCTCACACTTCTTGTATTGCAGATTCAAGGTCAACCGAGGGAAGCGAGCTTTTTACTGATCTGGGAGTGCTGACTCGGCAATTGTAGGAATGCAGAGCGGCCGTGGGGTACTCACCTTCCTTAGAGATGAGGGGTAGTAGGGCAGTAGAGGAGCGCGTGTCGTTGAAATGGCGCCATGGTTCTTGACGACCCGTGATCGACTGCAGCCACACTTACTCCTCTGGGGGCTGTGGGTTTGTATGAGCAGTACGCACCAGTGCATGTGAGCTTCTAAGTTGAGGGTGTGCTCTAGTTGACCTAACTTTACTCCTGAATTTTGTCCGTCGGATTAGGGTTCAAAAGAACTATTGGAAACTAATCAAGTGACTTTTCCAAAGCCAACTAATGTGACGGGTAACTTTTTTTTTTTTGCAACCTTTTGTGTGCTCACAGAAACACAAGAAAATATTCGCAAGCTGAACAGTGCGTGTGGAGACCAAGTGGCGGTCAGGAGAGCGCCTTTAGGGGAGGATGAGTCCTCGAAACTTTTCTAGCGAGAGAAAAAGCGCTGCTTTTGCTGATGAAAAATAGCTAACGGTATCTTGAGAAGCAGCAAGTAGCGGCAGGTTTACTGGTAGCTCTTATAGTAAAAAATAATATGTTAAATGTTACAATTAGCTGAAGCTCCTAGCTCAGTGAGTGTATCATTATAATGTAGCTAATCAGGGCAGAATTAAGCCCTTTAGAAGCCCTAAGTGCTGAAGACTTTGGTGCCCCCCCCCCCCACTCTATATACAGTGACGCCAAAACTAAACTCTGCACTGGCAGTATTTTTATAATTTTGTCAGTTACACTAACTTTTATGTTACTGACCATATGAAATTGTATATACCGTATAGCAATAGATTAGTCGTCGTAGTGATTGCCAATTTTTGTACCTAATATACAAATTTCGATACTTCAAGATATTTTCATTGAAACATAAAGGAATTTAAATACACAGAGCATCAAGAAACCCCTCAGTTAAGAATTAAACCATAAGGCAGAAAATTTTTCTTAATTTCAGATACTTACTATCTTTAATTGTGCTAAGAGTTGCTCCATTGTATTCAAATTTGTCCCTGATGAAAGTGGCTCATACCGTCATTATATAATTATAAATGGCTGCAGAAAATTAGTGCTTCACGAAAACCCCGTTATCTCCTGAGCTTTTTACTTTTCAAAGGGCTTCTTGAAGAAAATTCAACATTTATCATGAAAAATTGGTTTCATAAAATGCATCAGTACTATATAATAATTCACGTCGTGTTTTTATTTATTTATATATATATATATTTATATCTTTCCTGTCACGCTCGATAGGAATAAGATAGGAGAAAATTCAGATTTCAAAATGTAAAAAACTGCAATCTTTTTCTTCGGCAAAAAAAAAAAAGTTGGGTACCTTGCAATCTTTTTCTTCAGTATTAGCTTATAGAACTGATAAGATAGGAGAAAATTCAGATTTCAAAATGCGAAAAAAAAGTTGGGTACCTTGGAATCTTTTGCACCTTGGAATCTTTTTCTTCAGTATTAGATAGGGGAAAACTGAGGAAGCCCAAAAGACGGCGGGGGTTTTGGTGAAGTGTTAATTTTTTGCCGTCATTTATCATGACGGCACGGGCCACTAGTTACCTCCGCCAAGGAGGTTATGTTTTCGCCGTGTTTGTCTGTCTGTCTGTCTGTCTGTTTGTCTGTTTGTCTGTTTGTCTGTTTGTCTGTTTGTCTGTCACCAGGATAACTCAAAAAGTTATGGACCGATTTGGATGAAATTT
>LQNS02015105.1:23087813-23101198 GCA_001587735.2 Parhyale hawaiensis
AGAAGAAAATTAAGAAGCAAATAAGAGAAGAGGAGATTCCGCACCGAAGAAGCAAATAAGAGAAGAAGAGATTCCGCACCGGCCTAGAGGCATTAGGCAAACGTATAGGTTATTGCGTGAATTCTTCACGCACGGGTCCACTAGTTATTATATAGTACTGATAATTTAGATATTATTTTCCCAATACCTAGCCTCTTTCTCAGAGATCGTTAGAAACTTATACGACTCCTTGATGCACGCTGGATTCTCCATCCGAAGAGTAGGCAGAAGACTGGCATGTGATGAGGTAACTGTTCACAGACATCCGAAAACTGGCAGTGTTCGAAATCGCCAAAATCAAGCCGTCCTAGGGTAACCTCGTACAGAGAAGATCGCGTATTGAGAATCCAAAGTATTAGAAGTTTGCAGATCTGAAGCTGCTCTTGAAATTCAAAACTAGTATACTCTTGTGCAAACGTGTTCTGGTTCTACAATTCATAATAAATTGAAGGAATATGGGTAACCCATAATAAATTGAAGGAATATGGGTTGCGCGGCTGCATCAAACCGAAGGTGTCGTTTGCAGTTCGTCAAACGCCATGGGGATCGTGACACGTCTTCCTGGGGAAGATGGGTATATACTGACAAAAGCAAGTTAAATGGGCATTATTAGGTAGGGCAGTGATGAAAAGCTGAATGGTCGACGAAAGAAAGATGAAGAATTTCATCCCAAGTGTGCTGTTTGAACACTACAAAGTGGACGAGCTTCTCTCATGATATGGTGAACAATCAGCGATCATGGTCCTGGGCCTGTTTTTTTTTATACGGCCAATTTAATTCATTTCAATACCGGGACCCGGTCAAACATCTTGTACCCTATTATGATGGTAATTTGTCAGTGAATTCTATTTTAATGCATAGCACTGCCTTAATATGCACAGCTACCGGAAATTCCACCTGTGCCTTCACATTACACGTTTGAATTGGACTGCCCAGTCACCAGACTTGAATCCATTAGAGTATGCTTGGTATTATATCTAGAACCAGTTATACAACGAAAAGATTCATTATCTTGATGAATGCTAGACAAAAATAAGAGCGGTACGCCCTTTCACCGGAGTTCTGTAGGAAACTAGTCGAAGACATTGTGCTCTGTCAAATCACCGAGTAGTTATGCTACTAAATGTTGACAACTCATCATTGTTTGTACATATTGCTTAACAACTAACTAGCCTAACATTGTTCCCATCTGCGGACTTTTATTATTCCTCCTGATTTGATTACATCCTATTTTTAAAGACGGGAACGCTTGATATGTTATTAAACGGTATAGTAATTGAAAGAGGAAATGTTATTTAATCGAATGTTGTTAATTATGGTCATTGGTCAGTAAAACTAAAATTTAGCGTAATTTAGACTCTTATAGAAATATTGCCAGTGCGGAATATTTTTCTAGTGCCACTGTTCATGTAAATAGAAATATTAACATAAATCACACAAACTTTTATCCATCGAAATGAAACAAATATACCAGTAGGACAGAAAACATTTATTTTTGTACACTTTCCTGTTTGAAATGGTTCTTCCTGTTTTCCTTTTTATTGGTGAAGCCATTGATCAGATCCTCAAAACAGATCTTACGTAGCGTTACACATCTGTTTCCATCTATACTTACCAGAGATATAGTATATCCAGCCTGCCTTGTTGCAGTGTTGCTATGACAGGATTTTTAATATGCTTTAATTTAGAAAAAATGAGGTCAAGTGCAAAATTTACCACCATTAATGTTGAAAATATATATGATGACAAATGAAGAATTTGTCGTGACCTCCTTTGCCTTTACCTTGCCTAATGGTTGATCCAGCCATGTAGGTAATGTAGAAATATGAAATTTACATTGAGTAGTCTATACGGTATTCATTATCGAAGTGAATAGCAAGAAATGTTATCTGAAATGGTATTCGCCATCCAAATGCATGGCACTGCTTTACAGCGTGTGAATAGTTTTATTAAAGCGGTTGACCATTGTTCCATAAATTGACAAATATTAACTCGAAACTTGGCGGATGGAATCTTAACCCAATTTTCATTTTCCTCACTCTGGATCACAGTGTGCGCTGTGAATAGGTAGGCTTAAACCAAGAATATAATAATAAAGATGATAATAATACTACTGAATCTTCATTTTTCCTTAGGGGACATACGAATGATAGGATGGGCCATAGGCCATAGGCCATGAGGCCAGTTTTCCCACCCTATGTTGTGGGACTAGCGCTCCAGAGGCCCTGATCGGTTACTTTAGCTTGGCCTTCTGGATGTCTGTCTTTCGAGCTTACTCCCTGCCTTCTGTTTTTCATACTCGCGCTAATGATGCTTTGTTCTGTACAGCCTCTTCTCTCCCGACTTGCTATTCCCATGCACGTTGGGCCTGTGAAAGAACACACTTTTGCGAGAGCACCACGTTGCGGTCAGTGTGCAACGTGTACCTTTTTTCGATTGACGCTTCATAGTTGTGTCCAAAGAGGCTTTATACATCGTATTCAGTCATTCTTTAAATTTTCATTGATGAGAGTTAGAGAGGACAATGTTATCTTATCTTAAAAAAAAAACACGGACGTTTTTCACTGCGGAGGCAGTTTCTTCACCGAAGAAATAAAACTTTCATTGCCTTTTTTTTTTTTTTTCGAAGGAACACGTGGCTGATAAAGTTGGTAAAAAAAAATTGGTACCAACGCCGCAGCTTTGCCTGCCCAAACTCTCTCTTCTAGAATTAACTATGGCGCAGGCTGTTAGGGTTTGCGTGGCTATTACTAAAAAAAAATATCATTACTGACTTCAATTCGTTGTGGCCTTCTAAACGTGCGTGTACCTATTAGCGGAATTATTAGCGGCGTACGTTGATATGAGTATCTGATATGATAAGGGTATGTAGAAAAAAGTAGAGCTTAAGAAGGGGTTATAATATACTGTACGTATATGTTGCAGCTGAAGGCAACGAAAGCCCGTGCGGAGAGTTCAATTTCCTGTGTGACCCCGAAGCCGCTCAAATCGTACTGAGCAAAAAGTGCAACATGGAATCTGATGACAAACTGTGCCCCATCTTCATCACACCTTGGGAGACCTGCTACCATGCATTCAAGCTTCCTTATGTAAGTCTCTTGCATAGTTTAAAAATAAGTTTCCACTGTATAAATCGGTTAGATACCGGATTACATGCCTTCAACTTCTTTTTCTGTAAGCCCGTGAATCCTTAGATTACCTCGAGTCAAAATTTTGCCTGTATTGAGTAGGTATATACTGCAATTTACAGTTTAATGCATTGCTCCTGTTTAGCTGCAGATGTGAAGTCAGATCATAGCACTAAGATATGTATACGTATATATTGTGTCTCCCACATTGCTATTTGTCTTCGAGGTAACTAGAAACGAAACCTAGAACTTCCCCCCTTCCCTCCCCATTTTTACAACGAAGCATCTGCTCACGCCTTAAGATTATCTTATCTGTCAACTGCTCAATGACTTGTATAGCCTGCTCTGTTCTGTCTTAAATTTCAGCCCTAACCTCCGGCTGTCCGCAGGAATTTCGGCGCGAGCTCGGCCGGAAGGACTCTCCCCACGCCAAGCTCCTCAACGCTGGCGAGGCCCATAGGCTCAGCAACCAAATGTTCGATACCTGGCTTACCTGCGACCAGCTCTCGGGTGCCTGGTTACTCGACACCCTCGTTGGAGACGCCCTGAAGTCTTCTATTGGTAAGTACTGGCCTTCAAGTTTTGGCTTGTGGTATTGAATTTAGTTTCGTAAATTCATTTTTTACTTTCAGGATGCTGTTTGTTGAAGCTGCTATTTATCCATGCATAAATTGCGTTCGTGCTTCTTCGTCTAGCTGGCTAAACTAGCACACTATTGCCAGTACTTTTTGAAACATGCTATTATCGGTATACAGCAGCACATTAATCATTTACATAATTTTCACGTTCAGTTTGGGCAAAAATATTGCTTCATGCTTCTGATCTACGCACTGCTGTATTCCCGGCAGTAAACCCCTATTGCTGTGCTAAAATCATCTTGATAGGAAATGTTCCATATGGTGTGCATGATCTAATATGAGATAGTTACTGACGTTAAGGTTGCGTGGATTACTTGCGTGTGGAAGTAACCTCTTGAAACACAGTGACAAGTCCTAACCATCAACGTAAAGCCCCGTATAGACGGGACAACTCTTGTCGCGCAATACGTTCCTTTTTCCCCACATCATTCTCTAGCCTGAGAATTTACGCACTCTGTGATTTCCCGCATGAGTGTCTTGGGATGCCAAGGTACATATTAATCCATCAATTCCAAAGTACTTGTTACTCGCAGATGCTTAGAACAAATATGGAGGTCAAATTTCAGTAGCCACCTAAGGCACAACACTAAAAATGATTCAAAACGGAAACATGAAATTCTTTTTTAGTGTGAAATCCCAAGAATAGGAATAGGAGTACAGCCTAGTTGCAAAGCAACTTTACATAATGCGGCACAGAGCAAGCGGAATGTCCGCAACTCTAGAACGTTTTACGTCCTTGCTACTAGTCTACTATAGCGTCCATAATAGCCATCTTTACTATCGTGTCTACCGTGGTAAAGCGAAAGAGGGTAGTTTCATTTTTATGTGGAAAAATAAGCACCAAGCCAACCAATAAGAGAGCTTCATTTCCTCTATGCACACGTAAGTCACCTCTGTACATTTGATGAGCGGCGGCTTCGATTGATGGCACACTCCATTCTGTGCGATCCCGTGAGCAGCGTTAGTATTACTTTTGAATCATGACTACATTATAGATAATGACGTCACTTTGTAACCAGTTAAAAACACTGCTTTGTCAATACTTCTTCAGCTCTACGTTGGTGTCTACCGCACCCTAATTTTTCCTTTATGTATGAGACGTCCGTGTTGTCTTTCTATGGCATTGATACACGCTTTGAACCAAAGGTTCTTGGCCTGTATAGATTTGAAACCCTATATGTTCATTATTAAGAAAAGGGAATGTATAAAAATACAGAAAGATATAATGACGGGCAGAGAGCAGACAAGCAGAGGATCTGATCCGCGTAGAGCTTCGACTAGATTCTCCCATCGAAGTAAAACACGACGTCTCCAGTTCGGTACAAACGACCTCTATTGCCACTTTGATTCTTATAGCAGAATGACAACATTTATCAACGTAACCAGTTGTTACCTTAACGTGTGTACTTGTTTGAAGAACTTAGCGCATCAAATTTTTCTAGTTTTCAATTTTTACCTGTTAAAAGTGTACATTTTTCTATATTTTGTTACTTTTCATTCAAGTTCTGTATTGAATGTTTGTTTTAAGAGCGTACGCCTTGCTCACTTTTTTTATCTCTTTTTGTCGTATTCCTACTCTTAATATCAGTCGATATTTTACTCGTACTCTTCATCCTGACTTCTTCTCATTCTCGGTGCTTCCTGTACATGGGACCCTCGTTTAGTGGGGCACGGTATTACATGACAATTTTCTTCACTGTTTCACATAGCTAGCACTTGCCATTTTTTCCTCGTTTTTTATTCACTATGCTCATAAATGGTGAAGACAAAAATTGAACTTTGATTATAACGAACTTTTTCGAATCTAGCGAGTCCTTAATTGTCTCCGCCCAGGAGGTTATGTTTTTGTCGGAGTTTGTCACTTTGTTTGTTGGTCGTTCACCAAGATAACTCTGAAAGATATGGCCGGATCTTCATGAAATTGACATTGAATGTTTGGTATATAACAAATGATTACCTCTTGGTGAGGATCAGTTCAACCATTTGTTTGTCTACCTGTTTTTCGGTGATACAATTAAAGTGTTTATGAACAAATCTTCATAAAAATTACAGGAATTATTGGGAATTTTACGAAGAACAACTCGCCAAATTTTGTGATGATGTATCAGTCTGTTAGTCTTTGTTTTTGTTATGTTTGTCTGTAACAAAATTATAAAAGTTATGTTTTTAAAATCTTCGTGAAATTTTGTTGGAATTGTCAAAAATATTAAAAAGGCACAAATGATCAAATTTTGGTGATGATAAAAGAGGAAATCCTGGCTTCAGAACCAATTTCAATTTTTTGTTAACGGAAGTAGGCGCTTTCGAAAAACTTCTTCAGTTGATCATAAAATAATCGTTAGTTTTTTTGCTATCCAGTTAACTAATTTGTTGCTCCCCAGCTTCACAGATCTCAAGTTATAGCCCTTTCAGAATTACAGTATATTTCCAGTTAACATATTCGCAGTGTAGTCGTCGTCACCCGCAGGCAGAAAGATTCTCATCCTATACGACAATCCTGCTTCATTAGAATAAATCACTTTAGAGCAGCATTTTAATTTTGATGTTTAATATTTTTAGCGGGTGAATTACATATTAAATATTTACTATCTTCTCAGCTTCATTGAGCAACTTTATATTTCAGAAGCCGGTGACAGAGCCCCTTTGTGCAGAGAAAGCATGAAAACTCGAGTGACTGTCGAGCTGCAAGTAAGGAATTCTAAGCAGTCAGAATAAACTTACGGCTCTGTTGTCGGGGGAACATTGCTTGACTAACAGGGAATTCGATCCAGCAGGGAGCTGATGCTGTCCGCTGGCCGTCAAACATTTGCTGCTGGTCTGCTTGGCTCACTGTGGGAAATTTACACCCATGGGGCCCAGGCTCCTCAGGGGCATAGAATGGCCCCATAGGGTTAGGTTAGTTAGGTTCGTTCGTCCTATGTTATGGTGAGCAGCGACTCCTGGGGGACTGTGTAGGTTACTTTAGTCATTAGCTAGGCCTTCGGAGCGTCTGTGTTTCGTGCCCACTTTGCTTCCTTCCTGATTTCATACTCCTGCTTGCTCGTGTTTTATTCTGTGCCTCCTCTTATTTCCCGAATTGCTGTTCCACGCACGTGGACTCGTGCGTGGGTTCCAACTTTCACGTTTCTCTTGACATTCTTTGTCTTTCTTCCTCTCTTTGGATCACAATGCACTCTGGGTAGGGAGGCTTAAACTAGGAATATAATCTGCAACATAATAAAGACCGATGTGTATTTATCGGTTTATTACCTCCGCCAAGGAGATTATCTTTTCGTCGTGTTTGTCTGTCACCAAGATAACTCAAAAAGTTATGAACCGATTTGGACGAAATTTACAGGGATTGTTAGGTATGTTAGGAAGAAGAGATGATTAACTTTTGGTGAAGATATGTCACCCGTTTGTTTGTTTGTCTGCCTCATTTTTCTCAATGCCATAACTCAAAAAGTTATGGATGGATTTTTATGAAATTAACATGAGTATTAGGTATATAACAAAGAGTTAATAACCAAATTTTGGTAATAATCCGTATGATCGTTCGTTTGTCACTGTTTTTAATTTTATGCTTGTTAGCACAATAACTCAAAAAATAATGAATGGATCTCAATGAAATTTATGGGTGTTGTTAGTAATGTTAAAAGACATACCTAAATGATAAAATTTTGGTACAGATCGGTATATCCATTTGTATGTTTGACTCATGTTTGTCATAACGTTTGTTAGCAGTATAACTCAAAAAGTTATGAACGGATCTTCAAGAAAATTGCACATGCTTTTATTACTATCAAAAAGCACAAGTGATTAGATTTTGGAGTTTATGCAAAGAAAATTATGGTTTCAGAGCCAATTTGAATTTTTTGCTACCGTTGCCTCGCTTGGCGGAGGTATGCGCTCTCAGAGTGCTCTAGTTTATTTACCTGTTTATCCATTTTCTGTCACGCTTTAACAAAACAGATGGGCGAAAATTAGCCCAGGTTGAAGGCTCTGGTCGTCCTCTAAAGTTCCATTGAAAACTGATCGGTAGGAAATAGGCCGGGTTGCAGAAGATGTCAAACGTTCTTAATCAGGGACAGTTGAAATTCAAACTAGAGCACTCTGAGAACCCATACCTCCGCCAATCGAGGCAACAGTAGCAAAAAATTCAAATTGGCTCTGAAATCATAATTTTGTTTTTATAAACTCCAAAATCTAATCATTTGTGTCTTTTGATAGTAATAACAGCTTGTGCAATTTTCTTGAAGATCCATTCATAACTTTTTGAGTTATACTGCTAACATACATTATGACAAACATGAGTCAAACATACAAACTAACAAACCGATCTGCACCAAATTTGATCATTTATGTCTTTTAACATCACTAACAACCCGTATAAATTTCATAAAGATCCATAGGTAATTTTTTGAGCTATTGTGCTAACAAGCATAAAGTCAAAAACAGTGACAAACGAACGAACAAACGGATCAATGCCAAAATTTGGTCATTTACTCTTGGGCATCTGTTCCTCCTAACATACCTAACAATCTTTGTAAATTTCGTCTAAATCGGTTCATAACTTTTTGAGTCATCTTGGTGACAGGCACAGGCAAACAGACAGACAAACAAACAGACAGACAAACACGACGAAAACATAGCCTCCTTGGCGGAGGTAACAATGAAGACATCGCAGGCTTAATCTGATTTGTACGAGTATTAGCTCCTCCATACATCGAATCTACGGCAAAATATCGGGCGACCTCATGTCTGAATGCACTTCTTGCATTGCCGGAATTGAAATCGCAGCACTGAAGATATCTGAAGCTTCCATTGGCACTCTCATGCATCTTGATTCGTAGTTTCTTCCCACAGATGATTTCGTTGCTTCAGCTATTCTCCCAAATTTAATTCAATGGTCGATGAAACAGCTTTCGCTAAGCAAAACCCATTGGACCTGTATAGGCTAGCCTACCGTATCCACAATACCGAATCTGAGCTATTACTTTGAGCGTTGCTGATCGGGCTGCTATAAGCAATGGTTTTTCTCCATTTCAGAGAAAAAAAGTTTCGATGCTGAGCGGCTGTGAAGCCGTAAACGCTCTTCTCAGGGTGCTTAGGTTAGCAGTTATAATAACGAATGTATGATCAATGAAGATGGTCATCACAAATTCTTCGCTGTCATTTTATGACAGCGCGGGCCCTCTAGTCCACTATATAATAAAACATAGTTGTTCGCTTGCTTGCTCGCTCCGTCACGCTCTATGGGAATAATGTAGGAAGAAATTCAAGGGCGTAGCGATCCGATGAATGGGAATAAGATAGGAAGAAATTCAAGGGCGCAGCTAACCGGTGAAAATTTCACGGCTTGGCGGGGTCTTTCAACAACAGGGGTATTTCTTAAGTACTAATTTAATTTTCATGCTCTATGGGAATAAGATATTAAGAAACTAGAGGGAACTCCAGCTGAGGAATCTGAGCTCGCCTACATCTCTCTGTTCGGACATTTTCAAAGGTGCTACGGAAAATGTCAGTTTTCCGGGCAGAATGCTGAATTTCAATCTCAGAAGCCCTCGGAGAAGTAAAAAGCACAGGAGACAACGGGGGTTTTCGTGAAGTAGCTACTAAGTGTCTGCCGTCCACGTTTTTCACGGCATACTTTATGTCCCTTTCTTTTCCTCTCTTAGAACAGCTTAGTACTAAGTTAGGGAGGCTTAACTATCCTATAGTTCCATACCTTACACCACAGACAGCGAACAGTAGCTGACCCACGCTTTCGTTACTGGTCTTCGTAATTCTTGTAAAATAGCTACAGTAACTAAGACGCTCAAAAACGTGCAGTTTTCATGCACTGTGTAGTAATGTTGATACGAAAATCACTCTTTTTAGAGTAAGATAAAATTTGTTCCTAATACTGGGTGCCCGGAGTAAGAGCTCCCCAAAGTTTGGGTGACATATTCCTCTATAGTTTGCGCGCTGTTAGATTAAGTTCGTTCACCCGTGTAATGGGACCTTGACGGGTATTACTAGTGGACGTCTGATTATTTCCAAAAACTTCGATCAGTGAAATCTCTTTGACGACAATGTTTATTTCAGTTTTACTGTTACCGTTATCGTCGTTGAAAAATCTCCGGCTTCGGCCAAACGATAACAAGCAAACAAAAAAGTGTCGCATTAAACATTATCATACCTTTTGTCAAAATTCTCGTGTGCCCATCACTGGCAACGGGTGACAGTTTCTTGTTGAAAACAATTGCCGTAACTTCTCAGTGCTTACATTATGGGAAGTAGTGTTTCATGCAACTATAATTTTTGGTTATATCGCGGTTAATCTTAACGGAGTATTTCCTTAACTTGAAGTGAAGCACTGCTACGCGGGGCCCTGTTATTCATCGCCAACCATTGATTCATCTCTTTTCTCCAACCTCTGTTGCATTTAGGCACAGTACTCAAACCTATCACATGGCAATACGCCTTTTGTTAGCTTCGTAGAGAACCTACTCCCTCAAGTGTGTATTAGTGACAGACTAACACCTCCACAGGTGTGTTTTATGCCGGGCCACATGTACAATCTCCTGCTCAACCTATGAGCGGATATGCAACTCGCACGTCGGTCATGCTACTGTAATTGTGCTCCCGAGTTTCGTTGATCAATAATACTTCTGATATTCGGTCTGTATTAATAGTCAATAGTACTCTTGGAGTGTAATTAGACGTTAAACTTATACTATTGAGATAATTATCAAAATAAATACAATGTGGGCTAACAAATAAAATTTGACGTTTCGGGAAAAAACCTCGCATCATCAGAAAATACAAGACCGTAATCTATATTAGATTAGATAGGCGGCAGTAGACGAACCAAAAGGCCCATTCCCAAAGAGACACCGGGACTTAAACCCCGGCCCTCTATGAGCTATTGTCATTATAACTAAAAATCTTCTGTATTTCAAATGCAGTGAGGGGAGCATAGATGTTGTCGGGGAGGGGGTGAGGAAGTGTAAAAAGCGTATTAACGAAGATACGTGGAGGGGCCCGATGTCAGCTCCTGTTCAGTCAACTGATGTGGGACTAATTGTGGCCTGTGTGAAGCGGTACAGCTGAGGTCATAATGTTGAGGCTGGGTCTTGTTCTGTGAATGTAGGGAGATTCTAATGTTGTGAGCTCGATTGGATTAGAAAGTCTATGATTAAAAAGTCATTCTTGCTGATGGGAAGGTTGTTTTGTTCAGCAATTAGGCGGGGAGCTAGATGTGAAAGATTTGCAAGTGGTAAACCGGTTCGACTAGATATACCTAAATGTTGGTCAATACCGGCTACACAAACTGTTCGATCCCGGCATTAGCAAATCCTCTGTCCGTAAATTTAGCTTCTTTCCCTCGCTTCCGTAGTACCACAAAGCTTCTGTTAGTGCAGTAAGTACTTTGAAAACGTTCCTCGCTGAAGCCTACCCACATATAAACTTCAAATATTCATAAAAAAAACACATTTACCATTGGGTCCTACTTTAAACTCAAAGACAAACGTCACACACCACTTTTGTCGAGCGTTAGCTACCGTTTCCAGAGCAGAGGATTCTATGCCTCGTACATCGGTAGCACTGGACAATATTTCAAAGCCCGTATTGACCAACATTTAGGTGTATCTAGTCGAACCGGCTTACCTCTTGCATGTTACTGCGTATGTTGCTTTAGAATATAACCCCCGTCTAGATTAGCTTCCAGCCTACATACTGAGCAATACAACCATTCCATCAACAAGAATAACTTCTCGATCATAGACTTTTCTAATCCAATCGATCTCACAACAGTAGAGTCCCTCTACATCTACAGAACAAGACCCAGCCTTAACATTATGACCTCGGCTGTACCGCTTCACACAGTCCACAATTAGTCTCTCATCAGCTGACTGTACGAGAGCTGGCATTCGGCCCCTCCACGTAGCTATTTTCATTCGCTTCTTAGACTACCCCTTTCCCTACAACATCTATGCTCCCCTCACTGCATTTGAAATAAAGAAGATTTTTGTTCATAGGTATAGATAACGATTTTGTAGTTTCTGATGATGGGTGGTTTCTTTCCCGAAACGATAGTTTTTTTTATTAGTTGATATTGTATTTATTTTTTTATATCATACTATTTTTTAACATCATGATAATTAGGTATCGTCCTTCCCAAGGGAACTCACACGAGAGGCCAGATGGTGTTGGACCGGAAGAACTGGATCAGCTATGCCATTCCGGTCACCATTTTGCAGAACATCAACGTTAATGTTTACAAGCGATATCTGCACATGGCCTTCGGAGGCGCTTTTGATGGTGATCTTCTATCTTCTTCATGTGAGTAAAGTATCTGCTGGTGTTGTTCATGTTACTGCGTACGCTGCTTTAGAATATAACCCCCGTCTAGTTTAAATTAGAGAGCTGGCAATAGACGAACCAACAGGCCCATTCCCAGAGAGCAGCCGAGATTCACGTATCGGCCCTCTATGAACTATTGCCATTATATGAAAATCATATAGACATCTGAAGAGAAGAAGAAAATAAATTCAGCCAAAGAAGTGAACGTGTAAGCATGATTATTTGGTGCAGATCCGCGGATCTTGGAGACGTTAAACTGCATGGGACATGAAAGGTAATGGATTAGAGAGTCTTTGAATATTTGGCCGTTATGAGTTTGTGACTCCAAGAGCAGGCGTTCCTAGCTGCGGAGGGTGTTGTTCCCAATGTTTGTCGAGACTGTTTCTGAACGCAGTCACTGCCTCTGCACCGATAACTCCGGAGGGGAATCGATTCCAGATTTTTGCCGTAAAATATGTTGTTTTCCTATCGATCATTAACGTCTCTTTCAAAAAGTCCCGTTGTAGGCACGTTGTTGAAGCCATTCAAGTACAGTACTTGAATATTTCCTGTAGTTGCCCCCTGAGTTGTCTTTGCTCGAAAGAGATGAGTCACACCTCCTGTAGGCGACACCCGTATGAATTGTTTCACATCCGTTAAATTAGTTAACTTTAGACGTGTTTTAATCTCAAATATAATGCTACTGGCTCCCTGCCAAGTTATACTAGCAAAGTTTACGTTCGAAAATCAGCTGTGACATGTTCTCAAGTTTTCATGCTGAGGGTGCATTGAAAATATTATCTGTGAGAGCAATGCGCGACCTGCGGCTGAGACTCAGCTCTTTAAAAAGAGACCCTTAGGCGCTCAACTCGTCACTTCAGTCAGTGTCTTACGCCTCGTTTTGGGTGGTTCTTCTTAGCAGTGTTTCAGGCCTCCCTTAGTTGCTTCTTTATGCTCCATTTAGGTTGCTTAGTAATGATCCATTTGGATTAATTCATTATCCTCGATTTGAGTTGCTTTTTAACGCTCCATGTAGGTTTTTATAACTCGTCCCGTTGTTGTTGTTGTTGAGTTGCCTCCAAGAGGGCGGAGTTTGAACACCACTCTCTCTGACCGCATGGAGGAAATTAGTGATGGCGTTTGATCCTGCAGGCAAATACTGCAGGCCCAGGTCCACGTTACCACCTAAGTGGGGCCGCGCCACAATCGGACCATAGTCCTGAAGGGACAAAATAAGGGGAGGGTTTGAGTGAAGTGCAGTGGGCCACGCCGA
>LQNS02015105.1:23101491-23118332 GCA_001587735.2 Parhyale hawaiensis
ACCGTTGCAGGTCAAATTCTCAAGGAAATTGGCCATTAAGCAACAAGTAACGTTTGCTCTAGCCCTTGGGAGGTGAGGCTTGTAATATAAATTACAAGCCCATCAAGTTCCCAGGGCGGGATAACTCGTCCCGTAATTCACGGGTGTGTAGTTTTAATAATAATGGTAACATTTTACAGAAGACTTTAGTGAATCATTGTATACAGTATATTACGAAATCACTGAAAATGCCTCGATTCAGTAGGCCTATTCAAGACGTAGACCGTTTTCCCAATTTAATAGACATGTTACTCGGATGTTCATCGTAAAGTATACAAGTTAGGCTGATTGAGGCATTTTTTTATGTTTTAAAATTTATTTACAATGATATTGATTTGCTAAAATGGTGCATTAGCTGCGGTGCATGCGCTATAGGTGCTCACTAGACTATAATACTTTTCCCCCGCCATATGTCTAAGTGGCTTTGTACAGTTCACATAAATGAAAATGCCTCATAATATGAGCTTCATAGATCGTGCTCTGAGATTCTTCTACCCATCACCTAGTGATTTCAAGAACTTCCAGTGAACACAGTTACAGAGATGTGTCCTGTACGGATGGTTTTGTATGTGAGGTGGATGATATGCGCATTTTGGTCTACATCACTGTCTTTTCCATGAGGCTAAGAGTGTCTCTTGCGATTAACTCAGGATCTACATGTATACTTTATCAAGTGCAGCACCACCATCAGCAACTTGTGCTTTAGATCATACTACATACAAGTTACCGGATTGCTCCACTTGTCCATTCTCTAATTGTTTGTTCTCAGCCTGCAGTACAAGACATTCTTGGGTCATAGCACATGACAAGTACAGCTTATCTTCTCTATACTGTCTTCACCCATCAGTGTTGATAAAATTTGAAAATGGATTATGAACTTTGCTGTATTATCACTTCCAGCTGTTAGGTTTACGCTATATTTTAAGATCGTTGATATAAATATGGTGAATCTCCTGTGCTTCTTTTTAGTGATAATTCAAATGGATCGAACATAATCCTTTCGCTACGGGTTCTCTTTTTCACGCTTATCGAAAATACTTCTTATCGGTGACTTTAATTCATTCATATTTTATTGATACAAAGTACGCAAAACCTGGTAAAAAATTATGGACTGCCTATTGAAACTACTTTCAATATTTGTGCAACGCGCGGGTATTGAAAAATAATAAATTGATGCAGGCATCAACAGACACTGTCAGTAGCGTAAGGGCTTCTCCCATGTGTCTTGTACTGCTGGACTTATAAAACTTTGTTGTTGATTTCAACACAGGAAGATGCAGGAGCGCAAGTCTGCCCTTCACGCTGACGACAATGGTACGCTAACATTGAACGTTAGTGCCAAGTCTTCCACGCGCATGATTTTTTTGGTAATGTAATATTAATAAAAATTACCAAACTAGACCACAGTCTCCTTACATCTTCCTTTCCCTGAAACTTGGCAATAGGTTTTACCATTTTTTTTAAGGTGTATTGCAGCAGCATGTCCGTTGTGAACGAGATTGCTCGTCACTGTTGTTATAAGCTGTAATTCTAAGTTCTCTGCAGATATATATATATATTTGAGATGGCGAAACTAAAAGGCAGCAACAGCTTTACCAATTGGCTATCAATGTGACGTTAATAATTCATTTAATCATATTCAACACTCACATCTGGCATACCCAAGCGACAGCTGACGTGCCATTTTACTTTGAGCCGAACTGCTCCTCTTGGCTAGCGGGTCATGCATCACTAATTTTGCACTAATTTCGCCATCGTCAAATGTACCCATAAATTATCGTGTGCTGTGCAAGGAGAAAATTGTGCGGGATGCGAATAGCAAAAAGCAACGAACAACTTGCAAAGCATATATTGTTTATTGTTATGATGCCTTATTACTGACTATCAATTTCGTTAAAGAGAAGACAATACATAGATGATAATAATAATGAAGGCAGAACATGGCATGAACGCAGCAGTCGTGTTAGTAGCTACAACACTGTGCGAGTATCGGAGTCTATTTCTTACCATTCCAAGCAAACTGAAAATTCGTGTGGAATTTGTCTCGATAGACTTAACATAAATTGTAGACTGAATCGATAATAATAATCACCTAGCAAAATAAAGTCGACTTACATATAGATATGTAAATAATTCACTAAATTTAACTGGAGCCAACCTCAACTTATGGCGAAACTCCAATCGTACGCTGCACCATTCCAGTTATTAATAAACTAAAAATGAAAGCTTTTTATACTGTATATCAAATGATATATAAATCAGAACAGCTTATAACATACTTTGAATAGACTTCCTTGACTAAACAACAGTGCAAAAAATATATTCCTTAATTGTAGAGGATGTACAACAGTACACTATGCTGTAACCATTAGTAGAAATATCTTTAAATATAGTGAAATGAGTAACATTATCTTAAGCGGCCATCATTATTGTCATACTGTAATTGTAAACAAACAAAAAGAAAAATCCGCATGCGAGATGTCCTGTCCGCACGCAAATTCTTCTTTTCTAAATTTCCTAGCCGCCTCTAAAAACTATCGGCTCGTTTCCTTAACCTAAGCAGTCGTTGCAAAGCTACTGTTCTATCACAGGCATGTAGAATTTATGTTCTGGCGCCGTGCGAGTTGGTTGATAGGGAGACTTTTCAGTGTGAAGTAGCGTTGCTGGGCAAGGCGTTACGATCTTCCAGTCTCCCTTACGCGTAATGGTGGCGTCTCGCCAAGGATCATACTCAGAGTGGAACGTGATGGACGAGGCGTTGGTTCGACCTCTCGTAGCGCGGCGCT
Source organism: Parhyale hawaiensis (assembly GCA_001587735.2). NCBI lineage: Eukaryota > Metazoa > Arthropoda > Malacostraca > Amphipoda > Hyalidae > Parhyale > Parhyale hawaiensis. Next base: position 23,104,317 of record LQNS02015105.1, read on the forward strand.
CGGAAGCCTCCGACCGTCGCTGCTCACTTCCAGAGTAGGTAGACCGTCGCTGCTCGGTGTGCTGGTGGCGCTGCTCCGAGTGTTGCTGCCGCTGCTCCGAGTGTTGGTGGTGAGACCATCGCTGATATTCTTCGTGGCCACTCTGGTGGATCGAGTGACTTTCCTGGCGACTGCGCTGTGCAGAAGATTGAGAAGCCAACTGCTGTGACATGTTATGTGATGAAGCTTGAGCTGTTGAGCTCTCCATCTTCGTATCTCCCCGAAGATCCAGAGATTCGGCTTGCCTCAAAGACGACGCCATTTCCTTAGTCGTAGCTGAGGTGCCAAGTTTGGCCTCCAAACCTTTCTCGCCTTTTGTTGCTCTTCGTACAGACTTGCTTTCTGTCATTGACGATGAGTCGTCGCCCAAACTGAATGAGGACTGATTGTGAGTCCTTCTGGAAACGTTCGACTGCGATGTGCGAGATGTTTCCAAAGACTCGCGTTTTTGACTAGTTTCTTGCTGCGATTCGGCAGAAGTAACTTTACGCTCAGTGCTCTTCATATCTGACTCTGCATGAGATGCCGATTTGCTCTGCCGAGCCTCTTTCACTACTCGCGTTATAGTCCTTCCATCAGCAGTTGTAACAGTGCTTGTTTGGACGCTTTCCTTCATGCTACCAGCTTTCTTGTCACCCGATTGAGCCACTGATCCATCCACGCTGAAACCTCCTCTCTGCTGTGTGCGCTGGCCAGCGGCACCATTTCGTCTGTCACGGCCTTCAAACTTACCCTCCATTCTGAGGTTGTCGGGGTACCGTTTCTGAGGCAATCTTTCGCCAACGCCAGGACTTCCGTTTTGACGCCCAGGCATATCTCCATTGAGGGATAGATTGTCTGGGTACCTCTTCTGGTCAGGCTTTGTGCCCTGAATAGGACTCACATCCGGAGAGGCACCATAGAAGTCTCCCTCCATTTTGAGGTTATCGCTTTGCTTCACCATTTCCGAACGAGAGCCCTTCACCCGGAAGGTATCGTTTCTCTTCATGCCGTCCTTTACAGGCGTACTAGTAGTATGCTCTGAATGGTGGATCTCTTCATGGGTTCTTTCAGAACGTTCACTTCTCTCAAGTTTCGATTGTCTAGTCATATGCAGCTCCCCTTCCATTCGGAGATTGTCTTCGTGCTTTTTGATCACTGCACGTTCGCCTTTCGTTACATTGCTCGTGCGTCTAGTCTCCAGAGAGCCTTCTTGTCGTAGAGTATCTTTCGGTTTCTTAATTTGAGCTCTTTCTGACGTCTGAGTTACGTGCGTTAACGACCTTCCTTCAAAATCGCCATCCAACCTCAAATTATCGTCGTATTTCTTCATTTCAGCTCGTTCGCCTTTACCAACAGTTCGCTTTTCTTGAATTTCGTGGCGACCTTCCAAGCGGAGGTGATCCTCGTGTTTCTTCATCGTTGCCCTTTCGCCTTTCACAACTTGCGTTTGCTTCCTGCCTTCGAATGTTCCTTCCATGTGAATATTGTCAGAATGTTTCCTTATGTTTGCTCTCTCTCCTTTCGTGAAAACTTGCTTTTTCTCAACGTTGAGTTCCCCTTCCATTTTTAGGTTATCGCTGTATCTTCTCACACTAGCTCGTTCACCAGTGGTTACAGTCTTGACTATTTCTTTTCCTCGGAATTCGCCGTCAAGTTTCAACGTATCTTCGTGCTTCTTGGTAGTAGTTCGTTCACCACGCTGCACAATTTCTTTTTCTTTACCAATAAAGTCACCGTCCAGTTTGAGGTGGTCCGGATGGCGAGCAACCGGAGCTCTTTCTCCACGAGGTGCATCATTTCCGTCAGGAACATAGAACTCTCCCTTCATCTTGAGAGTATCTTCGTGGCGGACGATATCAGCCCGCTCCCCTTTACCTGGTTCGGGCGACTCTGGAACATAGAATTTGCCTTTCATTTTCAGCTGGTCTTCGTACTTCACAATCTTGGCGCGATCTCCTTTGCCAACGTCAGGTGAATCTGGTGCGTAAAACTCTCCTTGTAGCTTCAGTTGATCTGGATGTCGTACAACAGGAGCGCGCTCTCCTTTAGGTGCCCTCTCATCTTCAGGAGCAAAGAAGTCCCCAGTCATTTTTAAATTATCTTCTTGCCGTCTTATTTCCGCTCTTTCGGCTGCTCTTTCGATGATCCTCACGGAGTCTTGCTCTTTGCCTGTGAAGATACCTTCCATTCGCAGATTATCTTCTTGCTTCTTGATTGTGACGCGTTCCCCATAAGCAGCTCGTTCAATTTCTTTGCTTATGAATTCTCCGTCCATTCTCAGGTTGTCATCGTGCTTCACGATACTTGCGCGGTCACCTCGAACATGCGTGACCTTCTCACGGTTTCCTTCGAATTTACCTTTCATTTGAAGGTTATCCGGGTGCTTCTTGGTTGGAGCACGTTCACCACGAGGAGCACCTTTCTTAGTCGGAGCATCGAAATCTCCATCCATGAACAAGTTGTCTGGGTGTTTCTTGACCGGTTCACGCTGGCCTCTCTTATGTGGCTCTTTGGGCTTACCTTCGAACTCGCCGTCCATTCGTAGATTGTCGGGATGCCTTTTGACTGGCTCCCTTTGCCCACGCTTTGCAGGTTCTTTTGGCTTACCCTCGAACTCGCCATCCATGCGAAGGTTATCAGGATGCTTTTTGATGGGCGCGCGTTCACCTTTAGGAGCCTCATGGGGTTGAGTCGGGGAAAATTCTCCCTCCATCCTCAAGTTGTCATCTCGACGCTTGATTTCAGTTCTCTCACCGATTGTTACTTGCTGCACTTCTTTGCCAATGAACTCTCCAGTCATGTGCAGCGAATCTGTGTGTTTCCGAATTTCGGCACGTTCTCCCCTGTAGACAACTTCTTCTTCTTTTCCTATGAAATCGCCAGTCATTTTCAAGTTGTCGAGATGACGCTTGGTCGGTTCCCGTTCGCCACGTGGAGCTTCAGATTTAGGCTTGCCTTCGAAGTCACCGTCGCTCTTGAGGTTGTCTGGGTGCTTCTTGATGGGTGCTCGGTCACCTTTAGTAGGTTTCTTTGACTCTGGAGCTTGGAAGTCTCCCTCCATGCGCAAGTTATCGTCATGACGTTTGATTTCTGCTCGCTCACCAATGGTCACAGTTTCATGTTCTTTACCAATGAATTCTCCCGTCATTTTCAAGTTGTCGACATGTTTGCGAACTTCAGCTCTCTCTCCCTTCACTACAGTTTCTTGTTTCTTAGTTGTGAATTCTCCAGTCATTGTAAGGTTGTCAGGATGCTTTTTGACAGGCTGTCTTTGTCCTTTAGGAGCTCGATCTTTAGGCTTACCCACAAAGTCTCCTTCCATTTTTAAATTATCGTCATGCTTTTTAACTGGAGCTCTTTCTCCTCTTGGCACCTTCTCCGCTTTAGGAGCTTCAAATTCACCGGTCATTTTAAGATTGTCAGGATGTTTCTTGACTGGAGCTCGCTCTCCTCTCGGGGCTTCCTCGTATTCCGGTGCAACAAACTCGCCATCCATCTGAAGATTATCAGGATGCTTTTTGACCGGTTCTCGCTGGCCATATGGGGCTTCATATTGTGGTTTACCTTCAAATTCTCCAGTCATCTTCAAATTATCATCTCGCTTTCTAACAGGAGCTCTTTCACCACGAGGAGCTTTTTCCTGCTCGGGAGCTTCGAAGTCGCCGGTCATTTTCAGATTGTCAGGATGTTTCTGAACTGGAGCCCTCTCACCTCTTGGTGCATCTTGTCGATCCGGTGCGCTGAAGTCCCCATCCATGTACAAGTTATCAGGTTTCTTTTTACCAGGTTCTCTCTGAACATAAGGCACTTCTTCTTTGGGTTTCCCTTCGAAGTCACCTCTCATGGTCAAATTATCTGGATGTTTCTTCACAGGAGCCCTCTCACCTTTTGGAGCTCTTTCCTGCTCAGGAGCTTCAAAGTCTCCAACCATTTTCAGATTATCAGGGTGTTTGCGAACTGGTGCCCTCTCCCCACGAGGAGCATCAAACTGTTCTGGTACAGAGAAGTCACCATCTATGTACAGATTATCTGGATGCTTTTTACCAGGTTCACGTTGAACGTATGGAGCTTTCTCCCGTGGCTTACCTTCGAAATCGCCCTGCATAGTCAAATTGTCAGGATGTTTCATTACTGGCGCTCTTTCGCCTCTTGGAGCCTCTCCATGCTCTGGAGCTTCAAACTCGCCAACCATTCTAAGGTTGTCTGGATGTTTCCGTACTGGAGCTCGTTCTCCACGAGGAGCATCCCCATGCTCGGGGACGATAAAATCTCCGTCCATTCGAAGATTGTCAGGGTACTTCTTGGTAGGCTCTCTTTGAACATACGGTACTTCATCACGAGGCTTGCCCTCAAAATCTCCTACCATTCTCAAGTTGTCAGGATGCTTTCGAACTGGCGCGCGATCTCCTCGAGGAGCGTCTTCCAGCTCGGGTGCTGTAAACTCGCCCTCCATCTTTAAGTTGTCTCTGTGTCTTGTAATTTCAGCCCTTTCGCCAACACGAACCTGCTCATACTCCTTGCCAACAAACTCGCCAGTCATCTGTAAATTATCAGTTCGCTTTATGACTTCCACTCTTTCTCCTCGCAGTACTCGCTCTTCTTCCTTGCCAGTAAATTCACCAGTCATAACTAAATTGTCCGGGTGACGCTTGACAGGTTCTCGTAGACCGTGTGGTGCTTCTTCGCGAGGTTTGCCTTCAAATTCGCCAACCATTTGCAGATTGTCAGGATGCTTTCTGATGGGAGCTCTCTCTCCACGAGGAGCGTCTCCATATTCTGGAGTCTCGAAGTCTCCAGTCATCTTGAGATTATCAGGATGCTTCCTAACAGGAGCTCTCTCTCCACGAGGAGCGTCTTTAGGCTCAGGTGCGGCGAAGTCCCCAGTCATGCGCAAATTATCAGGATGCTTCGTACCTGGCTCTCTCTGCACGTATGGAATTTCTTCCCTAGGCTTTCCTTCAAAGTCTCCAACCATCTGGAGATTGTCAGGGTGCTTCCTAACGGGAGCTCTTTCTCCACGCGGAGCCTCGCCATATTCTGGAGCCTCAAAATCTCCCGTCATCTTGAGATTATCAGGATGCTTCCTAACAGGAGCTCTCTCTCCACGAGGTGCTTCTTTTTGATCAGGAGCGGTGAAATCGCCGGTCATGCGTAAATTATCTGGATGTTTCGTACCAGGTTCTCGCCGCACGTAAGGAACTTCTTCTCGGGGTTTGCCCTCGAAGTCACCAACCATTTGCAAATTATCTGGATGTTTTCGTACAGGAGCCCTTTCACCACGAGGTGCTTCTTCTTGGTCTGGGGCTTCGAATTCGCCTGTCATCTTTAAATTATCAGGACGCTTTCGAACGGGAGCTCTTTCGCCACGAGGTGCTTCTTTTTGATCAGGAGCGGTGAAGTCTCCGGTCATACGCAAATTATCAGGATGTTTCGTTCCAGGTTCTCGCCTCACGTACGGAATTTCTTCTCGAGGTTTCCCTTCGAAGTCACCAACCATTTGCAGGTTGTCAGGATGCTTCGTGATGGGAGCTCTTTCTCCACGAGGAGCCTCGCCATATTCTGGAGCTTCAAAGTCTCCAGTCATCTTGAGATTGTCAGGATGCTTCCTAACAGGAGCTCTCTCTCCGCGAGGAGCTTCTTTCTGATCAGGAGCAGTGAAGTCTCCGGTCATGCGAAGATTGTCGGGATGTTTCGTTCCAGGTTCTCTTCGCACGTAAGGAACTTCTTCTCGAGGTTTGCCTTCAAAGTCTCCAACCATTTGCAAATTGTCGGGGTGCTTCGTAACGGGAGCTCTTTCTCCACGCGGAGCCTCGCCATATTCTGGAGCCTCGAAATCTCCAGTCATCTTGAGATTATCTGGATGCTTCCTAACAGGAGCTCTCTCTCCACGAGGAGCTTCTTTTTGATCAGGAGCAGTGAAGTCTCCCGTCATGCGCAAATTATCTGGATGTTTCGTGCCGGGTTCTCGACGCACATACGGAATTTCTTCTCGAGGTTTCCCTTCAAAGTCACCAACCATTTGCAAATTATCTGGATGTTTTCTTACTGGAGCTCTCTCACCACGAGGTGCCTCTTCTTGGTCTGGGGCCTCGAACTCGCCAGTCATCTTCAAGTTATCAGGACGCTTGCGAACTGGAGCTCTTTCACCACGAGGTGCTTCTTTCTGATCAGGAGCAGTGAAGTCTCCTGTCATGCGCAAATTATCGGGATGCTTCGTGCCCGGTTCTCGACGCACATACGGAACTTCTTCTCGAGGTTTGCTTTCGAAGTCGCCAACCATTTTTAAATTATCAGGATGCTTTCGTACTGGAGCGCGATCACCTCGGGGAGCTTCTCCCAATTCAGGTGCTGTGAATTCGCCCTCCATCCTTAGATTATCTTTGTGTCGAGTGATTTCAGCTCTTTCTCCAACACGAACCTGCTCATATTCTTTTCCGATGAATTCGCCTGTCATCTGCAAATTGTCAGTACGCTTAACGACCTCCACTCTTTCTCCACGAAGTACCTGCTCGTATTCTTTTCCAACGAATTCACCTGTCATTGTCAAGTTATCGGGATGACGCTTTACTGGCTCTCGTTGGGGATATGGTGCTTCTTCTCGTGGTTTTGCTTCAAAGTCGCCGGTCATACGTAAGTTGTCAGGATGCTTGGTGATAGGCGCTCTTTCGCCCTTCGTAACTTTTCTTTCTTCAGGTGCTTCAAATTCTCCAACCATTTGCAGGTTATCTGGGTGCTTTTTGACTGGTGCTCGCTCGCCACGAGGCGCTTTCTCTTGAACAGGGGCAGTGAAATCTCCATCCATGTATAGATTGTCTGGATGTTTCTTCCCTGGTTCTCGCTGCACGTAAGGAATTTCTTCACGTGGCTTCCCTTCGAAGTCTCCAACCATTCGCAGATTGTCAGGATGTTTCCGAACAGGTGCTCGTTCGCCACGAGGAGCATCTTCATGTTCTGGAGCCTCGAAATCTCCAACCATTTTCAGGTTGTCAGGATGCTTGCGTACAGGTGCTCTCTCTCCGCGAGGCGCATCTGGTTGCTCAGGGGCCGCGAAGTCGCCCGTCATCTTCAAGTTATCAGGATGTTTCTTTCCTGGTTCACGTTGGACGTACGGGATATCCTCTCTCGGTTTTCCCTCAAAGTCACCAGTCATTCTAAGGTTATCCGGATGCTTTCTGACAGGTGCTCTTTCTCCCCGCGGGGCATCTTCATACTCTGGAGTAGCAAATTCACCCACCATTTTCAGATTATCAGGATGCTTCCTAATCGGAGCTCTCTCACCTCTCGGTGCCTCAGGATGTGTAGGTGCTTCGAAAGTACCATCCATTCTGAGGTTATCTTCAAATTTCTTTGCTGGTTCTCTCACTACATAAGGAGCTTCCTCACGAGGTTTGCCTTCAAAGTCGCCTCTCATCTGCAAGTTATCAGGATGCTTTCGCACTGGAGCTCGCTCACCTCGAGGAGCATCCTCGTGTTCCGGGGCAGTGAAATCGCCAGTCATGCGTAAATTGTCGGGATGCTTTTTGATGGGCGCTCGTTCTCCTCGAGGAGCTTTTTCTTGAGTGGGAGCTGCAAAATCTCCATCCATTCTAAGATTGTCGGGATGACGCTTGACAGGTTCGCGTTGTCCGTACGGAATCTCTTCTCTGGGCTTGCCTTCAAACTGGCCGTCCATGCGCAGGTTATCAGGGTGCTTTTTAACGGGAGCTCGTTCCCCTCTTGGAGCTTCTTCAACCTCAGGAGCAATGAACTGCCCTTCCATTCGCAAGTTATCCACGTGACGCTTAGCTTCAACTCGCTCACCACGCACAACTTCTTCGTACTCTTTGCCAACAAACTCGCCAGTCATCTTCAAATTATCGGTACGCCTCTGTATGTCAACGCGTTCTCCTCGCTGAACAACATATTCTTCCTTGCCTACAAAGTCTCCCTGCATTTTCAAATTATCAGGGTGTCGCTTGACTGGCTCGCGCTGCCCTCTTGGTATCTCTTCTAGCGGTTTTCCTTCGAAATCACCTGTCATTCGCAGATTATCAGGATGTTTCTTCACGGGTGCCCGTTCTCCACGTGGAACTTCTCCATACTCTGGGACTTCGAAGTCTCCTTCTACTCTGAGATTGTCATCATACTTCTTAGCAGGTTCGCGCTGGCCATATGGTGCTTCTTCTCTCGGTTTGCCTTCGAAGTCGCCGGTCATTTTCAAGTTATCAGGATGTTTCTTCATGGGGATGCGTTCACCTCGAGGAACTTCACTCGGACGAGGCGTAGCAAACTCTCCAGCCATATGAAGATTATCAGGGTGCTTTTTCATAGGCGCTCGGACTCCTTTAGGAGCATCACCCTTTTCAGGAGCAGCAAATTCACCAGTGACCTCTAAGTTATCAGGATGACGCTTAATCGGAGCTCTTTCTCCGCGAAGCACCTCAGGATGTTCAGGGGACTCGAAGTCGCCATCCATGCGTAGATTGTCAGGATGACGCTGAACTGGAGCTCTTTCTCCTTTTTGTACTGGCGAGCGTTCGGGAGCATCAAAATCTCCCTTGAGCTGCAGAGTATCAGGATGCTTTTTGATCGGAGCTCGTTCTCCTCGAGGGGCATCTTGTGGAACTGGCGCTGAAAAATCGCCTTCCATGCGCAAAGTGTCCGTCCTCCTGCGAATTTCAGCCCTTTCGCCAACCCTGACTTCTTCGTACTCCTTGCCGATGAATTCGCCAGTCATTTCAAGGTTATCCTCGTGTCGCACCACAGTGTGACGTTCACCCTTCGTGTATGTTTGGACATCTTTACCTTCGAAGTCGCCCGTCATTCGCAAGTTGTCAGGCTGCTTCTTAACAGGAGCTCTTTCTCCTCTTTGCACAGGTGCACGTTCCGGAGCATCAAAATCTCCCCTGAGCTCCAAAGTATCAGGATGTTTCTTAATCGGAGCCCTCTCACCTCGAGGAGCTGCTCCTTTTTCGGGGGCATCGAAGTCTCCTTCGATGTATAGGTTATCGTCACGGCGGATCAGTTCGGAGCGCTTTGTCATCTGCATGCGTTCGTATTCCTTGCCAGTGAATTCGCCCGTCATTTCGAGGTTATCAGTGTGCCTTACGACGGTAGCTCTGTCACCTCTAGTATGAACTATAGTCTCTTCTTTCCCTTCGAAATCTCCATCCATGCGTAAGGTATCGGGATGGCGTTTGGTCGGAGCACGTTCTCCCTTCGAAACCTTGTCTTTTTCAGGAGCAGAAAAATCACCCTCAAGTCGCAAGGTGTCCGGGTGTCGCTTAGTAGGAGCTCTTTCGCCTTTTGGCACTTCACCTGGCGTTGGTCCTTCAAACTCTCCATCAATTGTTAGATTATCTGTTTGCCTTCTGTAGGTAGCACGTTCGCCCACAACGACTTGCTCCCTTTCCGTACTTTCGAAATCGCCCGTCATTCTGAGGTTGTCTTCACGCCTGACAATTGTAGCGCGATCACCTCTTGTGAAAACTTCCTTCTTCTCTGTGGTATCAAAATCACCCTCCAACTGCAAGTTATCGGTTTTTCTTTGCACGTAAGCCCGCTCACCTTTCTGATACACTTGTTGCTCACGTTCTTCAAAATCGCCTTCCAGATGGAGGTTGTCTTCCCGGCGCTTGACAAGAACTCTCTCTCCTTTGACAATTTTGTATTCTTCTTCTCTTCCTTCGAATGCGCCCTGCATTCTCAAGTTGTCTTCATGTTTCTTGGTCTTCACCCGTTCGCCTCGTAGCACCTCACTGCTTTTTCTTTCAACAAGCATCTCGCCCTCAGAACGAAGATTATCGGACTGTTTCCTAATGACAGCTCTTTCACCTTTCGTGATCACAGTCTTCTCGGTGCCTTCAAAATTGCCTTCGAGGCGCAGGTTGTCAGGATAGCGCTTAATGGCAGCCCTATCTCCCTTACTGGGACTGCGGCTTCGGCTGCGAATTTTTCCATCCTCATCAGTTCGGAGATTATCAGGGTAACGTTTGATATCTTCGATCGCCAGATCATCAAATGTTCCGCTCTTGCGCAGGTTATCGGGATATCGCTTGATGGCAGCTTGCTCAATCTTGCTAAAAGATTGACTTTCGGATATCTTGCCTTGAAACTCTCCAGTCATGGACAAGTTGTCTTGTCGTTTGATCATCTCAGTCCTATCAGTTTGGTCAACTGAACTGAATTCGGTGTTTTTCTTGTTTAGGTACATTTCTCCATCGGTGCGGGACCACGTGTTCTTCTTCTGGACTTTAACGCGATCTGTGGCACGTTTCGACACTTCATCGTGCTTGTGAACCACCGAGTAGCTCTTCGCTGAGCTGCTGACTCCTGCACGCAAGAAACTTGTTGTTAGCATGGGGCTTCAAAGGAGCTGCTGACTCCAGCGCGCCATGTTATTACAATGATTTTCTAATAAACTGCTAACTCCTGCACGTTATAAATATTACCAAAACATTTTCCAATAATTTTGTTATGAACTGTAGACCCCTGCACCCAAAAAACATTTTGTACGAGTAACTTTCTGATGAGCTGCTGTTGAAGCTCAGCAAAATCAATACGATGAACATTTCGAAACTCCTCCGGAAAAACGAGAAATTATTGAGATACAATAGAAAATGTGCTGTTCCGCAGCATGCTAGACGTGACAACTGCTGCCAGGGGGTCCCTGTAGGTTACCTCAGCCATTAACAAGGCCTTCGGGACGTCTCTTTCGCGCCCACTTTGCTTCCTTCCCGATTTCATACTTCTACTTGCCCATGCTTTATTCTGTTCTTCCTCTTCTTTTCCGACTCGCTGTTCCCATGCGCGTTGATCCTGTGTGGGAACACCTTCGTGCATGGGTGCCCCGTTTCTCTTGGAATACTATATGTCCCTGACTCTTTCCTCTGTGATATCGTTCTGCTCTAAAACGGAGGCTTGAACTTTCTATCTATAACTAACATGACCACTGCTCATACAAATCGCTAAAATAAATATTTTATGGCCTAAGCCCAGATTTGTTCTGCATCACTACAGCCTATTTTTTTTTTTTTTCAAGTTTTCTTCGTAAAGGAGAAGGCCATAATATCAGAGTATGGCGTTGTAAATTCAGACTGCACACAGAAATCTCTAGTAGATGCAACAAAATTCTTCACCCATGCACATTTAAAATTAGATAGGAGGCAGTAGACGATTATGAAAACCAAAGAAGATTGTTGTTCGCTGTAAATGTATTGCACATAAATGATCTGTCTCCAGAAATCAAATTACATATATCTTGTGCAGTCACTTAATACATTAACCGGAGACTTTTGTGGGTAGTGTATTTAAATACGAAGAAATACCAATTTGATCTTCGCAAACGCATTTGTTTAGTAAAATCTCTGGCCTTTTATAAAATCGAAGCAGGAATTTACAACAATCAGCCCTATTAAAAAGAAAGAAAGTTAAGGTTACCATCGAGACAAACTATTTGAGCAAAACTTTAGTTGAAGTAACAACGCGGTATTTCAAAAGAGGAAGGAATAGGTAGAATGTCAAGAGAAACCTAAGAACAAATGTGTTCTACTGAAATGAACGCGCATAGGTACTGCAAGTTGGAGAAGAAGAGGAAGAACAGAAACATGGAGAAGTGTACAAAAAATGAAAGAAGGCAAAGTCAGCACAAAACAAGAAGGTTCCGAAGGCCCAACTGAGGCTATGTTAACGTACGAGGTTTCTGTGGGGAGCAACTCCCCACGACGTAGGCTATGTGATTGGGCTAGAAACTTCCCATCCATCGTTTGTACATACTTTTAAAGTTATTTTTTGGAGTTTGTACTTGGGTTCAAAAGTGCTTTCGACTCCACCGCTAAAATTTCCACAGTCGGGAAAGCCAAGGAGGTTTAATAGAAGGAGGGAACTCAGCACAATGCGCCGAGCCAGAGTCGGTGCAGTTGGACTTTCTGGAGGGGCAGGAGTCCGAGTCTGAGCTTCCTGGACATTACTATTATTATATATTTTGTTTAACCTCCGTAGCCGCAACTCAGGCGTTTCAACAGAGAAGCCACTTATGCAGTATTCAAATATCGTATATTGGGTAGGCGTGGTGGCCACGTGCGTTAGTACGGGCAGGGAAACAAGGTGCAAAGTATAGTAGGAGACACTAAAGAGGTCGGCCACTTTTGTGTCTTTCCACACGAGAGACTAGAGATGTCCCGCGCACCAGGTTGGCTAGCTCGATCAGCAGCCCACCACATGGGATAGAAAGAAGAAAGTAGAGAACCTACCTAACTTTACAAAACTAACCTCGTCAGAAGGAACTGCAGCCAGATGCTGCATTTCCTGCGGAGAAGGCACTCGGGACCCTTGGGTGCGTGATGCCCAAACATATTGTGGCAGGGAAAGGGCCCGCCAGAATATGACCCTGAGGCAACTTTCTGGACCTTCCTGAACCTAGCAGCCAGAGGCGATGAAAATGGGCCTATTTCTTTAAGATAAAAACTCAGAGTCTGGATCGGTAGGTGTCTCAATCAGAGTTATTAAAGACTGGCTGAAGTCGGACTTGACGCCTCCGACGCCACAACCCTGATAGGAGAGTAACGTAGTTACCAACCCTAGTTCATGGAAAATTTACAAATATACTTCTATCCAACTCTGGAGCACCAGAACTAATTGTAGCTACGAACTGACTAGTCTGAAGCAGAACAGGCTTGCTAGAGGTGCGTTTGTCAGACAACGAAAGCAGCAAAACGATCACGAACGAAAAACCCGGTAACGTTATCGCCCGTTATAGCGAAGCCAAAGCAGTTGTATTGGCGACAGCTTCGTGTCTACTCGCTGTGTTCAAGCACTGCCTGTCTGCTCAGTGTCTCTTCAGCCATTGTTGAGGGTGGTTCTTTGCCCTGAACTGCAAATGCAACTAGCAGAATGTGCCATGCTGCGGGTAGTTTGTTTCCGCGAGGAGTCTAGTCTTGCATAGGTGTTACGATATTTAATTTAGAACCCAAATTACTCTAGGATCTTACCCTTTTGCTTCCGACAGCATCTTCAGATAGCTACCAGTATAAATTTTCTTTACTAACCAAACAGAGCGTTTATAGTTTCATTTTTTTTAAAGAGTGGTATTTTCAATAGGCAGTTGAAATGATTTGACAGTTTTTGCTGAACATCAATCAGTTTCTCAACCACAGCAAACGTCCTTGCTACATGCATAAAAAATATGCTAAATATGATCATGCAAGTGTTTATTTTCTGTAACGATAACTAGACTACACATATGGAAAGGAACCTACTACAGGAAACTCCAGTAAGGACGCGACAATAGACATATAAAAGAAAGGAAGAAATAAGGGCTATATACTATGCCGATAAAAACGAGAAACCCACACACGGAGGCATTTTAACACCAAATCAACAAAACAGGAAACATTAGGAGTATGAAAATAGAAAAATACTAGTCGATACCAACAACTAAGAGTCTGAGGGGGAAGAGAAAGCATCGAATGCTATGATACAATGAATCAACGTACCCTCGAACTCGCCAGACGTCTCAAGATGGTCCTTGTGTTTCTTGATATCAGCACGGATGCCTTCACCAGGCGGACCTTCCCGATCAGGGCCCTCGAAGTCGCCCTCCAGTGTCAGATTGTCCTTAGGTCGCCTGGACTTGACGCGCTCGCCCGAGATGGAGAAGGGTTCGGCGTCTTTGTATGATATGCCGGCAGCTGTAAAGGATTCGTAGCGTTGAGTTCACAAAGTACCTTTCAATGAACTGGACTTGGACTTTTGAAAATAGTGGCAAAAACACGGAAGATCCAACGACATTTCCAGAAATGACAGAACTGGACGGATTTTGATAGCACTCTCGTCGCATCGGGCGACTTTTATGTGGGGCACCACTAAGAGTCCCCAAATATACAGCTACGGTGTCATTATTATTATTATTATTAAAACTTCACGCTAGGGCTCCCACGGACAGGTAATACAACCCAAATGAAGCATTTGCAACACCGGGAAGCCCAAAACGCTGCTAAAGGAAATCCAGCAAAAAAC
>LQNS02015105.1:23119136-23210964 GCA_001587735.2 Parhyale hawaiensis
GAACGAACAACAGCGGGCCAAGCACACTGCCCTGAGGGACACCAGACACCACCGCAACTGAGGCACTCAAGACGCCGTCAACAGACACTCTCTGCGTTCGCTCAGAAACAAAATTGCGAATTAGTAAAATCTGACTATTACCATCTCTAATTTACGCCCTAGACGTAGCATCTGTCTCTGCATATATTTTTACTAGTGGACCCGTGCGTGAAAAAATCACACAATTAGCGATATGTTTGCTCCCTTCTCTATCTTACAGTTCCCACATTTTCCTCTTCACGCTTATTAGCAGTTCTTATTCCCTTCTGTAATCATTCTACTTCAAGTTTATGTCACTGTGTCGCATAGGCGCTTCATCTCTCTCCATTGGTAGCACGTCTTCGTTCTATCTTGAGACTGTAGTACTCTCGTCCTTCTTTTACGTTTCCTATCCTCTTTCTTAATTAGACGTGCGTGTTCTAAAATTAAATCTTGGGTAAAACAGTGTAATAAACTTGAATGCAACCCCAGTCAGCTGATATGCAATGTGAATGCACCGTATCCATTATACTGTCTGCCATACTCAAATATCTGTCTTATTGAAATGCTGAAATTTTGGCCTATGGAGCGAAATCTGCTCCCTCAGAGAAAGACAGTACGCTAGAAGTAATAATTGTCTACTACCCGTGAAATGACTGTCCACTAGCCGGCGCGTCGTGAGTGCTCCGTTGTGCATCTGCTGAATTTATACGTCGTGACCTGAGAGAAAATAGGTATAGAATCGGACTCCAGAAGCTGGATATATATTGTTACGATTTCAAGAAGCGTTTCAAGCATGAAGGGCATTCAGATAAAGGAAAAGGATCCCACGTTTGCCATCTTCTGGAACCTGGTCATCGATCTCTCTGAAAACGTAACTTATAATTACAAAATCTGCAACCAGGCCTATTTTTCGCCTGTTTACTTATGAGCGGACACGAAATAAAAACATGAAGCGTTTTATTAAATTAGGATTACATTTTTCCAATGCTGCTGCTGGATTTTCGACTGTTCGCAATGTGTCTGTCACCTTTTATACACTACTGTATAATTGTCATACAAAGGTACATTCGTCTGCAGTGCAGTATCATAGTTATCGACTACGTTAACTTTCAAATACCGTATATCACACGCTGTCCAGTGAAGAATGCCTATTAGTTCAGCGAAGATATACCAATACAAGGTTTGTACCAAACTACCAACTGAAATTTAAGTTATGAGTACCATGATGCATCGAACGCTGCCGTGTCTCAATCAAATGCCGCTATTTACACAAAAAAAAAATCCACAAATTATGCGTGACTCTTGACATGCTGCTACCATCATTGTCCCAGCAAAATAAAAGAATTTTGGCCATCGTTCTTCCTGTTAAATTATCGGAATATATAGTGTCTAGAAAAGCAGCTAGACTTCGCTTGCGCCAACGCACTGACCTCGAACTTTCTGGTGCCTGGAGCGAGCGTCTTGTTGAGATCCTTTCAGGGTTACAGTTTCAGCTTCAGATGTAAGTTGTTTCGTAGCTGTAAGGAAAATATTACCGTTATTATAGGTAAAGGTAAACTTGAGTAAACGCCGCCTATAATATAGGAACATAAAAATAGTGACGTAATAGCGAAAGCAACAGAAAACTTGTTATTACTATTATTAGTTAAGGCTACCAATTTCACTATAATGACTGTCAAATACAAAAATAAGGGGCTTATAATATGTTGATAGAAACTAGGTGCCCTCAAATATATTCAGACGAGCTCTATCCCCGCTATAGAATATAATTATATGGACCTCGCCAACCCAAGGGCTGTCTCGAGTGCCTTTCCCGAAACGGGTGTTGCTGAAGGTCGCAGCTCCTGCTGACGAAGTAAGTTTATAAGGTTAAGTAGGTCTTTTATACTTCCGCAAAGTAGGCGCTGAATGGTAGCAAGTGACCATTAATGGGGTTCCTACCTGCACCCGTGTATGGGGCCTCGTAAAGGGCCCTCCGCACGAATGTTTCTGTCTTATGTTCCCTTCTCTTTTCAGTTTTCGTCTCTTGAGATGTTTCGCACGGCACTGATTTTCCAGCCAGTAGAAGCGCACCAAGCCAACTTATATTATGCGGAAGAGGAGTGTCGCTGTCGAGATGGGATATTCCTACTCGAGCCTCCTGGCCGTATAGCATCACTGTACATACAGTGGTTAAACTAATCGTGTAACAATAATGTAATTGTAGGAACGTGGAATCCGTGCACGAAGGGATGTTCCCCACACTGAACTAATGCACACTTGTGGGTAGAACAATACAAAAAAGAAAAATAAGAAAAAAGTGATCAGTATCAGTGTAGAAATGAAAGGAAGCAAAGAAGTTTTGAAACAGATCTGTCCCTAAGGTCTAGCTTAGGCTAAGTTCCACTGGAGTCTTCCGAGAGCACGACTCACCGTGACGTAGGATAGGCAGACCTGACAAACGTAACTCCTATTCCCTCTGAGGGACTTGGAAAATCAAGAGCAAGCACAATATATCTACCAAACTACAACACAGTTTAATTTCCTCTTTTAAGTTTTTTTTTCTGCGCTGATCCCGTACCACACGTGCTTCCCTTTCTCTTGAAATAAATTAATCTTTAGAAACGAAGTTCAATCTCTCGTGAAAAAGAAACATCATGGTGATCCTCCAGACATCACCCATCCGCTCCTCTAGACAGCAAGTACAGAGCAAGAGCGATCGCCACCGGCAGATTTGGGACAGCTGCTCAGTTTTTCTCTTTCACCTTTTTACCAAACTCTCAGTTAAACAATCGCACACTCTTTCTAACATACCTGCGTCTTCCCAATTCTACGAAACCCGTGTGGGTGTCAGAGGTGTCAAAAAACCCTTTTTTTAGACACTATCTAAGCCTGAATAAAATGAAAATACGGATAACAGTTCTTTTTTGAATTGTTCTCATTGTTATACTGAATGGGACAAATAACATGTCGATAGAAACGTGGAACCCATGCACCAGGGTGTCCCAACACAACGTTAACGCCCATAAGAACAGAAAGTAGGGAAAAACGAGCAAAAACAGATTAAAACATCATTAGTGGGCTAAGGTCACCTACACGCCGCCGACCCCCATTAAATAGGATGGGCGAACCTAACCTTATGGCCCATCCTATGCCCCTTGAGGAGAGTGCTTTCTTGGAGATCATGTTCATTGTGTAATACTTTAATGATAATCACAGATAAGATTTTATTTCAAGGAAAGTAATTTTTGCGTTTCACAAACGTCTCATGAACCAGCTGGTGTGGACTCATCTGCATGTGTACCCCTACGGAGTTCGTGCTCCCTTGTATGAGAACCCTCCTCAATGTAGCGATACTGTTCATTATGTAATTTTCACAAGCTTATTGAAGGTCCCTACATAAATATTACCTAAAGACGTTGATACCACAGATCGGCAGCCATCAACATCTGGAAAATATTGACGGCCGAAAACAAAAAACTTACTTTCCATATTGGCCTCTGAGAAGCGCTCGCCGCCATTACCTGAGATGTCGAGTTCAGTGCCGTTGATGCTGCGGACGTCCGAGAGCTCGAGGGCGTGCACAACGTTGCTGTTTAACTCTTTGGAAGACTCGTAGCGGGAACTGGTGGAGCTCTTTCGTTGCTCCGTATGAGAAGATTCCATGAGCGCAGACTGGCTCTCCGAAGTCTGTTCGAAGTTTTCGGATGACCTCATCTCGCCAGTAATGCTACGGCGATGGTCGTAGCTTGACGATTCCTGAGCTTGCATCGAAGTTGAGCTGGACTGCTCCATGGATGCAAATGAAGATTCCTGCTCCATGGAAGAAGACATAATTTCTCGAGAGGACTTTGAAGACCTTCGGATGGAAGTGCTCTCTTGGACATCAGACGACATTTCTTGTGCTGCAGAGCTCGATTCTTCCACCACAGAACCGCGCGTCGAAGTTACCGATTTCTTCTTTTCCATGGACTTACTGGAGATGCGCTTCTCAAAAGAGGTCTTTCGCACTTCCACGGACGATGACTTCTCGCTCTTCGAAAACTTGCGTGATTTCGAGGATCTTCTTTCCATTTCTATCGTGCAAAAAATGAGTGAAGAAAAAGTAACAAAAACGTGCGAATAAACAGTGTAGGATTATAATTAAAGTGAAAAATCGGTAACTGCTAGTGAATAATGTGCCGCATGCACACGTAAAATATGACATCTAAGTAAAGTCAAGAATCAGATAAAAAAAAAAGTGATAGGTATATTGCTGTGAATAGGAAATAATAATCTAAGTAAATAATAACTGGCACGTAAATAAAATAGTTCAAAAATAAATCAGTAATGCAGAAACAAAACTGAACATTCAAAACGTGCCATGACAAGGAACATTATCGGAATAAGATGAGCTTAAAGCCCGGTGCCCACGTAACAACTTTCGCGGCGCCCAGCAGCCTAGAAACGACTCAACTAATCCCCTTACGTTGCCGCGGCGCGGCTTAGGCTTGCAGAAAATTTAACTGTATAAAAAATTAGATTAGATAGGCGGCAGTAGACGGACCAACAGGCCCATTCCCAGAGAGCCGTTGGGAGTCGCCCCGCAGCCCTCTTTGAGCAATTGCTATTATGTCAGTATCATTTAGATGACGGAGGAAAAAAACTTAGCCAAAGGGACAATTTTGCAAGCACAATTTATATCTGCGGAGCTTCGAGACGTTAAGTTAGTTGGGGCGGAAGAGGAAAGATTACGGGCTAAGGTGGCCTCTGAAGTTTTAGCCGTTGTTTGTGACTCATAGACGAGGTGTTCTTAGCTGTGGATGGAGTCTCTTCCAATGTTTTTCAAGACTATTTTCAAAGCGTTGACTGTTGCAGCACCGACAACGTCGGAAACAGGAAGCAAAGAGCGTAACAGTTGCATTCTTTGCTTCCTTGTGGAGAGAAGTCTATTCCAGATGCTCACTATGAAATACGGAAATAACTGCAGACTTGAGGTAGTTCTTCAGACTTTATGCTTGAGTTTTTTACCATTGTTGCGCAGGTGATCAGTAACGTCTCTCTCTCAAAAAGTCCCGTTGTAGGTACGTCGTTGAACCCATACAAATATTTGAATGTTTCTATTAGTTGTCCTCGAGTTGTCTGTGCTCGAGAGAGATCAGGCCCACTTCCTACAGGCGTCACTCGTATGGTTTGAGGCATCAATTTTACTGCTGTGTGTTAAATGCTTTTCATGTTATCGATATCTTTTGCCTGATGCAGCGACCAGAATTGAACAGCAAATTCTAAATGTAGGCGCACTAGTGCTTTGTACAAAGAAATGATTATATCCTTGGATTTGTACTCGAATTTCCTGGTATTGCATCCCAGTACTCTGCTTACCATTTTCACACTTTTGTCAACTTGCTGACTGTGTTATAGTTTGCTTGCAATAGTTATTCCCCAGTCATGTTGTTGGGTGACAGCTGCCAATTCTGTCCCGTATATTTTCAAACGGGTTTGAGGAGTTCTGCGGCCTAACGTGTCTTACTGAACATTTGTCAACATTAAAGCTCATGTGCCACGTTGTGCTCCATTTCTTGGGATAGTCAAGGTCTTGTTGAAGCTCAGCTTTTTTCCTGGCAGGATGACATAGTTTAGTATCATCCGTAAATTTACTGACTTTACTGCGGATATTAAGATCAAGATCATTGATTAAATTATGAACAAAAGTAAGGCCACGCACGCTACCTTGAGGAACCCAGATGATACCGGCGTCCAGTTGCTAGTCTCCCCTTGTAGCTTCACTCGTTGCTGAAACCCAGTGAGCCATGCCCGGATCTAGCGTGAATAGTCTCCCTGCATCCCATGCATGAGCTTCCAATTTTTTTTTTTTTATTAACTGGTGATGGAGGACTTCGTCAAAAGAGTTTTGGAAGTCTTAAGTAAACGAGGTCCACACGCTTTTCTTTATCTCTAATTTCTGTAACTTTCGAACAGAAAACCAGTGAGTTAGTTAAGCAGTTTCTTCTATCTCAGAAGCTGTGCTAGGTGTCGGAAACAAGATGTTGTATCATCAGGTGATTAATGATATGTTTCTTCGGGAGACGTTCGATGGTTTAGCTGACAACAGATGTAAAATTCATTGGTCGATAGTTATTGGGTCTTTTCTTATCCCTCTTCTTATGTATCAGATTCACGTTAGCTAGTTTCCAATCCTTCAGAACTTCTCTCGTTCTTTGAGACCGATTGAATATTTCGAGCAGTGGCTTTGAGACGACTGGAGCAATTTTCCGTAGAACACGGGAAGAAAGATTATCTGGGCCAGTGAATTCGTGCACATGATGGTGGGTCGATTATCTCAGCTCCTACTGCAATTTTCACACCATAACACGGGGCAATGGTGAAATTTCAAATATCGCTCCTAATCATGAGCAGTTTGAGCCTATACAGAATTATATTTCAAGAATTAGTGCAAGATATTCATACACGTCATGCTGAAGTCAAAGTGACGACTACGACTACGCAGTCGGATTAGTTGAGTTGGCTCTACGCTGCTAGCGGCAACAAAAGCTGTTACGTGGGCACCGGGCTTTGCACGTCATTTGTACTAGAGACAAAAAACAGCTACAATTAAAAAAAAAAAACAGTGGAGTGCTTCTTCATGCCTTGAACTAGTCATTTATGAAAAAACTAAGGGTTTAATATGGCGAAACGGTAGACTAGTTGCTCTCCGGGCTGCTCAAGGAACTTCCACTGATACACTTCCAGGTGCGTCCGTTCCCGAACTGACTCAATAGTCAATACAAATATACTTGTAATCTTGTTCCACAATGACCATAGTGTTATTGGGAGTTTCATTGCTCCACGTCATTTTGTGTGCAAACATTGCTCTGCGTCATATTTGGGTCATGTGCACACAGCGCCAGCAGACTGACAAAAGCATAGATCTTTTTTTTTTCTCTCTCTCTCTTTTTCGCAAGGGGCGACTGGCCAACGTACCTGCTGTTGCTCCTGCAGCCACCACAGCACCAGTGACAGACGCACCTCCCGCCGCGGCCAGGGTCTGCCGACAAAAAATATTGCTCCTTCAATACTGACATAGATACCTCAATCAACAATGTCAACGCCATTTTTTTTATTTTTTATGGAACTATCCCTATCCATGACAACGGTGGTCCAAAGACGAAAGGAGAAGGGAAATGTACTTTCAATCGCTACCAGAACGTTCTCCATCACATTCAAATCGAGTACAATTTATGGACTGGCTGTTGCTTCATGGTCGTGAATGATGCGCGGTTAACGCAGTGCACTATTACTCAGGATTTCAAACTTTTCAACTTTAACCAAAAGCAAATCCAGACCAGAAAAAGGCACTACAGTATAAGCAGAGCATAACAGGTATCTGCAAAGCGCACTCGGCAAAAAGGGAACCAGTTGGCGCTAGACCGAACAATAGCAATTCAACAGCTTTCGTCAGTATTTTTGTGAGCTGGATAGCTTTTCCTGAAATGTGTTCCTATGCAACACGTATTGGTCTCGAGTCTAACATAGCTAACATTTAGCCTCTGTTAGCAGCGACCAAAACTGCGGCAAATGTGAACCGGTGAGATGGAAGAAAAGAGCAGTCTATCGTGAGCAAGATATTTCAGGTGTATACTTAAATACTATTTTGTACACTGTGATCCAAAGACAGGAAGAAAGAAGTGACATAAAGAAGGTCAAGAGAAACGTGGAAATGAGTCAATGCGCATGGGCACAGCAAGTCCCGAAAGGAGAAAGAACATAATAAAGCATCATCAATAAGTGTATGAAGATGGAAAGAAACTAAGTGGGCACGAAAGACAAACGTCCCGAAGGCCAAGTTAATGGCTAAAGCAACCTTAACAATCCCCTGTGGGCGCTGCTCCCCATAAAATAGGATGGGCGAACCAAACTAACCTAACCCTAGGAGCTTAAGAAGAGAATAAGTCCTACTGTCCTATGCAGGCACTCGCCTGGAGGCTAGTGCAACGGCTGGAACACAAGCTAGATGAGAGAACGAGTCTCTTCCGCTAACCGTACGACGTTTAATTGAGCCCTCGTAAACCCAACTTTTGAGTTTACAAAAAAGATTGAAAAATCTTAGCCGTCAGTTCAGCTTGCTCAGCAAATGCCCTTAGCTAAGTTTCGCACATCTCTTCAAGCTTGGGGAATTATAATTCAAAGTTTTCTGCAAGTGCGCGCTATTTAAATGGACACAGCAGTGCATTCGGACGTGGAGATGACGCAACTCATTCTCCTGACCAGCGTATGTACAGGCTCTTACAGACACAAAACGACTAGCATAGTACTTTTGGCCTAGTTCCTGACCTGGAGGGTAGTGTCACTCGAGGCGTGTGTCGCCCGAGCCTCTCCCCCCACAGACACTCCGCCCTCCTCGTGCAAGGAGAGAGTCTGAGAGAACTTGGCCAGGTCCTCAGCGGCGCTCTCAGACCGGTGTTCTTCCACGCTCAGCCTGCGAACATCAGGCTAGATTAGTAAGTAAAATGTTATAGAAACCATCCTCAAAAATGTCTCCCTGGTGGAATGCTGAAGCACAATTGCTTCATGTAACCATAAATTACCACAAACAAAATACCTTAACCCTTAATCCTATAGTGACCTGTTAAAACATCGATTTATCGTGAGAATGCACTGTTTGAAGCGACATTTATGAACTTCACTTGTGGTTACGAGTCCTTTTCGAAAATATCTCTGAGATGCAGCGCTTCACAGCGTGTTTACAAAATATCATAAATCAGTCTGTGGAATCAGAAGAGCTCAACAAGAGGCACGCCTGAACCCTTCGAGGTATGACGCTATTTTTTTTTTTTTTAAATTTTCTTAGGAATACAACTATTGGAGATATGACAAAATGGTCCCTGTTAATCTAGAGGGGTGAAAATAAGGACATCAACGAAGAGTTCTCCCAAGTGTGAGACGAGTCAGCGCGCTGTTATTGGGAGAGCTTAATGAACAGAATATAACAGAGTTTGTTGTAAATATTTTCTATGCTCAAGATATTTGCTAAATATATACTTGGGAACGCGTTAGCCAACGTCTGTTGAGAGAAGTATTCCAAGAAATCTATCTGTAAGCAAATTTCAACCCAAACGATCTTCAAACCTTTATTCTTTAACGTCACTAAACACCTATCAAAAGTGATTATGCAGAACATGTTAACCTATCGACTAAATATTGAAGCAAAGTAACCCAACCGCCTTCTCTGCCGCCAGCGGCAAATTAATATTGGCGTATCAAAATAATGAATCACGTACCTAAATTTTCTATATCGAGCAGGATAAAAATAAAGAGAAACCCAACCGCCTTCTCTACAGTAAGCGGCAAATACAGGCGTACGGCTAATGCATGAACACACACACAGACCTGCTGCGATTATCGTACAGTCGGTGCAGCAGCAATGCAGCCTTAGCTACATCGGTGAGTAGCAGTTGAGTGCAGAAAGCACGCACCATCTCCGGGTGCACCTGACCGGAACCATGTCTCTTGTTGCTACACACATACGTGCTTCCTACTGCAGCCATCCCTGGTTTAGTTTATTTAGGATTCACTTAAGCAACACAAAATAGCGAATTTTCCTATTGAAGAGGAAATTTCTGAATGATTTACTGATTTAAATTCGTACGGAAAATGAAGAGCTGAATATAGCCTTTTGTTGCTGCTGAAAACGAAGTGTGTGTAAAGTACGAAGAAAGCATAACGTTTAAGAATTCTGAATTTCAAAACAGAACTAAGGGCTTGTAAATTTCTGCTAAATTGTCTGTGGGATAGAGCCTTTTTTATTTAGGCTAAACTACCTCGCTACAAAGGCCCCTTCCCCTTGTAGGCATACAACAGAAAAACCTTCGTGGTGGACAGCACAACCTGAGGAACGCAAGACTCTTGGAACATTTTTATCATCACCGCTGCATTTCAGCGATGCGAAGTTCCGAAGTAGCTCATTTTCTTTGAGCTTCGCTCATGAGTACAATGATCATATGACCGGTCATAGTAGAAAAACTTGTAAACGAGGCAACAGTTTCTGGTCTTCGCAACTCTGTGTGGCATTTGGGGTGAAATTGAAAATTTCGCTGCGAAAGACCGACCAGTTCGCGCTCTTTCCATTGTCAATTGAGCCGTGAGGGACAATTGAGGCCCCCCCCTCCCCAAAAAAAAGCTCGGGTACAGCTTGGCCCCAGAATTTACGCAAAAGCCCTTAATAGGCTACTCGGGATTTTCAATAATTCAAACATTTAGTGGACTAGATACGGTAGCCTTATTTTTCAAAGCACATATAAAGAGTCTGTCGCGCCTCCTCTTATGAACGCTCAGCAGCGATAATCTACTCTGGATGCCAGGGTGTTCAAACTTGAGATATGTTAAAGCTCCCCTGCTTTGTTGTTGTCAACGCACGTACATAAGTTTTTCATTAGCACGAAGAGTCGGAGATCACTCATCACATAATAAATATATTGGAGATTTAAAGAATATTGAAGCACATTTTAGCACAGGAGATTTTTTTTGCTGACAACGAATGCATTCAACCCTTTTCTGAACTACTGCATTCCACTGAGGTACTAGCGGCAATTTTCTCCTTGTACTGACAATTTTCTTTAACAACCGTTGCAGAAAACTGTAGCAGCTCATGAAGGAAGAGTGCAGATCCAAAGGAAGATTGATATTAGGTCTTTGTATCACTTTCTCGTCTGTAACTCCGTATGTCAACTTTAATGTAACAAAACATAACTAGTATAACCAATCGAACACTGTCGTTGCAGATGCATACACCACTGGGTGAACGCTGGCCCTATCGCACAATTTTCAGTCTTATATAATTAGAAACAAAAACATAAAGAACTCTGAGTCAAACTACGAAGGGATTTACGCTTTTGGGAATAAAAAGAGTAGGTCGCTAATGTCGCTCGCCGAAATTTGTTCCTATACCACAACTTCCATACTCCATAAATTATGGATTACAGCTATAAGATATTTGAAATTGGCAAACATTTCATGTTTTGTTTTACAATACGGGGATGAAGCCTATTATGATACTCAAAAGTAATTTTTTTCGTTTCAAACGGGAAGAACAGGAGGGACACAAAGGCAGGAGCTCAGTCGGCGCAAACAGCCGTGCAGTAACTCGATACAAAGCGCTGGCTGAAGCAGCAACCCGTCGTGCAGGTGTTTCGTTGGACGTCCTCATAAGACGGTGCGGTCGATGTGCTAATGATTAAAGCGACTAGGGTGAGGGCCGCTGCGATAACACCGGCGGCACGCCAAGGCGGTCGCTGGTCAGGCTCCCGTGCCGGCACATAAAGATTGTTTTGTTAAGAAGGCGCCGGCATCGATCAGTATATAAGTTGTTAAGAAGGGACGGCAATCTTGCAAAATTCGGTCCATGAATGGGGCAAGAGACAGGGATGTATGACCGTCAAGTAAGGTGTAGTCGACGCAATTCATTGCCATGCACGCAGTCAAAAAATCTTAGACAGTTTATAGAATCTGCCTTCAGGTATGAAAGAACTTCTACGCCTTAGTCTCCGTTTAGAGTTGTCGTGTTGAGGTTTCTGCTGGTGATGTTTTTGGAAGATCTAATGATGAGTTATTTTGTTCCTGAATAGAGCTTCTTAAATTTACGTAAAAAGGCTTGATTGACGACTCAGTGTTGTTCATCTTTTGTATTTTTGGAATCACAGTGATGGTCGTAGACACACTTGAAGACTCAGTTAAAATTCATTATAGGGTGATACATGGTCATGGCAAATGAGGCCATGATGTCGCTAACGCACTCTACTAGGTGTATAAAAATAGAGGCTAGCGAAACAAGCTAGAGGGCGACTGCCTGTCAGCCCTCCAATCTCAAAACTGGTTCCCTCAATTCGGACGGGCTAAAGCCTCGACAGGGCGGGTTCAACACCTCTCTCCAGAACGTCCAAACGAACATTTCAATCATAAGAACGTCTCCTCCTACATACGCTTATTCGTCACTGCCCTGATTACGTCATCGAGAGTTTCCTCACAGGAACTCCCCTCGAGGGTGTAGTGAACCCTCATTGGTCAACCCTCTTCTTAAATTTTAGTACCGCCCATTCCTACAATATCGAACGCATTGTATTTTTAAGGCGAAATAGCCATCTTCCCTCGGTTACGCTTCACGGACTTTCTGCACACATTATCGGTGTTAATCTCTCGCAGTAATCCTTGGTTCCCTATCGCTACAGGCCCACGTGACCCTTTTGCCCTTACGAGGGTAGTTCACACGATGCCTGCTGACTGAGGCCGTCTGTTCAATCGGCATCCCCTCTGCTGTATATTTTTCTAAAACAAGCTCTTTCCTTAGAACGACTCAATATTCTGGACATCTTTTTGAGGTTAAAACATAGGCATCTGCCGTTCTTTAGTGAGCCTCGGAGCATTAGGTATTATAAGAGGTATGAGCCTCCCCAAATAAGCACAAAGCTTTTCTAAAACAGGAAAAGGAAGGGACATATAGTTTGTCGATAGAAAAACGGGGAACCCATGCATGAAGGTGTTCTCACACAGGATCAACGCGCATGGGAACAGCAAGTCGGGAAAGAAGAGGAAGAACAGACAATAGTAAGATCAGAAGGAGTATGAAAGTGGAAGGAAGCAAAGTGGGCACGGAAGACATTCGTCCGGAAGGCCTAGCTACCGGCTAAGGTAACCTACACAAACCCCCCTAGAGCGCTACTCCCCATAACATAGTATGGGCAAACTTAACTAACCTAACCCTATGGCCTATGGCCCATCCTATGCCCCCGGAGGGGTAAAACTCGGAGTTAATATAGTTCATTTTGTGGTAACGTGTGTTTAGAATTAACAATAAAATTTACGGAGACTGAATGAATCCTTTATTGACGATTACAGTATTTAATAAAATGAGGGATATTAAGTACAGTCGGAATTATTAGAATTTGCGGCAGGAATTCTTATGATTACGACAGAGTACGTAGGATGTAGAGTTTCTGGAGGCATCTGTAAGACAACACGCAATAATATGGTAAGAGCCAATTTCACCATGTCTAGTTATGGAATTAGGCAAAGACATTATAATCTCCCAGAATTATTCGATGTGACCTGTAGAAAATCTACAGGATTTAACCAAATATTACTGAAGCTCTGACAATACTAATCGATTCCACTATCACGGTAGTGACGCTACCATATGGCGTAACAGCAGTGTAGTGAATCTGCGTACATTGAAATTTTTTAAAAGTATAGATAGACAATTTAATCATTACAAGCCTACAAGAAGTAGAATGTACCTACACCACAACAGAGAAAGTAGAATATTTAATAATAAAAAACTTTTAGCCTGTGTACATGTTAGTTTAAGGCCCCTGGTCATTGAAATTGCAATTCTAGAAAGGAAAAGCAAGTAGTACCTACGTCTGGAACTGCGAAAAACCCATGCAGGCACCGTCCATAAGACCAGCAAGTCAGAAAAAATAAGAAGGCGAAAACAAACAGTGTCAACAGTATGTAGTAAAAATCGACCACTCGAAAAAAGCGCACCTTATAGTACAGTGCATATAGAGATTATATAGCTGCTGCATTAAACAAGAACATTAGTATCAGCTGCATATGCGGCCCACAGGTGTACTGGCTGTGGCTCTCTGACATCATCGCCTGATAAGGTAAAGTTCAGACCGACACTCACAACCAGATCATGCAGGCTGCCAGTGAAGAGGAAGACCTCTTTAAAGAGGCAATACGGCAGTCAAGGAAGCTCTTATGAACATAACTACATGACAGTAAAGGATAGATTTTGTATGAAGACACGTACCCGTAACTCCAAACGACGAGCTAAAGTATGTTTTATTTAGCAACTGTATTGTGAGAAAAATGTTACCATTGCAATTCAAGATAAAAGAAGAGTCCCTGCTGAATTTTATTTGCATGTTTGTATAATGCAAGGACTCTCACTACAGTGCCGTATAATACACTTAGCTCGATTCAGAAGCATACTTTCCTTGCAAGAGTTACTGATTCTCTTCTTTTCGACATGTCCAAATTACTAGTTGATACTTCGTCGTTTACTTAAAATGACTCAATGATAATAAGAGTCTAGGCACACTCTAGCAAAAAAATTAAAATATGCGACAGATGCGACTTGCTAATACTTTAGAAGGATTTTAAATAAAATTGACGTAATATTTAATTATCTATACCTACGTCATCCCAGATTGACAAAAAAAGAAAAGTCTAGTTATGATCGTAAAGCTAAGACTGCTGCATTTTGATCCACCATATTACCCTTCACACATCGCTGTATGGTCTTCGACAAATCATGGGCAATTTTCCGACGTCTCATTGTCGGTGTCATCTGTATTAGTGATATTACATCACATAGGTATGAGGTAATTCCAGCAGCCACGCCTAGTCACAGAAACAATTTCCAGAACCTGGAACTTCTAGCGAGCGTCATGTGCAGAACATCCGCGAGATCTAACAGCACAGAGGGAGGACATATATCAAAATGATTATGAATGATGACCTTGTCTCCAGACGACCAGACCATATGGCCCTTATATTCCAGTCACGTTCCCACTAGGCAGCGGAATGACAATGACACGAAATCTCAAAACACAATGAGGTTTTGTTATACAGCGTAAAATGACAGAATACTTAAATTTGGCACGATCTCTAGTGCTTAGGTTTTCTTCTGTTGCCAATTTTCTTTGCCATGTTCTTCGTAACTGGAAATTGCGTAGATTTCCCGCATCTCCCAAAAAGTCAGTTTATTTTAAACATACATTTAACCTCATTCACAAAAAAAAATAATTCCGCACTAACTCTAGGTCAAGAAGTGTGTCAAAAAGTCAAAAAATACATTGACTCACCACAACATGGCAGGAAGAACGTCACATCTGCTACGTAAGGCCGTTGCAAAACTATAAAGCAGTGCAACATTGATTACGTTTTTGATTCACCTTGTCACTCCACTACGACAGTTACAACGCAACTATTTTACGTACTCGCGAACATTTATCTTACGTGTTAATCGTGAGAACGCAAAAGAAACCTATGACTTCGGGACTTCGCTCTGGACACAAGCTCGCTTGCACCAGATTAGTATCAGGAAGAACAAGCAAGGCAATGCAAGCTGTTCCTCAGTGAGAGATAAAGGAAGCGATGACGAAAAGTTCCCCTGCCTTCCCTTACTAAATTGCCATCAATTGAATGTGATCATCTCTCTCTCTGAGCTCGACTGTAGCGCCTGTGTCTGCAGACACTCTATCGCTGTGCTTCGACGCCGGATTTAAAGCGCGTGCTTCAGTGAAAGTTTTTTTCGATCGATGCTGCTTTTCACCCCTAGAAATATAGCTATAGAGTGCTGTGGCGTTTGTACTAAAATGCATTAATGAGCGCAGGGAAAGCTACACCACAAGAGCTTTATTTTTTTGTCGCACTTAAAATAAGTCACGCAGAAAAAAAATAAAAGCGCAACTCGCCCGTCTGTTGTTGGCAAACTGCAGCGATGTTTTCAATTTTGAGTGTAATAGTTTAGGATCAGTGTCAGTTGTGGTCCTCTCCAACTAACTGGTAGAACAACATGAAGTTCACCTGCTCGTTTTTTGACTGATCTCTAACTTGAGCAGAACTCAAAAGGAAGAATTTAAAAGAAAAAAAGATAATATGCCAATCGACAGAAACGCTGCGCGCCCACTTAATTGTACTGAGGATAAGCAACTTGCAATCTTAAGTTAATGCACTAAAATGCAGTGTGCAATGCACATTGCCGAAATATAATATCAGCCTTTATCGAAATATCATTCACAGCCGAAAGCTCCAAGCTCTTTGTTTATAAGTTTCGTAGTAAGTTGTTTTTGTACTAGCATACAGTAAGTGCACTTACCTTAACTTCGAAAATACGCTGAGGTTCAAGAAAAACTTTCAAAATGTGTGCCACGCCCAAATAAACAAAGTCTGTGCGACAGGGCAGAGACGGCAGTCTCAAGGTGTAACCAAAGTAGGACTCTGGATCCGTTCACATGCAGTGAGCCACTCAAGAATCATTACCTCTCTATGCATTAGGCACGTGGACCAAAGCAACATTTGAGACCATTGGCCACTCTAATCCACTCGTAGTGGCCTAAACCCTTCAGACTAACGTTTCTACAGGTCAGCGAGAGTTACCCAGAAAAATTCAGGACGGAAGTTTTCATAGTAGGTAGCTGGTTATCTTAATTAGTAATCACTGGTCAGCTGTACGCCCGTGTGATCACACAATACAATTTCGAAGTCCCTAAGGCGTTGTGCGACAACCGGAGCTGTGACAGGATGCTCCAGTGAGGAAGCGTTGCAATGTCATTAATTATTTGGAAGAATTTATCCTGAACATTGCTGGGACTCCCTTGCACCATAACACAGTATAGTTTTAGCATTACGCGTTAAACAAAAATTATATTTCTTAGTGACATCATTTTGAGTATAGTCGTTATGTAGGTTAGACACTATTACTCAAAGTACAGCTGAGCAAACTAGGGATGAATAAGAACAGTCTCTACTATCAGACGTACGATTACACGAGATATGTGGTACATCCAAACTTTTCAGAAAACCTACCGCAAGATATCTCGTGTCTGTACGTTAAGAGGCTCTGCCAACGCTTACCTGTTGTCAGTGCTGTGCATCTCCTGCGATGACATGGAGTGGCGCGACTCGTGTGAGGTGGACTTGGAGCCGTGCACTTTATAAGCAGAATGTTGCTCAGTAGTGCAGGACATCACGGCGTCCTCGTCCACCAGCGACGTGTGTTGCCACTTGTTGGAAGTTTTGGAGTGTGGGCAGCGATGGCGCCTGCGAAGCAAAGATAACGTTACACAACAGACATGCGTAATTAGAGACAGCACTCAATACTGTTACCACAACGATTCAAATGGCCAGTGATGACTCGAAAAGTTTGTGTTATGTTAAGCGAGGGAAATCGCTACGACCCACAATCGCGCAACATGTTCTAGTGCTTCGTCCGCTGCATTGGATAAGCTTGACAATGAGCTAACCACAAACCGCCAAGCCTTAATTTGCTTGCTCGCAGGAATAGTATTGTTTGATACACCAAGTGTATGTGGTTCAGCAACCGGTGCGGTAGGAGTTAAAAGTCCATTGATGAGAGCAGAAGGAGGTGGGGGAGAGGCAAGGGTCAGCAGTGCCGGCACTATAGGTCCTTTCACCTTGCGCTGCCCTTCGCACCACAGCACAGGGAGGGAGGCCGGCGGCAGAGGCTGGTGGCTGGATCGTCTGAACAGGTTTGCTGGCAACGCAGGCACCGGGAAGTGTACTGGCGCTGGCATACTTAGCATGAGCTCCACACGGTAATGGTAGCAGGGGCTTTGGCTCAGAGGCTCTCACGATCGTGGTCTTATCGACACAGGCGCAGCTGCCCACAATGTTGGGTATGCCGACCATGATTCAAGCCCCTATGATCCCTCATAAACCTTAGCAATATCGAGGGGGAAAAATCAAAATGTATACCAATGTCGTCGCAAACTGATGAAGCTGCTAAATCGTAGAACTACGTTATTCCAGTTAGTTCAGAAAAAAAGGAAAAGAATTTTATCAAGAATCATTAAAATAAAGTTGAGTCCTCCGGAACAAACATCACTGCCTTCATGCGACAATTATTGTTGATACACGCTACGCTACTTCGACCGTTTCGTATCAGAATGAAACTTCCATTTGCGCATCTAAATCGTACTATGAGCACCGTCCGCACGGTCGACACAAAATGCTTAAGCCTCCTTAGTCGTCTGATTGGAAGAAGGAAAGCCACGAAAATATTCCACAGCTCTACATGTGAGAGTGGGAAGCCCTCCTTTACAAAGAGTGCAGCAAACAACGCAACACTCGGCCACTATCAACCGCCACAATGAATAAAGAGATGCCGCACACACATCACTGTTTGCACCGTCACAGGCGTGACACCGGCAGACGTTCAGAGCTCGGTGTTTCAGCCACACGAAACTCCCTACACTTGCAACAAAAGAGGCAACAGCTATGAAAAATTCCCTAACGGCTTCACCAAAAATTATTTCACAAACTGTTTGACATGGTTTGTGCGTTTCAAATTTAATCTGAAATTGCCGTGTATATCATTTTAGTTATTTTTATTTTTATACCTTAGCTTAAGCCTCCCGAAGCCAACACATAGAAGCTGTTCGAAGAGCATGAGAAGAGAATTATGTAAGCCATGCACGAGGGCGTTCTCACACGGGATCAGCGTACTCGTACATGGAAACAGCAGGTCGGGAAAGAAGAGAAAGAACTGAGCAGTAAACAGCAGGAGAATGAAAGTGGAAAGAAACAAAGTGGAAAGAAACAAAGTGGACACGAAAGAAAGTTGTCCCGAGAGCCTATAGCTAAGGCAAGCTATGTAGACGCTATAGTAGCGCTACTCCCCATAACATTCAATAAGCGCGCATAACTAGCCTAACCCTATGGCCCACGGCGCACCCATTGCCACCTGAGGGGGAGAGTACCTATGCCCATACACCGCTATAAATTCTTAACCACCAACGCTGTGCCTCATTTCCCGCAAGCTGCGCTGCTGTGTCTCCAAAAACTAATCCAATATTTTTCGCCTTCTGTGTTTTATTCAGTAGCACACATGACCCTGTAGTAGGTACAAAGACAAGAAAGTACATTTTCTAGGTGACGATAAATAACTTTAGTCAGGGAAGTTTCCACTGGACATGAGTAATCCGACTTATATCGTCAGAATTATAATGAAACGTTTGTGCAACTAGCACTGGACGCGGAAGCCGTGAAAAGTTTAACCCTACATGGCAGGGTGTTAGCCTTTCTTGAGAGATATTTCTAACAATGCTCTACTTAGGCCTATAAGAGTTATCAAATGTCGGTTTGGTGCTTTAGAGTAAACCCTATTTATACCAGGCTGTTATTTTGCTACAATGGATCTCTTTTCCCAATTGTAGGTAGCGCAGTAAAACTCTCGATAACTTTTTTTTTAATCATTAAATCTGTTGAGAAAACATCTGCCTATGTTCCCTGCTAAAGAGTATGTCCTGTACCGGCGCTGTGCGATATTCGCGTCAAGGTCGTCCAGCGAAAGCTTGAGGCCATCAGCATCCAGACGCCGTGCTTCCATGACCCTCCCGTGCACCTCCTCATTTACTGACCACCAATACCTAATCGGGAAGAGCAGTAAATGCTGTGGTTTTCTGACCTCCCTTAACCAACTCCTCTCCCAACCGTACCTACTAATTTGTTGACAGAAATAGTGCAGGTAAATGCCCTAATTTGTTCGCAATACGTTTTGACAAAAAATAAGTTACGGAATTAGGGCAAGTACGTCTGTTACCAAAAGTTGGCAAAATTTCTCTCACAAGCATTCAGAAAGAAAACCTACGTACTTAAAGATACAATTTAAGGGAAGCCTTCTGCAAATTTACATTACATATTGTGAATCTACGTTCTACACTTCACGTATTTTACATTTATATATCAAATGGTGCTATCTGTGAAGAATGCAGCAAAGAATTTGATGTATGTACGCATGAAACATTAAATTTTCGATGCGAACAAACGATGCACTCGGGGCAACCTTGAGGTTCGTGAGGCCCATATATATTTTGACTGGGATAGAGCCCGCCAGAACATACCCCTGAGGCGAAGTGCCACGTAAATTAGCGTACTCGCCATAAGTGTGAATCACATCTAAGTCTCACTTTCTGTCAACGCCTTCGATCGCTATCATTTGTACAGTTTCCAATATTTTCAAAGCAAAGATATGTTTTACTGCGGTCCAACAGATATACGGCTGCAAAGTAACTTTACCCTTTTTACTCTGTTGAATACGTTAATGTCAAACGACAGGTGCAAGACAAAATACAATTTCAAACGAGTTTATAGAGAGTCCATATGCCAATTCAAAATTATGCATCTTGCCACGACGACGCGCCATCAATGACAACTTTCACAATAGTGCGCTTCATAGAACAGCTGGCAGTGCATGAGACAGGGTTCCGCTGTTAACAGTCGCTGCCATATTAGGCAGAGTTTGCTTCAGCGTGACCTTACACACGCAACTTATCCATGATCTTCCTGCCATGAAGCCCATGAACACTGGTGCGGCACGCCGCAAGTACCACTTTACTGGT
Organism: Parhyale hawaiensis; assembly: GCA_001587735.2. Lineage (NCBI taxonomy): Eukaryota > Metazoa > Arthropoda > Malacostraca > Amphipoda > Hyalidae > Parhyale > Parhyale hawaiensis. The sequence continues at coordinate 23,139,260 of LQNS02015105.1, forward strand.
TCTGATGCAGACACGAGACGCAGACTCCGGCGGCACAACTACAGTGAAGAAAATACAGCTTTAGAGGAAACTGACTACCAAAACTCAGCATAACGAATGCCAATAACACCTTTTGAATTTATTTAGAGCAAACGGCGAAAAAACTAACAAGATGAAGCGCCATTACCCTAAGTACCTACAGCACGATGTGAAAGTACAGTATTTTTAGGATCTTAATCTTGGATTCGGCTGATGGTTCGGCCAACATGTCCAGAAATGCCACGACCGACTCTCAAGGCAATATGCACAAATAGTGTGAAAATGGTAGGTATCTATTCACGACTCTACTACTGTTATCAATCCTCTTCATAGATAATATGTGAATAGAATTCATAGTGCCTGGTGCATCCCCGACGTAGCTACAACATCTGCACATCTTAGTCTACTTAACATTATAGCCGACCTGCACATCGTTCATTGAATACTCGCAACAAGCAACACCAACGTACGAAGTGCGCCGAACCAGAGGGTAATCCTCTATCGGTTAGGCCGCTTGTAATATCCGCTCCGCAACTCATAGCAAATATGACCTATATAAATATACTTTATTCTATCTTTCCGAACAATATAAGGCGCCATAAAACTCACCGATGCACTATTTCGTTTAGAGTTAATCAATACCGAACATTACCAACGCACATCCAGAAAAACCCTGCAACTCGCTCGTGTACGATCGAGTAGCAGCTCTAAATTGGGCTGAAACTTCACGGTTATACCAGAATGTCCTCAGGCGCTATGAACCATCCAATGAACTATTGCAACAAAAGGGATATTGTTGAATAAGAAGCATAGCTTCATCCTGTTCTGTAATGCCTTTTACCAGTTTTTATCTTTGCAGACAGCTATGGTAAAGATAAACTCATTCGTGCCAAGCAGAAACTTGGCGCCTGCATGAGTTTGGTTTGATTTTCTCATTGACGAGACTTCTTATGGGTTATAAGAACTTATTAACGTGCTTACTTCACAAGATGAGCAAAACCTTGTTGACCAGCTACTAGGAATGCAGTCAAAATTTTCTGATAAAGTAGAGCACTGCATTTTAGCATTAAAGATCTATTTAAAATGGCACATACGAAGTCAGCGTTCATTGCATAAAAAGTTAACGTTTTGAAGATCCCCATAATCCACAGGTGGCAACGGGGCGTGACATGACTCACAGTGGACAGAGGAGGGGGGGGGGAAGCAATGGTCTGTCGCTTTCACCCGTGACGCCGCGCACGAGGCAACCAGCCGCAAACGGAGCTTTGCCTGGAGCCGGTGATCGTGACTTCGCCAGCAGTCAGTCGCAAAACGAGTACTCGAGTTTCGGCACAAGTAACGAACTGGCAGCCATGATGCATCAGGTGAAAAAGTGCTGCTTATTTGCAAAGATGATCTCCGGGCAAGGCCAGTAAGAGAAAGAACAGTCATCCACACCAACCAAAGTGAGCAGAGGACCGTCCTAGGCACAGACACAGTGCCTTCCCATCAACGGCAGAAAATCAGATAATCTTTACGACGACGTAAGTGCGACATTCGAAAATGAGAGCAGAATTGGAAATCCTGAATTGATACATGTAAAGATCCCTAAATACGGTCATAATATGTTTTTCGTGTAACTGCATACGTGTGTGCAACTGCATACGTGTTAATTATTGTCTTTCCTAGTGACTGCTTCGTCTCAGCCAATAGGAAACCTAAGAAATCTAATCTTTGGTCACTTCCATGAATTAGTATAGAGAGAGAAAAACCAAATTGGACAATCAAGGTTGCAAAGAAGATACGCAAGAAATTTACTTCAGGGCAAACACTATATATTATTCCAAGAAGGAACGTATACGTCGTCCGCAGCAATGTCAAAAACTAGCATCGTGACTATAATGAACAAAGCAGCGAGAGACCATGACGTGGCACAGAACGAAGGTTATTTATCCAACCAGACGGAGGAAAAGACCACAGAAGCAGAAAAATAGCATTTATAAGAACTAAATACAAAGGTTGAGAAGTGCCTCTTTTGCAAGCTTTGGATTTCTTGCCTGCTCTAATGCCACAAGAGTATTTAAATGTCCTTAATACTGTAGCAAAGATTGTACAGTGTGAACATTAATAACCAACTCAGATTTTGCTATATTTCAGGACACCTTTACGAAACCTATTTATTGATTTGGCCTAAAACAAGAATTTTTTTTTCCATCAGCAAGACGCATATTGTGCCTTACCATCTTGAATAGAAATTTTCAAGAGGACAAAAGAATCAACTTGGCAGAGAAAAAAAAATCCCAGCTGTTGCCTGAATATGGCGACGTTGACAGCGTGATAACAATCGCATGCTAACGAATATTTACGACGCCCAATGGAGCCTGGAGCGCTGGACTCACTTCCGCAGTTGCACTGGCGACCGCGACTGCAGGCCACGCGCGAGTCGCGACGCGTCTAAAGTTTTTCGGTCAATTTTACAGATTAGTTCCTGGGATAGAAATGAACTAAATAAAACAGTGTCCTTGAGCCTGGAAGCTTTAAGTGAAGGTTGCAGAAGACTCCAACAAGCCACTTGTGGAACCCATGAATCTGCTTGAAGAGACAGATCATGCAGTATTATCTATCAAACGACTTAACGAAACATTGAAACAAAATCCAAAGAAGTGTTTCACTCGCATTCAACTTTAAAATTTAAAAAAAATGCCCCTTGTAATTTTTTTTAGAAATAGAACTAGTCAGAAATATTGCCCATTGCGGTCCACATCAAACATCAATTGCCATGGGAACAGTAGTGGGTAATGTAGCGAGATCCCCGTTTTTGAGGGTAACCTACCCGCGCGGCTACCCTCGCGCGCGAGCTTCCGGTTTGTAACGGCCAATGCACTACCGGTTTAGCGGGGGTCAGGGGGGGCGCTAACCGGAAGTGAGCGGGGCCTGGGAAACCGGAAGGGGCGGCGCGATGACCCGACGGCGCGAGGGGAACCTACCCTCAAAAACGGGGATCTCAGTGCTTTACACACTACTGGGAACAGCACTCCCTGAAAGCGGCTCCCGAGGTCCACTGACTGGCCGGAACGGGTTAAGAAAATTTAGAAGGCGTACTGAAATACCTATAAAATATGGTCTATGTAGATCAAAATATTCATGCACCAAACATGGAACAGCCACAATTGTATGCAGTAGTTAGATGGTTAAAATTACTAGTTACACGAAAGATGAATGAAAAATGAGCTACTGTAGTTAAGAACTCCTTGGAAAGAGACTTCCTAAACAGTAAATCTCCTGCAAGTAACCCCCCCCCCAAAAAAAAAATGAGGCACCTGCTGAAACAGCGCCATCTGTCGTGAATGTTTGCAGCGGCCGACGCCGTATTGAATGACAAGCAAAAATTGGTAGTGATACTTCAAGGGTTGTACTCTACTCAAGTGTACAACTTCACGATCTCAATTGGTGTTAGCCAAAGAAAATGTTTTACGAATGTAGGAGAAACAAGCATGCTGTAGAACTGGTCAACTCTAATCTGAGACTCCTGCGTAAACGTAGGTGTTCCACTCTACAGTTCTTCAATATCAAAGCTAAATAAGTTTTTAAACTTTGGATTCTAACAAAACTCTGGATGAGATAACCAAATCGACCACCTCATAGAGAGTCGATAAACACCCATGATACGACTACCATTTGTTGTAAGTACTTTCTTCTCATAATTATAGTATTATTATAGTAGTTGTTTAAAGCCTCCCTAGACACAACTATGGTAATTCAAGAGAGGAAAAGGAAGGGGCATGTAGTACGTCAATACAAACAAGGAGCCCATGGGCGAAGGTGGATCAATACACATGGGAATAACAAGTGAGGAAAGAAGAAGAACAGAACAAAGTATCATCAGGATGAGTATGAAGACGGAAGAAAGCAAAGTGGGCACGAAAGAGAGACGTCCCGAAGGCCTAGTTAATAGCAAAGGTAACCTACTAAATCCCCTCGGGGCGCTGCTCCCCATAGCATAAGATGGGCGAACCTAAATAACCTAACTCTACGGCCTATATGGCCCATACTATGCCCCTTCAGGGGTGCTTTCTTCTCAATAAAGGACGAAAGACCACTATAAGCTAGACATACAGAAAAACGCTGCGTGGTAAGAACAAAGTAGCCATCCAAGGACCAATTGAAACGCCGGCTTCTTGTAACAATAGCAAAGTTTAAAAACGTCCTTCTATGAAGTAGTCTACCCCTGTCCCCTATACACGATCACGATGTAGCTACCTAAGTACATACCAATTGTATGGAATCGCAACACGGGTCACGATACCTGGAGAAACATCCTTGTACTGAAAATTGGCAAATGCTATGTGCCCTCACAACAGGTAACGCCGGGCTCCATTAGGCAACAGCCATAATTCAGCATTTGTAGAAACTTGATCGATGGGCCCACCTCTCATTGGCAGTTTTTTGCAGTTGGCAGTCCATATTAGCGCGAAGCTCGCGAGTAACCATCGCACTGGTCCGTCTAAAAACATCCGTCAGTTAAAAACTCCACCAAAGTACGCATTTTAGAGATTTAATAAGATGACCAGAAGTGGGCAACATTCCATTATCAAGCAGCATCAAGTTACCTGAGGCTTGATTTAGCAGGAGAACCAAATGCGGCAGGTCGAGCTGATAGCGCAGTCAGCATTAAAGGATAGAACTTTCTCTTGCACGGGCGCTGAGGGTCAACAGCCCAATGTGAGCTCTACACTCATACTCCGTTTAATTTTGAACGGTCAAGTCGGCTGAAAGCTATCAACTGACACTTTCATTTTTATTTTAAAAATGAAATTTGGTCCATACCGGATAAGAATTTATTATTTACTCGTGGACCCGTGATTGAAAAAATATCCGCAATAATCGATATGTTTGCCTAATACCTAGCCAGTGAGGAATCTTCTCTGACTTACTTCTTCATTTTCTTCATTGATCCTTTGTCGTGCTCTCATCCTTAGGTCTTCTATATCAATAGGCAGAAGTATAATATTGAGTGCACTCCAATAAACTTGAGTGCAATTCCAGTCAGGTCAGTTTATATACAATGAGAGCGCTCCCTAGCAATGATACCGTTGTTACAGTCTTTCCAGCTCAAATATCTGCTTCATTTGAAGTGCTGAAATTTTGGCCTATAAAGAGAAAACAGCTTCGTTTAATAAGAAAGACAGTTAGCTAGATTAGCTAGAAGAAATAATTGTCTACTGCCCGTGGAAAATCATCACCTCCAGAGCGCTTCGTTGACCATCTGCCGAATTTATACGTCGTGACCTGAGAGAAAAAAGTTATAAAATCAGACTCCAAAAGCTGCATACATATTGTTCCGATTTCAAGAAGTGTTTCAAGCAAGACGTGTCTTCAGATACAGAGATAAGGATCAGCCTTCGTCATCTTCTACAACCTGGTCATTGATTTACAAAATCTGCAACCTGGCCTATTTTTCGCCTATTTTTATTATATTAGGATACTTAGTTTTGATATGATTTAACGACGAAAATGCGGTGCACCGTATAAACAACAGATCACAGAGACAAGATGCTGGGCATACGACGACAAGCGCGTAAAAGCACGGCTGTGAGACAAGAAGCTACCATATAATGACGGAACGAATCAACGATACATCAGCACACGTCGGGTGAAGTCATGATAGAGCGTAAGTACGTGGCCTTGTTTCCCAGTAAAAATTGGTCCCGGTATAGTACGAGAGCAGCCTCAAAGTATGTTAGGTTAAAATAGGCTAAATTAGTTAAGAATAGGTTAGGCTATGTTGGGATTTGTTCGATTCGGTTACATGCAATAGGTGCCCATCCTACATTTAAAGGCACATATTTTGTACCTAAATTTCAATTAGGCCGGCATCGAAAAACTTATCCGTTAAGCTAACCAATGGGAGAGCTTTATTGCCGTCGTACTCAAGACGTCATCATAAAACGTAACAAATGGAGCCATGAACGGACAAACGAACACTCCATGCTATACAACGAAATGAACCGTCAGAGCACTGCTATTGGTTCAGCTTGACGACGACTGTTCTGTCCTTACATACCTCCCCCATGGGGTCGGTAGGGCCCACTATGGTATGACGTTAATGTGAATGATAATGAGAGCTTCTCGCAATTACAAAATAACAAGGTACATTCGCACACGCACACTGCAAGGCAAAGAATCTAATGCACGAAGAACAGAGTCGCGTAATTACTACCCAACGCTGTCGTAGACAAGATAAGCGTTCATGCATGCACTCGCTTCATTCTCCACCACGACTGTTACAATGGTTAATCTAAAGCAAAAATAAAACCTTGTCGAGAAACGCTAACGCCGGAAGAAATTTACCCGAGGCGTAAAGAAGATTTTGCATCTGCATGAAAAAGAGCTAATGTCCTAGAGCAACTTGCGACAGATACGCTGCCAGCTTATTAGCGCTACAGATACTTTTTTTGTTTCTGATCGTATCTCCATGAACTACTTTTCTTAATAAAAATAGCGCGCTATATTGTTTTCCATGAAAACTTGGTATCTGTAACAACTAAAAAATTTCGGCGATTTTGTAGGCATTTTTATAATTTCTAGTTAATGAATGAGTTATAGTAACCAATAAGAAATAATTTCTGCGCGAATAAAAATAATTTCCGCAAGAGCGTAAGAGGCTGCAATTCTATTCTATTTTTTATTTTTCTTCCCTGTTTGAAAGCGATTTTTTGCGCAGAAAAGCGGACTAAATTATCCGCAAGTGTTTAGTTAATTGACTCCTTCATGTCCCATGTCGGGTGCTATCCCAAGATTTAAAGGAGAATTTCAAATGTGAGGAGAGACACCGCTAGCTACTGAGGGAGACTGTGACACTTGCTGAACAATCGCCTGAAGCCCTCATAACGCTCAGGAGCGAAGCTGACGCCTGCTACCAAAAACCAACAAATCTTCGTTACGTATGCTCAGCATTCTATAAAGATTGTTCTCCTATGATCTGCTACAAATTTTGCCAGAAACAGAAGCGGTTATGAATAGTTTTTCTTGAACGCTAATTCGATATTACTGTAAGTGCTCAGCGAAGGTCAGATCCTCATTCCAGTCGATATTTTGACGCTTATCTGGGGAGGGCAAGCAGAAATACTTCTAAAACAACGATCGCAGTAAACCGTGGAACTCCGCAGGAACTGCGGACGGTGAATAACCGGCACGCAGGGCCGCCGCATACGATCATGCACGGATACAGAGGCACAGTCGCACCGCAGCAGTCGGCGGAAGGCCATATATCACGTCGCGACGAGCGCGTTTAGGCTGAAAAGAGAGACGTGTCTGTAGGAAGCGGCGATTTTGTGTAGCAGTGATGCGTGGCAGGCAGCCTCCTGCATGGCGGGGTCCGCACTGCAAGCCCAGCCCGCCCGATGGACTGGACAACGAACGGAGAGGAAGAGCAGGATGCTGTCCAGAGTGCGGAGAGCGTTTCGATAATTTACTGCAATAATGATTATCGAAGTCACCAATATTATAGCTGAAAGGTACTGAATTATCATTATGGAAGAAGTGTCCTCGATAGAACGAAGTACAATTATTTTATCGAGGTCTGATTCAATAATTGAGAGACCAGTTCCTAAGTTAACACTTATCGGTATGGACGTTCAGTTTTGCAAGAGAATTTTTACATTATCGCGGAAAATACATTTAGTGATCAGAGTAAGTCACGTACAAACTTTTTGTAATAAGAAAAGTGGTAAAACCTCTGGGGAGAGAACATCTTTCCTCTCCATATGGCAACATTGCCAATGGGAGAGGGGTTCAAATTGAGGCTGAAACATTACACATTTTCACAAACTGCAGTTTTGCGTAGTCACAGTTTAAGGGTAGCCAGATGAGGCATCATAACCAACGTAATCCTTCGAGTACTCACAGAAACTGTAGGCACCAGCACCGCTTTTTGGTTTTCAAAACCCGAGCATTGTTTTTTCCTCAAAAGTTCAGCAGCATTTTTGAGAGCCATCCTAAAAGGTTTGCCAGTTTTTGCCTATTCTTCGAATTTAAAATGATGAGTTCCTATGATCAATAATAAGCATTTCTAGTGAGATTATGAAAATATATTTATGCATGAGCAGCTTCCGTAACAAAAGGGTTAATCTCCGAGCGATGAAAACCATAGTTACGCCACCGTTCAAACCGACGGTCAGACGATAACGACCTCAATTTTCAAAGAAAGAAATAATGCGATATTTTTATTCTAACAGAAATGCATCGTGGCAACTGGGACACGGGCAGTGGTGAAAGAGTAAACTCATATTTTCCTGACGACTTTTAAATGTACAGAAAAGTAAACCCATTATATCTGTAGACGATATTGGTAATATTTGGGCATAATTGAGTTAATTAATCACTTCACACGTATATTTTATATTATATTGGAGTTAAGATTTTCAGATATGAGCAAAAATTGAATTCTAATAGATTCTCGACCTAGGTATTTAGTAACAACGCACGCACAAGAAAAATGCAGAACTGCGGCTACGGTTTCCGTCACTGGAGTGCAAAAAAAAAGATAGTACATACCTACATGCTTTGTTACCATCGACGGGCAAGCGACAGAGCTGAGGTGTTTGAACTTCAAAACCACTGTACTGTACATGGAATGTACTGCTTCAATCACACGTATGAAACACAGACAAGAACAATAGCAGTTATAAAAAAAAGAGAATATTTGGTCTCATGTAGCAATCCCTACAAGACAACGAAAAGACTATTGAAAGTTTTAAAAATATAAAAAATATTTTTCGTGTATCAAGTAAACAACAATTACATACACTAAAGAGAATGAGTAACCACAATTACAATCGACGAAGAAACTAATATTACCTAGCTGTCATACTCTCCTAAAAAGCGAGCATCACCAAATATTCTTATACAGAAAACAAGGAAACCTGCACCTCCCCAGAAGAGAGCGAAACCCATCGAAGGAAGGTACCTGTTGTGGAACCCGAACAACCGTCCAACAAACCATATCGCCCTAAAGCAGAAAGCTTCCAGCGTGAATAAGCACCTAAAAATAGGAACTAGAGGGGCGGGAAGTAGCGAGTGTGTATATCGGACGCAGCGGGAGCTCCGACAGGATGCACGCGATGCTGGGAGAGGAGCAATTGCAGCGGTAGCCACCGTGTGCTGGTTGCACAGACCACAACACCACCGCTGCGGCCACAATCGCCGAGTTCAGGTGCTTGTACATCCAAAAATGAAGCAAACAGCCGGGCCGCAAACGCAGTCTCAAGTGCCGGTTACGAGCTCGGCTTTTCTATTAGAATAGCGGTGCTTGAACTTTTTGTCCCAACTGCATGCCTTATACATACCACCCTGTTGTTCCACTATCTGCGATAGTCTGTCTGAAAACGAGTATTACAACTAATGTGCAGAAACTATTGCAAGCTAGCTGTGTGAATCTCACAATCCGTGGTTCCAGTTCGCTCTCTGTAACTATGAAATATCTAACCTTGAAATGCCTTCAGTAACTCTGAATTTCCTAGTTCGCCTTCTGTAACCCTGAAAAACCTACTGCACCTTCTGCAACCTTAGAAGGCTCAATTTGTTCACTGGAACTATGAAATCGTCCCTGAATGATTCACCTACGGATTAGAACCAACGTATAGGTCAGCTATAAGTTAATTACCCTAAACTATCTGGTTCAATGCCTACAATTCTACTGAAAAATACAATAATAATCCAGAGGAAGCGAATGAGATGTGCAGATGACACGTAAGTACAAATACATATGCATTGCGTACTTACGGTCTTGATAATCTTTCTAACTGTAAGCACTGACATTTCAAAAATATAATATTACGCAATTTTCAACCAAGAAGACTTACTTCTTGGGAGAGTTTTCAATTTGGCACAACTTTAGGTGGAGGCGTGTACTCACAACTGCCCAAGGCAACAGAAAAACTAAATTCATTCTTAGTATAGCAAGAATGATTAACGGCGCAATTTTCACTTCTGAATGACTTACTACGTGATAAAGCGTATTCATGTGGGCACTTCTTGATGCTCTTGCGACCACGCACAACTTTGAAAGCTGATAAGTTATGGACAGTATCAATACTGAAAGTAATTACAAAGCGTTATGGAGAAGCCGACATTCTAAACGAGAAGCCAACGAGTAAGAACTGAATTTGGGACTGGCAGCGAACAAAAACGACGCATGGCAGCACAAAGCTGACTTTCTTTTTTAACGGCGCAAAACACTGCAGGGAACAGCGTCAGTACATAGAGTGATCACAAACCGCTTGACTTGCTACGATACAGCAACAACAATGCTTGCTTGCACCATACACACGCTCCTGCAGTGCCGCACTGTATGATCAGCTGAACAGTTACGAAAGAAAATAAATCGTTTCCTGCTCGAACTGGAATGCATATCACGCACTTGAGCTGGAGTGCAAGCATGTCACGAACGAGCACGCAACCACCAACGCAAGCAGGTTTTCTTAGTATAGAAACTCCTTACCGCGATTTTCTTCACCATTCGGCTTGTATCGCATTGTAAGTGAGAAAGTTATTTGTCCCTAGAGATAATGTTGACCGTTGAATTTCGCGAGTGGCAGTGAAAGTCACAAGTACAATGCTAGGACTTTTTTTATTATTGACACATATACGTTCAAAATTCGGAAAATATTAGATAAAGAGAATAATAACCATAATATATTGCCACGTTTTTTAGCCCTTCGCATATTAAAGAATAAAGTCTAATTATTTTGGGCTGGAATAGAGATAGGGTAGGTATAATTGGGGCGTTAACGGGTCAACCGCCAACATTAAACATCAATTTTCATAACAATATTACTATTTAAATTATCTCAAAATTTGGCTCGTTCATTCGTTACGAGTTAATTCATAGCCAAAGCGGATAATAAATTCGAAGACTATATATGGATTTCATACTTTATAAAAGTTTTGAAAAAATACGTATTGGATCACCCAGCAAACCACAAACGTTTGACTTTACAGCACTTCAGTACAGGCCAGCCGCACCACCCTTTCCGACTATTACAACCAAGCCTTTAGGGGCCACACGTGCTCTAATAAAAGAGCGAAAGTAATAACCTCTGCAATTACCTGCGCCAGCAATATACAGAACAATTCTCACGTGTGCCATAATGAGAGGCACGGCCTTGACAGCAAGCAGTGAACGAGTGGATGCGCCACGCGGGTGGGCAAAAAAAGAAGGAAAGATAACGAGACTGAGAAAAACGAACTGAAGACAGAAACGACGCGCTTCGTGGATTTCATGTTAACCATTCAACACCCACATTTACCATTTGGATCACTTTTGAATATGTGCTAATCTTACGAACGATAATTTTTAGCTCGGACGGTAAAGGATCAACTGAGGCGGGCGGCATTGTTGTACAAAAGATTTTTCATGCAATGGTATAAGTGGTATCATATTAGTTGGGCAATGATGGGTCAATGTAGCGAGCCACATATTTTGCAGGCGGAAAAATTTCATTAGTGATGCTCAATGTTTCGGCCGATCGATACATATATATTTTTTCTTTTTTCTTGACACAACAGCAATAGCTCGAAGAGGACCAAAACCTGAACCCGGCTCTTCTCTGGCAATAGGCCTGTTAGTCCGTTAATTGTCAACTATCTAATGTCATCTATTCGACGCTTGTGAAAAACGCCCATTTTTATAAACTATACATGCGTGCCACAATACAGTATCTATCAAGGATAAAGGAGTTTCCGCGCGAAGTACAATCAGTCGACAAAATAATGTCACATGAAGACTAATGTTTGCATAGCGTTGGGGACGGTTCATGTATAGCACGAGAATGGAAGGTAGGTACAGAATCATCTACGGAAGATCTTTTTTTTTCCGAGCTTCATGAAATTCTAAGCTCAAACAAAAACGTAAAACATAGAAAGAAGTAAATGGTCACACATCTCTGTACTGTGAAATGTACAGATGAACATTTCTTTAAATGCATTTCACTTGCATAACAGCTAATGTAAAGTCTGTGTTATTTTGACGTTTGGTAGAGGCACTTATAATAATCATAACTAAAGAAAGCGCGCTCGTGTTTCTGTGTTAATGAAGGCTGTTTATAAATCTACATATAAAAACAAAGTTGTACAGTACCGGGAGAGATAGTATTATTCACAGGCGCAAGTAGTGCGACAGTCATTCGCATCTGTAATTGCGAAAAGTCCGACAGTGAAACTCACACGTTCACAGTCGCAAATGCATGCCAATCGTTCCAGCGAGACGCTCAATACGAATACCAGTACTAGGAAAGAGAAATGGCACACATAGTACTTGGAAGCGGTGCCCACGTTGGCAGCAGAAAAGGAAGCAAATGTCACCAAACATCGAGAATAATGGTATTCCTACGGGACATCTGAAACGGGGATATGCTCGATTACTGTGACAGTCTCATACACCCTCGACCTGGTGTTTATAGGGCGGAGGTCCCTGAGAGCTCGTGTGTGAGGGCGCGCCCTGCGGAAGAAGGCGTAGCAGGTATACCTTAGTCCATTCTACTAGCTAAAATACAGGCTTACAGAGGACGGAATTTCGTTATTGGTAGATGAACCACGTCGCTACCTTGAGGTGTTGTGCGGTAACTCTGGAAGCTAGAGTTCGGACCTAATGTGTACCGATGCAGGCAGAACCCATGATGTGTAACACGCTAAAATAACTGAAACCTGCCCTTGGAAACTGTGGATCGGTAAATTGAGCGCAAAACTCAATATCAGAAGTAGGATGAAACAGCTCAAAATGTCTCCACGTTACATTGAATCTAATGATGAAAAGTCCCGTTGCTATAAGAATAGCCAAAGAAAATTTTGCACTTCAAGGAAAATGAATAGTAGAATGCTATGAAAAACCAGCATCACGGGCCCAATAGCAATTAGAAGTCGATTCTACTTTATTTGCTACTTATCCACAGACTTTTTTCGTTATAGCTAATGCTTTCATGGCTCCTACGTTTATCCCGATAACAGGAACCTGCGTTCGCTAAAGAATTTACGACGAGGTGCTATACTTTCAAGGTGAGTCCTGCATTGTATTTCATGCCGATGATCTATACTTCTATATATGACCCGCGTAGACCTATAGGTGCTGATAAATTGTTAGTTACAGAACACACAACTGAAACAAGGGCAACTCTTGACAATAGGGTAACAGGAAGTAATAAGAGACATCATCGTACCGGCATTCCTGGCAACGCTGAAGCCAAGAAGCAACCAACTTGAAGTTGATGCCGTAAGAATAACAATTGACAGTATGCCTACGGCAGCATTAAAATTAAAAAGCTGGTAAAATATGCAACTGGCGTTACAATTCAACGAGAATGTAGGTGCTCTCTAAGGCAGCACCGTACCTAGCGACAGGAAGTACTTCGAGGCCAGAGAAGAATACAGCGTGAGCTTCACGAGCACCCTAGCACCATAACCTGCTATTATAGAGCTGCTGACTGGTGTTGTCACTCTCGTTGTTCAAGGTAAACGTCGACCCTGTAACCGTGACGTGTGTCGGTAACGTGTTATTATGTCGTAATTGTAGATATTAGTTTCTACACAATAACAATTTTTATTATGCATTATCGTTTTTAGCATTTTAGTTTTAACCCTCTCTATAGCCCGGGTGTTCCCAACCGTTTCTATGCTTGGCATCCCTGGAGAACTTTAAATATGTTCTCGCGCCCCTAACAAAATTCCCGACCCATGTGATGATGACAAAATCTTGAGCTAACTTTTGGGCAATGAATTTCAGGTAACTTTTGATGACAGAGAGATACAGTAAGACTTCGTACCGCCGAACGGATCAACTCGCACCCCCAGAGAACTTCTGCTGTGTCCGAAAAGAGAAGGAAAGAAGGAATGGCTGTATTATGAATGAAAAACGACAAAAACGATAAAACGTTACAAGGTATGCAACGGCAAAAAACGCCGTTTGGCCGCACAACGTAAGCGTGAAAGAGACGAAAAGCACTGATTCGATCAGTCCCTCGGATGAGCTAAGAGAAAAAATTTAATGTTTCAGTGAGTTCACTCACCCAATGGAGTCTTCGAAACAATGTAAGTCTCTGCGAATTACACGGAGCATAATTTAGAGAAAGTACAAGCTCTATAATCTTAAATGGTGAGTTGATGCGATAAAACGCAATGATCGCATCTACTGGCAACAACTACCGATATAACAGCGAAAACGTTCGACATGCTGCTGAATGGCAAGCATTTTACCATACTCAACGCATACATAAATTAATGAAGTTGAAAATAGAAGTAAATGTGACGCGATCAGCCTCTCGCTATTTATAGAACGCCCTCAGTTACAGTCCAGAGCTGACTGAATAGAAGCTTTTACTCCGGCAAGTGACAAGATGGAGAGCTTAGAAAATAAAGACATAATAAGAAACCTGGCAATCTGCGATATGGTGTTGCCCAGTACGTATTAATTAGCATAAGAAAAAGTCTAGTCACTGTTATGTTGAAGAAGCAAAAGACTAAAACTATATACAATTCAATTTAAAGTACTTTTTCGATTGGATAAATAGGTTGGTTCACGCCACCTTCATCACAGCCAATGGCATTTCAGATAGGAAAGCAAGGAGCATGTAGTGTGCCGAGAAAACTGGAAACCCATGCACCAGGTTGCTCCCACACTGGCTCTACGGGCAAGGCAAAAGAAGAGAAAGAAGAACCGAGCAATGCACATCAGTAAAATTAGGAAAATGGAATGAAGTAGGTAATGTGGGCAAGAAAGAAAGACATTACGAAGGCCTAGCTAAGGCTAACGCAGCCTATAGGATCCTCAGCAAGAAGTGCAACTCTGATAAAAAGTGTTTAATTAAAGAATGAAGAGAATAACTCGACTACTGTCGCGTGAAATTCCGATGTACAGAATATTTTACACTTTAACGAGTGGCAATAAACGTGGCACAATTATTCACTTCTATGATGCGTTGCTGCTGCCATAGTACACAGAAATTTATATTGACCACAATGGAAAGTCCTACATGCACATGTGCACTCGGATTATAGCTAAAATCTCTTCTGCTCAAAAACACCGTTTTAAAGAAACCTGAAAAAACAAAATTCCGCCACGGTGGATTAGTGTACAATTGAATTTTTTTATAGAATTTATAGCGAGTATTTCAGGTAAACCAGAGGGTAATAATTCCAGCATACTCCATGACATACTGCAGGTTAATCCTTGAACTGCACTGGGGACATTAAAAAAGTTTTATTCCTGCTCGAACTAACGGTTAACGGGGACGTCAGAGGGTCAAGATATGATACTCGGTCATATGCCCAAGACAGTAAGACTCCTAAATAATTTCGGTAACACATCGACAACGCAGCCCAAGCCTACAGGAGTGTACGAAGAAGGCGGTAGTCCCAGACCGGTCCTGCCAAGTGTTAGTCATTCGGTCCATGCTCGGAGGCACTGGAGGCGGTGCCAGACATTTTGTTCATGCTGCTGTGTCTCTTATTGCTAAATAAGAAGACGCTTCAACAATCGCACAACCTACTGCGTCCTCCTGATGGCAGACCGTCTTTATGACAACGCGTTACGGGAGCTCTGTTCTGAATAATGTATTGTCTCAAGCAACACAGTTTGCAGCTGGAATAACAACAGAAGTGCCAAATATAAATTCGCATTGCAGCAACCACGACCATAACATTACTGTGCTGCCAGTAAATTTTGGATCATTCTTAACAACTTCAGCGAAAATTCTTCGAATCAGTCCTCACCTAGAAAAACTGGATGTTAGGCAGCGCATTACCCACACGCACACCTCCCATGTCCCAACAGGTTTTACGTGTGAGCTCAATTGCTGTGGGTAGTATTGGTAAGGTCAAGCAAGAACTTGCAGCACACCAAGGCAGCACCTATTGACATTGCATGTACAAAATCGACCTCGTAATATGATGCCTAAGGGAAACAGTTCCATGAGCACTATAGAGATCCCCGTCTCTGCAAGAACATGCAAAATAGTTGCGACATTCAACCGACGCAATAAAGGCCCATTTATACAATGCGGCCTTGTTGCGTAATCTACTACCCACTGAGATTTCTCTAAAAGTATTGGCATTTCATTGAAAAGGTTTACTTTAAACGTTGCTTTTATTTTAGCCCATTAGCTATTAGTATAAGACGGTTAGCTTCCTTCACTCCAGATGAGAGTCAATTATTGTTAAGTTAGCGACTTTTCACACAGCTCGGGATTCCAAACCACGGAAGTGGGAGGTCATAGAACGGGTATATTGTGAATCTTATAAAATCGGTTTATAGAATAGGACGAACAGTGCAACTAAAGTTACATCGTGCTTGCAAGAGGCTTCAACGAAAAACGTGCGGATATGAACTCTGGAATCGTGAATGACGGCTGTGGTCGCAGAATATGCATAAGAGACTACTCCAACATTGGCATCGAACACAGGTGCAAGGTAAAAATAAACCTGAACTAAAGGAGCAAATTTCATATCAATCCACGGGCTGCCAGTATACGGTAACAAAATAAGCACCACCTGTGATGTAACGGACGCTGTCGAAGGAAAACACGGAAGAGGTTAGGAATATGGCGTGAGACAATATGGACAGGTCGACGGAGACAGACTGTCCATATCTGGGCCGTGGAGCAAAACTTCGGAGGCTTCCCTGTCAGCCCTTTAGTCTCGTCGCCGGTGGTCTGTGGATCTTTAACGAAAAATATATACAGTTTACATTTTTCGAAACTCTGAGCAGAGTAGAAACGCGGATGTATAACTGGAATATTGCATCGTAAAAAACTTTCCCAGAGCTTACAAATCGTCGTAAAAGTACTAATGTCGTAGACATGCGGGGCACCCAACAGACAAATTATTCCGTTAAAATCGAACAAAATCTGAGGCGAAAAGGTTCCATGACGAGCATAGGCCTAAAGTGCTACAGAGAACGTAATATTGAGAATTGTGTACCGAGCTATCAATCAATTTTCCCAGATCGTTTTTTCCATGAAAATTGCTATCTGCCACTTGTATTGCCAACGTCGTATCAGCTGCGTAACAGAAAAAAACGATCGGTAGGTACAGCAATTCCCGCAAGTCAGCATAATGTAAGACAATATTGGAAAAAAACTTGGATTGACGTCTGCACTTTCAAGGAAACTGCCAAGAGTGCTGCCCACAGGAGATAACTCATTTCATACTCGTAAGCGCCAGTGAGCTGACTAACGCTGTGAGGAGCAGCATTTCACCTGAGAACAGTACAGAGGAGACTCAACAGCTCCTATGACTATGTTGCACAGCTCGCTCATAATCCACAATATGCACTGCCCAGCTGATGCGAGTCCTACTCATAAGCTGTTCGGTACATAAAGGCGTCTTTTTGTGGCGGCGCTCGTTATCAGTATCACCGAGATCATGATTATGTCATGCCATGTCTATTTTCAAAAAATATATTTCTATCATATATTTTTCGAAAAATGGTGGGAATGGATTGCTAAGGAACTTTAATTTATTTTGAAGTCAACGCATAAGTGAACTAGCAGTATTTAACGCATTTTGAACATACACAGGCATAATACTAACGAAATCACAATTCTGGAAGTCGGTATTACAAACAATCATAACCTAATTCAATTTATTCCTAAATATTGGAAAATATCACGAACTTGCATTTCAAACTTTGAATTTTACTTGCCCAACGGCTGGAATCACTCTTTGATCACGCATGATTATCCCGCGGAGGAAATCACGCTGCGATCAATTTTCACCACTGATCACGGTTGATTGCTATCAGAATCACGTCAAAAAGTGGTCACAAAAACGCGCGGATCATGCGAAATCCGGCGGAATCATCCGCGAGGTGGTCACAAAAAGACGCATTAAGTATATAAGTATACGGTCGCTGTACAGTATGTGAAATCCCACACGAGTGCAACACATAAGATATATACTGATAAGCCCTCATGAGGAATACTGCACAGTTAACTCATGCAGTTTCGTAAGCTACAATGAGTAGACGTTCACTGTACAGCATGTGAAATTTCACCTGAGTACTGCACATCGGAGACTCATAAGCTCCCATGAGTAGACTCACTGTGTATAGCTCTCCTGGGTGAATGAGTCAGTGGCGTCCGTATAAGGAGAACCAAGAGCAGCAGCCAGGCGGCAGCCCACACAGTTCACCGCCTCTCACATCTCGCGGGGCCAATAGAGCTGGAGGGCGCCAGCGCTTGCACGCACACACGTGTCGCTTTGAAACAGCACCAAACACACTAAAGTACGCGACCAAAGTTGTCCTTAATGCAGTCAAAAAGACGTTGTTGAAAAAGGCCAAATGGTGGGAAATGTCAGGCGAGAGCAAGCAAACGTAGCTCTTGGAAAGGCGCGCACCTGCATCGAGAGCAGAGAAGACCTTGAACTGTGATTTTTTTAGTTTTGGGCTTCGTGAAGCTATCAGCTGTAGTAGTCGACCATAAGAGCCTTGCCATCCATGTAGGTATGTGTGTCACCACACGACACAGCTCAGATAAGGTACACTGCACCGCAATATGGAAGCCATAAAAGCTGTGCACTGGGAGCGCTAACCGGAATTTAATCCTTTGCTCCCAAAATTATTTCAAAGGAACAACACAGTTTTGTTAACTGGAACGCGTTTCAACCACGTGAAGATCGACTACTGACAATTTAGACCAAGTTGTAACGTAATGTATTAATATAGTCAAACTAACAAAAAAGTGGCAGAAAATTTTGAACTCAACAAATTCGTCACATGGGCCTGTAGACAGGATTAGCCC
Source organism: Parhyale hawaiensis (assembly GCA_001587735.2). Lineage (NCBI taxonomy): Eukaryota > Metazoa > Arthropoda > Malacostraca > Amphipoda > Hyalidae > Parhyale > Parhyale hawaiensis. Next base: position 23,158,048 of record LQNS02015105.1, read on the forward strand.
ATAGGTACGTACCTCAAGCTAGCGGCCGCTCACCTATAACAAAGCTTACACTAAAGCTGCAATCAGTAGCAATGAACAGTACTCTTTATTTTGGAGTGTGGGAGGAAAGCCACGGTTCATTGAGTCCAAAAGGCCTGTCAAAAAGTACACGAGTCAGGGGCGGTCGCCATAGCTATCAAAACACGGCCAACGATCGCGTCAAGGCTATATGCCGGTTAGAAACGATGTCAGATATGGCCTTGCACTGGTGCAAGATATTTAAATGAAGCAATAAGCATATAAAGACATGTGTACATACTTCGTACGGGCGAAAAAAATCTCGGCGTTCTCGTATAGCCTAAGAAAGCAATTTATCTGCTTGTATGGTAAATGAAAGAAATGAGAAACAGATTGCCGTCAAGAACTACGGGAATTGCATTACACAGATTTCGCGCACATATATATTAAAAGAATCTAGGGTGTACTTCAGCGTTTAGAGCATAAGAACATTCTGAAAAGCCAGCGTTTAATGTGAACGACACCAGCTTGGAAAATAAAAGAAAAAAAATATTTTATGAATATGAAGCGGTAGCAAACAACGCGAACGCACAGAGAAACTTGACTGAAGACCAAATTACAACATCGTTCTACTGAAGTGCTGGGCCATCCAGAGCAACAGAGGGGTATTGGAAGGACAGAGGCGAACAATTAAGTCATCCAGTGCGTTACACAAACTTTAAAATCCATACAAACAGGATCAATTGATGAAAACTATGGTGTCGTTCCACAGCCTTTTGAGTCACGTATCATATCTTTCTTATATATGGGAAGCCCCCATTTAGTTGGGAAACAGTGAGTAAATAGAAGACAAGCAAGACACGTGCAGTATATCTACAAAAATGGAAACTTTTACGAGAGAAGCAGTTTATGGGAAGAGTAAGTTGCAGGAAGTAGAGAAATAACATGCAGAACTAAGATCAATGGTATTTGATTGTAGTCTATACTTTCCTAAATAACGTTACCCAAGCTATGCAGTATAATAAGGTCACAATGTGGGAAAAATATATATTCTTATTATTAAATGATTAATTTAACCTCTGTAGGAAAAATACAGGAGGTAAAATTATTACAAACATGAAATGAAGACTTAATTGCGGTTCATGCTGCACCTTGCGAGGATTGTGTGTACAGTTTCTGTAGCGACTCACTAAAGTTCAGGGAAAAAGTGGCCAATTATACTCCCAAGGAAGACCAGCGTCCTGCATAAACGACGTTTAAACTCATTAGCGATCATGACCCTTTATAAACACTACATTTGATCGTTTGATCGTGCTATTTCTACAGGAAGTACTTAACCCTTCCCCAAGCGGCTCAAAAACGCCCACGCAAGAATAGCATTATGGACGTAAACATAAATGGTCGCTTGCCCGTTAAAGGGTTAAGGCGTTAGTGCATGGGTTAAAGTTATTCCAGTGATAAAACAACGTCTTATTTGGTCTCTATGTAAATGCGATCGAAACATTCTGACAACTAGCGATATAAACGTCACAAAAACGAAAGAAGGAATACATTTAGCAGTAAAACTAATTCCAGGTTGTCTATACACATAGCCACAGCAATGGTGATCGTCAAAAGATGAGAGTACAAAAGATATAGGTACTCTAAGTCACTAGACAAAATGAGGAGCCTGTGCAAGAGAGCAATAGGTCACCGCAAAAGTGAACAGCAAGTTAGGAACGATGAAGATGAACAAAAACAAACAGTGAACGAATGTCATGGTGTCATTAAGATCATACACAGAGTGACAAAAAAAGTGACATCCTCATCAAAGGAGGAAACCAACGAAACAATTGTAGAAAAAATATACAACAATGAACAACGCAATGTACCTAGATTACGCCAATTTTCCCCATTTTGTAGGGGTTTGCTAAAAAATTCCCATTTTATGTTTCAGTCTGAAGAACAAGCGTAACCTGCATATGGAACTATTCCTAGAACACAGCTGCTTACAACAACTAATGCCGGGGACACATATGCATTTGTACTACCAACTGGTTGCTCGGATGTGCAGCTCGCAGGCCGTTTCGATACATACTTAGAATTGGTAGCATAGATACCGCTGCATAAATGACGTCCGAGTCTCGCATCCTTGCATCAAGTTGCCTGTGTAAATGCCTAGTGTGTCCCCAGCATTAGACGGGCAAACCTTAATTAATCCAAGCCAAGAAAGCAAAACGTGCAGCATAACTTAAACTAAACTATCCATTATACAACTTGAAATATGTAGCAGAAAATGCTATTTCTACCAGAAGCCAAAATTTGATTTGAGCTAGTTTTGATGCAGGACGGTCCAATGGCGTTGTTTTCGACTTTCATCTTAGATCAACGTAAGTGAACCTTATCTTACGTGGTTGTGCTACCTCGCAACACAAATTCCGTTAACAATACTAAAATAATAAGAGAAAGAACCCATACAGTGACACACCACAGCCTGAGTTAGAGAGGGCTAAGGCGTCTTCGATTTGTCTCCTAGAACCGCAATCCGGTTAACGAACTACTCAATTAGACTAACCTCAGCCTAGGGACCATAGTGTATCTGATATAGCTATAACAGCAGTGCAGATGAAACTGTGGAAATTGGGCCCGAAAATTGAAAGAAAAACACTCCTGTGGTGTTTTTCGACTTTCTGGAATCGACTACCGGGGCGTTTAATTAAGAAAGCGTAGAGCATGCTGCGCTCAGTGTCTAAAGCATGCTGCGCTCAGTGTCTAAAGCATGCTGCGCTCAGTGTCTAAAGCATGCTGCGCTCAGTGTCTAAAGCATGCTGCGCTCAGTGTCTAAAGCATGCTGCGCTCAGTGTCTCATAGCCTACATCAGGAGCTCGTGGATACTCGAGTAGGGAGGGGGAGAAGGAGGGAGAGGCTGCGGCGCCCTCTTCTAATTCAGAAAATAATTACAAATATCTTTGTATTGGACTGTGCAGCACTCCCTCTTTGTTATTGCCACGACCCGCCACTGCCTTTTATGATACGCGGAGTCCAAACTAGTTAAATACAGGAGCAGGTGATGCCGGTTCAGCACAAAATAAGAAAGGTATGCATGTTGCAGAGATCCCGAAAATTTTCTAGTATATACAGTCATAGCGGAATAAAAATTAAAATTTCCACATCAGATGTGCACGGTCAAAAACTGAAACTATTAGCCCCGGAAGGGTTTGATATATATTTTTATTTAATTACACATCTACCATACCTAAAAATTACATACCACTTTACATTTAAGTCTTTGTCGTCTTACACGAAATTAATGGTCACAGCCGAGCGCAGCTTATGAGTTTATAAGTTACTAATCTGTTTAGGTCAAATATACCGGGTTTTGCAAAAGTTCTGTTGCGTTTCATTAACATGTTTATGGTCAGTTTTAAATAGTAAATTTAATTCTGTGTGACGGTAACCAAGAATATATCCTTTTTAGGCAATTTTTACTAGGAACAAATAGTGGTGAGGTGCACGTGTGCCTCAATGGAAGTAAAAAGAAGCGAGATATCTGCTCTGACCCCCCCCCCCCCGGGCGGGCCGCGGCAAGTCGGACGTCGAGGCTCAAGCATTATGGAGGCGGGTTGCTCGGTTGTAGACACACACTGAACCTAAACGAGGTCGAACCTTGAGGTCATCACCTTCCTCTATCTATCTATGACTTTGTAGACGGTTATCCGTCTGACGTTCAGCCGTATGGTGATGACGGGCTCGTTGTGGCCCCGCGAGGAGAGCAGATGTCTCCATTCTATTTGCTTCCATTGAAGCTCACTTGCACCTCACCACTATTTATTGCTAGTGAAAACTGCCTAAAAGAGATAAATTTTAAGTTTGAGTCACGAAAAATTATATTTACTATTTACAACTGAACCACAATCGTGCAAAATGAAGTGTAACAGAACTTTTGCAAAGCCCGGTTGGTATGTTACCATAATGGATCTAGAACACCGCAAAACTACATTTCACAGCGATCGCAAACACATTTTGTATATACCGGTACTGTATTTATCCGCAGTATATGAATGCTACGGCCACAACCGTCAAAAATTAACACTTTTTTTACGGATAATGCTAACGTTGTGTATTGAACACTACTCACGCCAAAGCGGATCATCATCATCATCAAGTTCGTGAATAAACGTCCAAGTCCAACGAGCGCATATGAGGTGTCTTCCGAGTACAGAAGTTCAAAGTTAAATTTTCAATGAATTGATAACACAAAGTGATTTTTGTTAGAGAGAATACTTTTAGTAACAGAAACTGCCTTAAGTTAACCAGAGTGGTTTTCGCAAGTTTAGGATAGTTTAGACAAGCAAGGAGTGGTTCCTTTAAATACCTCCATTTATTAGAAGCATTTAGGAAAAAATTCTAGGGTATAACACTAAAAATAAGTGTTTGCTACGACAGTGATGGCAAAATTCTTATGAAACTGATAAATATCTAACAGAAGAAAATTCATAGCATACAATTCTTTGGTTTAAGTCGACCAGAAAATATAATTTCCAATCATTTGCCAAGCTGGACCTAAAAAAGCTACCGTATTTATATCGTTGAAAATGCAACGCGTATGTTCAGACGCCACACGTATCAAACTAAAAATGACCATTTTTGTAATACCAGACGAACGAGAACACGAGATATCTAGCAGGAGGCTCAAACTCTTGGGGGATACATTTATGATGAAATATCTTACGCACTTATAGTAGCTACATTGAATAATAACTGCTGTATGCCCGCTAAATTTAACATATCTATCGTTAGAGTTCAATGAGAGTGTCTAGGACAATGGTACTGCACCACACCTATGTCCGCTGAATGATATGAATGAACCAAGAATAGATATTAGAATAATTATCTGATAATGTACCATAATTGTGTACTGTACGTCAATTGTTTAATAACTTTAGGGTGTAATTAGAACAATTGCTATAAATTTTCATTCCTATATAGGCAAGACTGCTGGTCAGATATTTCTTTTAAGCAATGTTCGAATATTATAAGCTATATCACAAATTCCGCAGTCAAGTTAAGTCAGCAATGCATTCCTCATATTGCACAATACATGAAAATATTTGTAGGGAACCTTTCAAAATTTTTCCTACAACCACTTCCTGCGCCTTGGGAACTCAAGCTATCAGAAGTACTCTTCACATCCTACAAATTTCCCCAACTTCTCCACTACAGATCGTACCTCCAACAACTATTGTCAGCTATTTATTATCAAAAGTAGCGCTGCGTTTTCCATCTGAATATTATGATGTCATCTCCAATAGCAAATAAACTGAACGCTTTCTTAGGTTAAGTATAAATTTTAAGCGGACAGAGTAGACGCGCAAATTTTGTATCAATACAATTTTCGTGTGTAATCCACTAAAATTTAGATGTCTATCTTTCAATGATATGGGCAATACCTCTGCTTTACACATGCATTCTCTGGATGCTGTCAACGCACGAAGAACAGACATTTGTCATTTGAATAATCAATTCATAAGATAAGGTCCTTATTTAATGAATATCATAATTACCTTAGCTTCGTTATTATGGACATGTTCGATTGGGCACTGAAATTAAGTACTTAAGGCTTAGCTTGTCGGAAACTCCAGTCACAAGCTTTGACTTTGCCACTTTGAATTTAGTTGCAAGCATTAAAAGCAAAGCGATTACATTGGGCCTGATCAATAGATTAGATTAGATAGGCGGCAGTAGACGAACCAGTAGGGCCATTCCCAATGAGACATCGGAACTTATGCCCCGGCCCTCTATGAGCTATTGCCATTATGTTAGTAGGATATAGAGGATAGGAGAAAAGAGAAAAAAAGGGGGAAGAGTCCCTGCCAAACAGACGATCATGAATGCACGTAAGCACGATCAAGAGCCGCTGACATGCGGAGCTTAGACACATCAAACTGTGTAGTTGGAGCGGGAGAGAGAAGAAAACGGATTAAGGTGGCCTCGGAAGCTTTGGCCGTTAAGAGTTTGCGACTCCTGGAGGAGGAGTTCTTAGCTGCGGAGGATGTCTCTCCCCATAGCTACTCCATTATAATGAGCAAAATTGAATTTCTGGAAGTCTCAAGAATAAGCGATTGAGGTCAGTGCCTGAAACCCAATTCAGTAGGTTAAACCCAGCGCACCTGCTTGCAGTTTCGAACAAGTCCAGCCTCGAAAGCTTAATTTTGGGGCCCAATCGAACATTCTCTATGATCAACAGTTAGATAAATTCTAAGGCACGTAAGCCAAAACTAGTGCAATAGCTGATTTTCGAAAGGTAAAGGGTTGCAACCTCAAAAATTATTGGCACTCCACCGCACTAAAGTCGCCACGGTCACTCCCACCCACCTGGCTGCTTCAACCTGTCGCAACAGCCAGCCTGCAAGACGCACAGGTACTCTGCGCACCGAGTGCCGCACTTGTACGGTATCTCAGAAAAATAATTAAAAACGATAGGTATAGCAGTACTTACCCGCAGGTGCAGATCTGGCATATGCATTGTTCCTTCTTTTTGGCATCCGAAGGTCGACTTTTGGATGGAGATTTTTCTCTATCACCGGAATCCTTCTTTGATTCCTTCTTGTTTGTTTTGGCAGGTGAGTCCTGCTGTTTAGTGTCACTCTTCTTAGTTTTGTCTTGTACACCCATAGTGGCGGTAACTATATGGCTCAAGGCCGTAGCACTTTGACACACAGGTGGCTATAGTATGGGGGGAATGGGTGGCACTGGAGCGAGGCAAATGTGTGCGGTGTAGGGCAAGGGAGGCTGTACGATGTACCTCCTACCCCTAACACTCGATTGCAAGGACTGGTGGTTGTGACACGCAGGCGGCCGCAGCACCGCGAACGAGAAGCTGACCTCCACCACCGTGTCTCACTCACTCTATCCAGCGGCGTCCGGCAACTCCTACAGTTGCAAAGGATTGTTTATGCTACTTCTACCAAGCTATATAGAGTTAGTTTCTCTTGTAGAGAGGATTTCTTGAGGCCCCTGCAAAAGAAAGGACATTTCAGCTCACGCAAGAATTAAACAATCATAGCAAAATGCTTAATATTAAAGTCTCAGAGTAAAAAATCGGAAAGGTGTGTCTCCTAAACGCCCCACTTGCACAAGTGTGTGGGCTCCCTACCTTACGTCTCCTGCTCTCTGCCATTTCCTCCTCCTACGTGAGAATTTGAATCGTAAATGAAGAATACAAACTAAGAGAAAATGTGAGGAGCAGATATCTAACGCCCACCAGAGGATCCAAAGAGAGTTCTCGGAAGATAATGTAAAGCATAGAGACAGGAGCCAGTTAGAAACGTTACGTAATCCTCTTCAATGCTCCGCACGGCATCAATTAACCAAAATTGACCTAACCGGTGGTGCATCACATGAGACAGGATGGAAGAGTTACCATACTAACACGCTTGACAAAAATATGCATGCTAGTTGCATGACGTGCCACCATCCATGACGTAGAGTCTGGCTACGTCACGCCATACGTCACACAGACTGTTTTGTCTTCCCCTCGCGTGAATCATTGCGCTGATGATATAGAAAGTTTCGCGTCCACTCCAGACGCTTCCTTCTACTTCTGGAATCCTAAACGAAAAATGTTAAGTACTTTTGTGTATGCCGTACAATTTAAATGCTTCCGAGTTTTTCAAGCAAAAATTTAATAAGGGTCGTTCGATTGCTCCATGATCTTGAAGCCCGCTACACACGAGAGTTGGAACACGAGAACGTTTCTCCCTGCTCTTCACCAATAACACCGCCGTGGGCTCGGCTTCGGCTTACCCAAAATTATGCTGTCCAAAAGATTGCTCAACTAGAACGCCTCGTGGCGTAAGACCATCATACGCGGTGGGGCAAATGCAACGCAGTCATTTTTGGTCCTAGTTTCTCATATGGATGCTGTGTCGAACAAGGTTAAAGCACAGCCCCCTCCCCGTAGGACTAGATCTCTTAATAGTCTTAATAGTAACATAAGAAAAATAGAACGCCTCGTGGCGTAAAACAATCTGCCGCGGTGTAGGCAAATTCAACGCTGTCATTTTTTATGGCCAGCTAGGCCTAGTTTTTTGGCATGGGTCACATCTAGGTCAACCCACCAAACTCCCTGCAAAAAATTATGAGCATTGCTTAACTCCTTTTACCTGTTTTTCGGTGGACAGACTAATATATATGTACTGTACTCAAATCTTCAACGAAAACATTATCACCTCTCTCACTTCGTTCTCGGGTGATAAAAACTGAGCCGACACTGCAGTTAATGCAAGACAAATACCAAGTGACCAGTTTCGTATATAACTCTTAATTTCGAATGAGTTTAAACCCGCAGCGTTGTATGCATATTATGTCAAAGCGTCGATCAATTACTTTAAGCTGTAGTCACAGTCTCAGAAACTTTCGTTCGAAGAACATGGAAGAGTCCCGTGTTTCAACTGTAGCGTGCAGGGTTTAGACTGCGTGGCTTAACTTGTCTCGAAAGTCAGACAAGAGCTTTGGCTTCACTACTTTGCATAGTATTGCAAAGCAACCCGATTACGTTAAGCAGACTGAAAATTTCAATCTTAGGAGTAAAATTAAATATTTGGAAGTCTCATGAATCGTCGACTAAGGACTTGTGGCTGAAACACGATTTAGCGAGTCGAAGCCAACGCAGCTGTCTGATGTTAAGGACAAGTTGTTTTAAACCGCCGCTGCCGTCCAATCGGATGCGTTCCGTTCTTACAATGGTTGTTATTAGAGCTCATGATGGCAATGGATACCTCTCCTGAGGAGTACAGTCTACATTTAAATACACATACATATTCTAAAAGCGGGTTCACACTACAGTCTAAGGAACGTGTTCCCTCAACTCAGCGTGCGAATGTGATTAGATTAGATTAAATAGGCGCCAACAGACAAACCAACAGGTCCATTCCAAGAGAGACATCAGGAGTTGCGATGCAAATTGCACATTTCAACAGTAGAAAAGTGTACGAGTTTCTGAGTTCTCATTTACTCCGAATTAAAGAGATCTCCGAAACGTTTCTTGTGACACTCGCTAAAGCAACTGATGTGAAAGATGTCATATTAGTAACTATTTCGGGAAAATCGCAGTTGTGTGTATTAGGGTAAAATAAAAGAAAGAAAATTGGATGTTGAGTTTAGAAACTCGTTCATTTGATTGTCGTGTAAACTCGCCCTGATCGAAAAGACCAATGACTGCTACTTGTGCTGAATCCTAAGTTTTACGAGCTTAAGCAAGCAAAGATAATGAAAAAGTGGATATTAATTACACTAAAAATATATTAGAAACATCATCAGAAGCAAGCACCGCATCCTCTATTTTCCATCAGGTAGTTAGATGAAACATGTAACATATAAATATTCGACCACCACGTAGAAGAAAGCTCCCCTGCCACCAAATGCTTCACCGCAAAATTAACAAAGCCTCCATAAGTGGAAAGAACGCACGTATTGGCGTTTCTTAGCTTTCGGTTTTGGATGACCATTGTCAGGCTGCATGCCTATACTTCAACAGGGACAGACCACGGCGTACGCTGTGGCAGAGACCTATCCAAAAAATGAAAATCTTGCCGGTAAGCTAGGTCGATGAGTAAGTTCTAAGGAATGCGAGCTCACTCAATATCTCCCACAAACTCTGTTTATACGCAGGTATTCACGCCTTCACTAATTAGAGCGAACCGTGGAGAATATAAATGTATATAATCCAGCGGAACTATAAAAGCTCTAATACGTAATTTCCACGAAGCCGTCGCTGTCAGCGATGAGTGGGGTAAACATTTTCCTTAAAGTTAATTCACCACAGTTACCTGTCACGGTGTCGCCCACCCGCCTATTAAATTTTCTTTCCCAACGCACCATTAAACAGAAGTGTCATCAGCTACGCGAGCATGAGCGTCACATTTGTAGTCATCATTCTCAGGAGCTGGGTTCACCTAACAGTAGCTTGATATTTTCTTCTTGTTAAACGATTTTATTATGCTGAGTTAATACATACAATCTTTTAGTTATTGCTCATATAAATGTAACGTGAGCTGTTGAGTATTTAAGATAATCGTTTATTGACCGATCATAGAAGTCGACTGAAGGTAACTAATGTATTAATATATATTCATAAGGTTTAATTCGAATAATACGCCTTCTGGATTTTGTTTTTTATCTTCATAAGGGTTTGCTCATTTTACTCATACCCATCACCTCCCACGATGCGAACGTTTATCCGAGATATGTAACAGTAGTTTTCAAATTAAACGCGGTATGTACATGACACAATATTTTTTGTTATGTTTTGTTTTACGGTGCCGGTATAGTGTACGGTTTACTAGATATTCATGTATAATTTGAGTGCCTATAAGCTGGTCAGGTACCTATTCTAGCGAAACGGAACTTATCCTAACCTGATAAGTAGGCCACATACTATATACCGAGGCCCATTTTGCAATATAGAATTATTTAAATTCATATTTTTCAAAACACTTCTATGTCAGTATTTTTTACGTTACTTATAATGGTAATACCATCTTTATCATTTCCGGTGCTTCTTTTTATAAGACTATTCTTTAACGCAAGGTAAAAAAGAGAGTGCTGTCTATAACGAGTTCCGTGTAAAATACTCGCGTCTCATGCAATCACAAGTATTTACTAGTAAACTGAGTAAAATAAAACTTAGGTTTTAGTATGAATAGCATTACTAATAAGTTCCACGTCGAGGAGATTTGGCAATGTATTTAAACGTTTATTTGAATCAGACGGAAAACGTCTACTATTGGCAAGTTAAGTGAGTTAAGCTAAGTTCAAGAACTTCATGTTCTCCGATTCTTTAACCAAGCGAGTTGTTTTCACTACCTTAGTTCCCACAATTGAGTATTCGACAATCTCGAGGGTGGACAGGTGATGTCTAACGATTGCAAAGTGGTAAAACCAACGCATCTGTCGGAAGTTTAGACCAAGTTAAGATGCATGAGCTTATTAATCTCAACTTGCTTACACCTTGTCAATCGATGGCGCCATGCATAAGTGTTAATTACCGAACTAGGTGCACCATGTACATTACTTGAGAATTTCTGCGGCGTACGAAAATACATGTAACGATGTAACGGGTTTCCAAATTCTAATGTGCACCAATAGAGCCATTTGAACTAAACTGAGCCTGAACAATTTCTGCCGAACACATTTCACCGCAGTTGCTCGACAAGTTCTGCATTCTTAAATTCACTGCGACTCTGAAGAATATCAGGCAGACGGCAACGTCAAATACCAAATGTTTAAACCAAGCAAAAGACATTAAGATTAAGGCACGCAACATCATTGCTTTTTCAGCTTTTGATGTTCAAAAGATGCTTGTGTATAACATTGAAACGCGACCAATTCATCGCACTATGGCATAATTAAAGGTTTTAACTTTTCTAAAGCCAACTAATATCGCTAGCCTCTCACTCGATCAGTCAGTGAGACTTGAAAACAAAAGCTGTGTCGGAAGAAGCGAGTGTAGGAGTCCGTCCATGGCTAAGTTCCTTTTAGAGATAACCATGACCTGAGTAATGGAAGCGTCCACCATGTCGTCCGACAGTGGGAGCTTCGCCGGCACCTCTCAGAAGGTGAAAACGCGCCGTTCTACAGTTTGCCGCTAATGGAATTAGACAGTTCAAATCAAGCTGCATAGGCTAACTGTAAGCAGAAATGCATAACTGAAAATAAAATGTTCAAGACTGGAAATCAAACCGCACGGGACTAAGGAGGCATTCAGTTAGGTCTGTATAGGACACGTCTGATTGGGCGCCAAAATTAAGCCTCGAGGGCTTGACTTGTACGAAACATTAGGTGTGGGGCCCTGGCTTCAACCCGTTGGATTGAGTTTCAGGCGTTGACTCTAAGTCGGATACCTCTGAATTCCAGACACTCAATCGTGCCCCGTAAAATGAAATTTTTAGTCGGCTTAGAATAATCGGGTTGCTTCTCCCACCTGCAACACGACGCAAAGTTAGAAGGCAACGTTCCTTCTTACAGTTCCGGTGTGGTTAGCTTTGATCGACTTTGACAACCGAAATCGAACGCACCCTAGAAAAAGCTCTAATTGGCTGCCGAAGAAACGCCCAGGTGGAATACAGCTCCGGTGCAATTACAGCAGCCAGTTTCCGCTGTAATAGCTGTTCCTGTACTTCCGTTACATTAATCATTAGATAAATAGGTGCTCTATACATTCATACCAGAAATAGCTCTTGAGTCAGAAAGTAAATTTAGTGTACATTTAATGACGAGTTCGTTTTCTGTTTGGCGCTCCTTAAAATTTGCATCGAAATTGAGTTGCTTTTCTTATGATGCGTTTAAATTCCCTCGACCGTCGTCAGATAGCTGCAGTTCTTCAACTGGAATCAGTGATACAAACTAAATTTCGTATGTAGCAATTTGAAAACTAGTTTATATGGCGTCATCAATTTCTATAGTCTAAAGAAAAGGCACTACAATCATAAAGTATTTGCAACTTTTTTCATTGATGGGTCCTTATGTTTCTGGAACTTGACTCATCTTTAGGCTTCTGCATTCTCATGGTCGCTAGCGTCACAGTCCTGTTGAATATTTATGAGCAATAATGCATTACATATGATACGTATAGAGGCAGAATAAGATAATATCCGACTATCGCCGATAAATAGCCCATTTGGTGAATAACCTCGGTTTACTGTGCATAATATATAGTTATCTATTCACGTAAATCCTCAGAAATTAGAAAAACCTCTCAAGCTAGATTCTAGAGATGTTAGTTTTTCATAGGAATATCAATGAATTTTGTAACTAATACATATACACCGCCATGGGTATAGAGAAATTCCCATTTAGTAAACAAAAAGACGGGACAGCACCGCTTCGCGCAGGTTGCCTCTTTCTGTATTTTCTCCATCACAGCAATCCAGTCGCCCTTATCACACTGCAGAACCTTCTTACATTGTTATCAGTTGAAGTCCCTGCTCACTTATTTGATTGTCAAGAGTGTGTTCAAGTTGTAAATTCAATTACCTCTTACGGGATACAGTAACTCGCTGAAAAATATACGAACTGTTAAAGACTGCGCTTCAAAAATTCACTGTATAAGGAGCAAAGCCGAAAGGCTTGTATGCAGCTAGCATAGAAGAAAGAGGCCGCAGCACCTTCCACGAAGGTTTGCCCCTGCCCAAACAAACAGATCCCTGACTTGTTTCTAAATTAGGTGCATTATTTGCTTTGGCGAAGGCAAACAAGCCATATGTTCTCAGTACTTGCGGAGCTTTATATATGTAGGTATTTACTGCAAGACTACATGTGCTTCGTTTTTTTTAACAACGCAGGTATAATGGAACAGCCAGTAAGTTTTGTGTTATATTCTTCGCCAAAGGGACCATCTTCGACACAGTACTGTATAGTAAACAGCATAAAATTGAGCACGGACTTTAGCCTGTATTGGATAAGCCACTATTGTTGCGGTAATACAGTATTTGTGACAAGGACACTGCCTATGGGCTTCTGCCTACCCTAAAAGAGCAGTGTTTGTTACAAAAAAGGGAAATACGAAAAGAGTCAGCACGGACATTTCGTCACACAAAAGAGACCCTATTCGAACAATACCCAAGTATATATACAAAAATGCCATGCATGAGTATCTATCTTAGAATCCATTATCGATGCCATGATATACAATTCAGTAAATAAGACGACACAGTTATAAAATCTACCTATCTCGAAGGAGACGCCCTCCATGAGGTAGCACAGTAAATGTGAGGACAGTCTCTTTGCAAATATGGGATCATCATCCACTCAAAATTAACACAGTAACTACGACGACCAAGTACATATCATATAGATATCAATTATATCGAAAGAGCAGCTCTCGAAACAAGAACACCATTCACGGGTGTCTATCTATATCTAGAAAATCATAATCGATGCGGTTACAACACTGTGAACACGAGGCCACATCGCAAAGGCACATTTCCATGAAGTAAGATAGTAACTATGAGGATGGATGTCAATCTCTCTGCATCAGAAACCATGCCATCGATCGAACGAAAACACAGATAACTTATTAGAGCACTGTATACGAGTTTGTAAATCTTCGTCTGCACCAAAGTAGCAGCATGCAACACCGCGCAGTACACACGAGGACACTGCGTACGGATGTGTGTCTCTAGATCACGGGAAATGGATATTGCAGACTCATAACGGTGCAGTGAGACGCTTATAACCTTATAACGCATATGCACCGCGTGAGTAGGCGTGTTCGGTGGTGCGAAGGCTTTTCCTGAGAAGAGATTTCCTGTGAGAGCCTGACAGGTGATGATCTAAGCCGCCTGGCGCCGATGCTCGCCCTGCCTGATCCTATACAAGCAAATATCGAGCAGCTTGTGACTCATGTATTATAAGTACTAGGGTGGCCCATTTCTCTTTTAAGATGCTGGATACAGTGGACAGTCAACGTGTGCTATAAGGAGTATCTGACTCTTTCATTATGCTTGGTATCAGGGTGACTCTTTTTGTCCTAAAATTTTAAACAGATAACAATTTGAGTGCCAATGAATTGATCGTAGAGCTTAGCGTATAGAGATCATTTACTGAATAGTCTACATTGTTAACCTAAACAACACAGTTTTCATATTCACGTGCCAATAACAGAGGAGTGACGAGTGAGAAAATAAGAATATTGCATATAACGGTGTAATATCAAGAGTGCCATCTTTATAAATAATAAAGCTATCATATTCAGTTTCTTCTACGGTTTCTACTAGGCTACGTCTTTATATTAAATACTAGCTTTCATGGTTGGTGTGTTGAATAATGACTACATGTAAACTTTATGCACACATGTCTAAATGTTAATACAGCCTGATACGTGTTATATTTTTCTCTCTGCCAGTTTGATTTCCTTTACGTACGTGTACGCAGCTCGCGAAGCATAGTTTTGGGGGATTATCCCACCAATGCCCAACTGTTACAAGAAGGGATCTTACTAATTAATGATCTATTTTGGACGTAATGCTGCTTACTAAATCCACATTATTTCCTCGCACTAAACTTCCGCACTCTGTTCGCTTTTTTTTCTGTTATAAACATATGCTGCCCATAGATTTCTTCCTTCACTAGCACTTGCATTCACTTGACAGCCACAAGCAAAGGCGATGCGGAGGAGTTATCACCGTCCAGTCCTTACGGGAGGCTGTGGTGGGTGGTTCTTATCAGGGAGAGGTGCTTAGAATGATCCTGTGCTGCATTTGGACTGAGGCACACCGAGTGGGAAGTGGGACTTGGTACGATTGCATGCTCTTTATATTCACAATTGACATATACACATAGATAGGGACGTATGTAAGGTTAGGGGCTGCATTTTATGTTCCTTGTACTCAATGATACAAAGAGAAAGAAAAGTATAAGACTTGATATTCCATGCTCTAAAATTCAGTGGTTGCCAAAGTTCAGTTTTCTACCAACCCTGCAAAATCGCCATGAAGCACGCGGACCCCCCCCCCATTAAAATGGCATCAACTTGATGGATTACGCACTGAGTGAGTGTTGTAGATGTGGATGGCTTCCAGGCTATTGCTTTTCAGTTAATGCAGAACGGCAGAGGCATAACAACACACGCCAAACATATAATCACTCACGTCACAGTCGCCTGACATCCCTGCTCAGCCCATTCATTATTCGCATACCGCGAGTTTTCACCTTTAACTCTCTTGAATTTATTTTGACTCGCCCTAAATGACTATTTGCATTGAATGATGGTTGGCATATGCTGTTCGCGCCGTTTAAAGAAAAAAAATCTAAGTTTTTTGTGATCATGCTAAAGCATTTAGGGGTAACTATGCCATAGTTAAAATATTTCAATTTCAATTAATTGATAAAAAAGATTATTATAAGCTCTTAAGACTTATATTTTTCCTGAAAAAATATTATGTAATTTTTATTTTCTATGGGATAAAAGCGATGTAATATAGCCACAGAAGCTTCAAACATCATGAACCAGTAGGGTGTCCGTACGTGCACCAACAGGAAGTCCGTAGGTTCATATTCGGTAACATCGGGAACCACTGCTCTAAATGTTCATTGATACCCAGAGAGAAATAAACAGGACTTTGAAGGATTCTGTAGATATTTAAATTTAAGTTACTCACTGATGCGGCGTGGTTAGAAAAATTGATTGCATTTCATACATTTGCTCACACATGCAACGTGCAGGAAAAGTACAGCTAGTTATGCAAATGCACACTTTAGGTCCGTGATGCTCAAAAATGATGGGTTTTGATGTACTGAGCGTGATTTACATATCAGCTCAGATTAACATGGGTCCGCGATATGCTATGCATTCTGGTGCGTATGAGGAAGGACAAAATATAGCTTTATGAAACCTCTAAATAGTTATGATCAGCGGCACATTCAGCTGAGAAGGCAGATGTCTATCTCAGTGCTGTCCCTGTCAAGGTTCATAATATATAATTGAGTACTGTTGTACAAAGCTCGCCTAACAAACGAGTCGCAGAAGTTTTGCTCTCGTTTAGTCTATGTGTTAGACAAAAATTGAGGCAACCGTCAGGCTTAACCCTTTCACTATTGAGGGAATCTCTAGATAAAAATGACACTCTAATTTTTAGGAGCAGCACGCTATTTTCTCTTTTTTACTTTTGGCAGTAGTTTTAATAGCCACAGAAAAAGTTATAGAAAAGCTTTTTTAGCTGACAAGCTGAATTGAAAATCGAAATGTGTTCTTATAACCAATAATAAATCAAATCCTTTTACAAGCGCAGATCTGCCGCAGCGAGACGGTTAAAGTATAGAATGCTGACGTTATGATTTGAAGAATTTATGAAGTAAATAATATGGACAACGCATGTATGGAGATAGTTTTATGATATTTATTCAAATTGTAAAGTCTACACCATAAATACATATTCTTCAATTTAGGTTCACTATTATTCAGTTCCAGAGAATATAAACGTCATGATTAATAAAAATAATAACTCAGTGCTTACTTTGTTGATAAACTCCCTGTCATATCAGCTGAGAGGTCTTTTTTGAGCGCATTACCGCTTGTTGAAAAACTATGTTGAGCGCCGTTAATATCTTTATGAAAAGAGAAAGTAAGATCATTTTTCTTTTATATTGTTCCCGTGCTGTTGTAGATATGACGAACAAACTCTAGATAAAAATAACCTTGAAATGTATTAATGCTGTTACTAAGTTAAGAAATAATAAGAGGAAAAAAACATTCTATTTGAATTATTGTCTCATAGTTATAAAATGCCCTAACGTAAATTCTGTGTAGAGAATTTTCAGAAACAAAACGCTAAAACCTGTTAATATATGCTCCTGAAACAGAAACTCCCAAAACAGGGACAACTCCTAAAAAGGAGACCTGAAAATGTGAAATTCCCAAAACGGAGACTGTACAGAGCGCCGTCTGTCATTAATTGCAGCCCTAGCCGCACCTTATTGAGTGATCCACAAGTGAATAGGTAGAGAAAAACTTATCTGATAGCATGTCCAGCTTCACGATTCACTGTGGTGTCAGCCAAATAAATGAAGAGGAAACAAGTGCGCTGTAGAACTTGTTATTCGAAACTGAACCTCCTCCCAGAACTGAGATAGTATGCATGTCTACGTTTGAGAAGTTCCACTTTATTACACAGGTCATTGTTATAACAAGATAACTGCTGTAAGTCTGTGAGCATAATGGCTAAATGGTATAGCCTCACGACAAATACGTAGTTTATGAAATGTACAGTTAAGTTATCTTCGTGTCTGTCCAGCAATATAACAGTTACTACAATACAACATTATATTCTCATTTAAAGTTACTAGATAATTTCCACGCACAGTCACCAATGCATATTAAGAGCTTCTCAAATTCCGGGCGAACTAGAAAATTCTTTTGCATGCACACGTTACCGAACATCATCTGCAAAAAAGGCAAGCTAGGTCTCACAATCGAAGAAATTATGGTCAGGGAAGAGATTCGAACAATTGCGAAATATTAGCATCTCCTAAGTGTAACTCGCGCCTGTGATTACGGGAACAGCGGACCAGCTACACAGGTACCCCGAACTACTACTACCGCTTCTATCAGTTCGTTATAAGACGCTCCATATCATCTTGGCATTTTCAAGCACTCGCTGTGTTCCGGCAGCCCAAACAAACAATAGCGCCTTCAAAGCGATCCGGCTAGTTCGGAGAACTTCTTGATCAGATAATTGCGACAGAGACCTCACAATTCAGTAACGTGCCTTTCACCAGCATGCAGGCAGCGTACACGCAGCACGGCTCTGTTTGCTTGATAGTGACCCATGCAATCCTTGCGGTGGCTGGTGTCGGAGGCTCCACAAAAGGAGGGCTCGCATCATTAGCATCGCGCGGCTCAGGAGCCATGTATGGTGGCACTCGGCCAGCCGGCTCCTCGCGCTCCATCCTCCTGGCTACAAATCTTTGTGTCAACTTAGCTCTGCTCCATTTGGAACCCAGACGTCATTTACGGCTAAACTGATTTGCGCAACGAGAGCTTGGCATCAGGAATAATTTGTAAGCTCCGCAACCCAGAGACTATGCAACAAGCTAGCTGTTTTGGATCCATCTAAGATCCGATAACGTATGAAAGAGTGATTACAAGCCATTGTACGTACGGTTGTTTTTTAAGGTTTAACTAACGTGCATTTTACTGAATTATGTAATACGAACAGAGCTAGTAGATCCCCTCATTGTGAGAATTCGTAGCCAGTTATGTTAAAATAATCTTGATTACGCTTGTGTAGCCTTGAAAACACAGTGGCACCTCGCCGACTTGACCTCTTAAAATCCACTACGCCGCCATACAGCACTTCTTACTCCATCTTCTAAGCATTTTAAATTTACCCAAGACCTGTCTGTAATTGTCTTACTTATTGTGGGGAAGAGTAGTGTTAGTTTTAGTTGCACTAACATATATTCAGAGGTCTGGTGTATATATAACATACTTTATTTTGTATTAATAAGATTATTAAGATATTATTAGCTTGCTACTCAAAGTTAGAAAAAACTAGAACGCCTCGTGGCGTAAGACCATCACCCGCCGTAGGGGGCAAATTCAACGCCGTCATTTTTTTATGGCCACCATACTCTAGAATTTTGGCATGTTTCATAACTCAGACAAACTATCACACTGACAGAAAAAATATTATTATGACTCAACTCCTTCAGCCTGTTTTTGGATCAACAGATGACAAAATTCATCCCCGTCATTTTTGATCACCAGCTAATTCTAGTTTTTTGGCATTATTCACATCTAAGTCAACGCACCTGACCCTACAAAAAATTATGAACATTTTTTCTTAACTCCTTCTGCCTCTTTCTGGGTGGATTTACAAATTCGACGCCGTAGTTTTTGATAGCCAGCTAACTCAAAATTTTTACCATTTTTTACATCTCAGATAACCCACCTGACTGCCGGAAAAAATATTATTATGACGGAACTCCTTCTCCCTCATTTAGGGTGGACAGAAAACAAATCCATCGCCGTCATGTTTGATGGCCAGCTAATTCTAGTTTTTTTTGCATGGGTCACATCTAGGTGAACCCACCAGACTCTACAAAAAAATATAAACATTGCTCTACTCGATCCTACCCCTTTTTGGGTGGACAGACAAATATACAAATACTGTATATACATACACTTAAATCTTCAAAGAAAATATTATCACCTCTCTCACTTCGTTCGCGGGTGGTAATCATTTTGTTTCGTAATTATTCTCGCGATACTGAAGTTAATTAACCGAATGCCCCCAGCATCACCAGAAATTATTGTGGCACAATTCATGTGAGTCATTTAATTCATGCCATTTACACTATACAACCAAAATGACTACAGCCAAATAAGCTCGTTAATTAGTTAATGTGGTAAAATCTAAAAAGTTTTAAATTTACACAGTTGCTGTTTTTTTCGTACGAAAATCAGTGATTAGAACCAGTTCTGTCCTTCAGAAAAAAAATCATTTGCAGTAGCAGAGTTTCTACTTAAACAATTCACAATATTTTCGCACGGCGACTCGATACTCATGAACTGTAATGATAAAGTGGAAAATACTTCCGTTTACAATTTTTCTTTGCTAACGAATTTTTCTATCTCAATATTAGCACTAAAAAAATATATAGATAAGCTCCTCACAGTATCACAGGGACACTTTCTATGCCACCTTCAGGAAGTGCCGAAGGTGCGAGTGGCACTTCCTGTGCTTGGAAAAGTTGCCCTCAGCAGTTCTCTGCGAAGACCAAGCCACGAATAAAGGAATTGTGAAAAAAAATTACCCACCGCATAAGGGAAGACGAGACGAAGCAAAGAAGCAAGTGTGTGTTGCCAAGGCAGGTTTTTTTGTGTTGCAAGACACTCCATTTTTGTATACCGGTCGAGTACGTTAGAGTGCGGATAGCTGGTTTACAAAGGTCCCCTCTTCATACTGCGCATGATCTTAGGCAGTTTTTTTTTTTGCCTAGCCTTAATACACGCTAGATTAGCAGGCCATAAGTTATTAGCTCAAACGCTAATATTCCATATGATGTGCATTAGTTGCGAATTTCATTCAGACTTCATTTTCGTGTATTTTTACAGATAAATTACATGTGTACTTACTTTTAGCACAACAGTTTTATGTATAACCTTCAAAGGTTCTAAAAGGATACAGATTAGCTGTCGTAACTTCTCTTTCTGAATAAATAACAAAATGTGAAAAATGAGAGAATACATTTTGGCAACTACAGAGCAGAAAAAGAAGATGACCCTAGATACAAAAATATGAAAACATGTGCTAACGTCCATGCAAAAAATAAACATTTATTATTATCGTCATACATTGTGTTATCTACAGTATTATGTTCAAAAACGTCGATTTCCAACCAGATTTAGGAATTAGCTCAAATTTCTTGGCTTACCATATTTGTCGCTTTTATGATCACTACCAACAAATATAATTTTTCCTGGTTTTTATTTTGTTTTAACAGAATGGTCAAGGTTACCAAATCAATAGGTACTGGTATAAAATAGTTAGCGTTACAATTGTACAGTGACATATTTTTTGCTAACGAGATAAGATAATGTTCATTTCTTCGCAAATAGCTAAACAATAAGTTTTTCTTCCTTACTAGACTCTATATTAATACTAAAAGCACAGTTAAGCGACCTTACTCCTCAACAGTAACTCCTGAACTCCTCGCCATAAGCCATACTTGTTTTGTGCAGTTTACTTCTTTAGATTTTAAAATCTTAACCTTCAAAAACTCGATATATCCACTTCTTATTGAAAAGTACCTCTATCGATTACCTGGACGTGAACATTTGCAACCTAAATAATAAAACTGCCTAGAACAAAAGGGAACTACCTGCTTGTTGAAACTTTTCTCAGTGTTTTATTTTTTAATGCTATGATTCTATTGTACCGATCGACAAGTGAAGAATTCGTTCCATCACCACTGGACTACTGTAACAAGAAATTACTTCTTAACTTCTAACAGAAGAGCAAGTTTAACGAGAGAAGATACGGTTCATTACATGATGAACGCTTCATTGTTAACCCGCAAGTCTTGAACACCGTTTGCGATGTCATCGGTGAACAAAATAATTACAGAATATGTTCAGTTTAGCACTTTTCCACCCAAATGGATTCCACGGTCTAGTTCCAAATTGTACAATTCCTACAAAATAGGTGCGTAATGTGAACGATAATGGGTTCAGTTTGTTTTGCTTTGTGAGGTGCACACCATTGAACAATATGTACCGATCGATTGTCACCATAATCGTTTATTGCACACGCGTTAAATTTGGCTGTGTTTGTTCCACATATTTGGCAGCAGGTCAACGTAGTCTCAATGGTTATTGCAGTGCATTAACATGCAGTGTGCTGGTAACCTCCCATGTTAGTTTCACCACATAAGTCAAAGTCAAGGTTGGCTTACGACTAAGATCATAGAATAGTTAACTGCGGGGCTTGTTTACAGGTAACGCTTTAGATTGAAGCTGCGTTTAACTGAACTGAAGCCCGTCAAAAATTTTAACTGAAACACAGTG
Organism: Parhyale hawaiensis; assembly: GCA_001587735.2. Taxonomy (NCBI): domain Eukaryota; kingdom Metazoa; phylum Arthropoda; class Malacostraca; order Amphipoda; family Hyalidae; genus Parhyale; species Parhyale hawaiensis. Next base: position 23,180,093 of record LQNS02015105.1, read on the forward strand.
CACGAACCACAGAGTAGCTTCCCGGACGAAATGAACTAAAGCGCAATCGTGTCGTTCGATGGATTGAAAATATAGCGAAAAACTCCGATAGCTGCCCTACGTAGTAATAGTAATATCCAGAACCTGCCAGCATTGGTGTACTGGATTCTAAACAAGTTCTGTCGTCAAGGCACCAGCGTTTCTTTAGCGTTGGCGATCTCGTCTGATATTAGCGATAAATATGAGTTTCTTTGTCTCATCACCTGATCCATTATCTCTTAAACCACACCCTTGAAGTTCCAGAGTGAAGGTTTGTTTACAAGTAGGAACGTGATACGCGCTTTATGGGTCTGTCTTTTTGCCTTAGCGCCTGATCTAATATACCTTGAACCGTAAAAGACCTGTGGCGAACACACTATGCTCAAGAATTGCGACTTATTTACGACACAGGTGAAGTGGCATCGGTAATTGGCGTTCAGTCTTACCGCCTAATATCCTGTGCACAACCAACCTCCCTTAGCAAACACACATTATGGTCAAGAACTGATCGCTCATTTACGATAAAGGTACAGCAGTAACGTTAGTTAGCGTTCAGTCTTATCGTCTTACCGCCTGATCTATATAATATCCCACGAACCAGCCGTGGCTAAAGACACATTATGCGCCATGAAGCCAAGGCTTGTTTACGAATAGAAGTGATGCACGTGCGTTGGAGTTGAGTCTCATTGTGCCCAAAGGTCAGGGCCAGGCACCTGCCGTCTCCGTATCTTCTTACCATACTACACTTCGCCCCGAGCTCTCTCTCTCTCTCAGGCATATTCGCCGCAGCTCCGTCACATCTGACGTACGTTTCCGGTGAGACCCAACAGCTGCCGTCTTCTGTCTGTTTTTAGCAGTACTCTCAGTCTAATGTCTTCGGCATGTATCAGAATCATTCGCAAGGAGTGTTCCTCCAAGTTAAATGTATCGAAGTTAAAGGTCATTTTAAGAGCATTTTTTCAGTGAAAATGTATAATATTTTCACAACTGCCATAACTAATTTCTCCAAGCATGCGCCCAAGAAGTTACTCGCATATTATAAAATTCTTTTGGTGTTTCCAGTTCGACAGATCCGTACTACTGTCTGATATAAAAATTCTCGGTAGTTGATTTAATCACAGATTTACTAATAATTCAGTAAATCGAATTCGTTACCTATGTTCAATCCAAAAATAAACTAGCTTCATTTACGAAATTATTTCCAATTTCCTGCACTGCTGACGCGAAATTGTAAAAAAATGATTGGGACTAGTAGCAAATTCATTTTATATTTCTTTACAAACTGCTCAGCGTATACAAGACACTGTTATGGCGCTACTTGAGAATACTATGCTGTTTTGACCTCTTTTATGGTAGATCACTAAAGATCAAAAATTAATTGCAACAGGTATTGTAGTACTCTGCCGGTAACAAGTTGGGTATATAGATACTTAATTGATGCAGACATGAATACCATTGGGTTAATTTCAAGCAGATGCATATTGTGACATTTCAATGGTAAATACCAGTCCTGAGCATACGTCTCCTGGACAGCTAGACTTGGAAAAATTGTGACATACAGCACTGTAAATAAGACGGTCTATATTACTCTAAGGTAGTAATGGGTAATCTGCATTCATCCGCAACAGTCAGACGAATGTACGGACAGGCAGAGCTATCATGAAAACATAGAAAATGAACAAAGCACATTTATAGCCGTGAATCAATCTACAACGGTTACATTTCGCTGGTACACATAGAGAAATCTCCAGAACAGTAAGTTTCTAGTTACTTTTAGAGAAGCAGGTCTAAACACGATTTGATTTCATTTACCTATTGAAAGGCAAATATGAACTTTCCGATGGAGGGATTTCTCTGTGTGGAGGTACAAGAGAGAAACTAAACGCTTGTTGTGTCTGCGATTGCTCTGAGCAAGAAGTCGGCACTGGAACGAATGCCGCAGTTAGAGAGGGAGCGTGGGCTGCTGGGACTCCATCGACACACGGGCCTGTGGGCCGAGTGGGCGGACACCCTGACGATCTGTGGGCGCCCCACCTCGGTGTCTCGTTGCTCTTCTAGCGTAATGTGTGTGCGTGTGTGGAGACCTACCTACTGCAGTTGTGCTGTTGCCAGAGGCTAATTTCTGACATTTGTGGATATCAACGTTAGAGACGTACTATTTCAATATGGTAATTACCGACATTTGAGGACAACAAACAATTTCGCACTAGTGCTACTTCCACAGCGTAGTTACTGATATTTGAAACCATTAGCTTTGGAGTAAAGCTGTTTTATTGAACATCATATGCGAGGAGAAATAAACTTTTGAAGCCCTATTGCTTCCATGCGGTTATTACTGACATTTGAGAGTATCACCAACTTGTGAGTAATTCTTACACTGTGGGAATGAAGTCTGACGTAGAGGTGTTTTCAAAGCATAATTTGTGGAGCTAGGTAGCATTGTGCTGTTACCGGCGCGCAGTGAGCAACTCACTTAAGTTTTGTGTTCCTTTCACAGAAAAATTTATTTAGATTTGTTTCACAGTTAAGTGATCTTCAATAAAGAGGTACACTGTTATGGTGAAAGTGTAACTGCAACAATGCATGCATTCGTTACATACCCCCCCTCCCCAGTGTATCAGTGGCTAGAGGTGTTGCTGCCCCGCTCGCTGTCACAAAACTAGGCGCTCTATGCCAGGCCTGGGAGGAAAATCTTCATGTTCGGTAATGCAGTGTCAGCAGTTCTGTCACTCATAGACTACTGGGGAGAGGTTTACAGATGTTACGGCCAGGAAACACAGTTGTCGTGTGAGTCTTCCGTCAGTGACGCCATTGCTCAGACAATCTGTGGTCCACTGCAGCCGTACACTCATCTAAGCAGCACGAGCTAGCACATGCTGGTTACTTTGCTCGGATTTAGAGTCAAGGCAACTTTATCATTCATGACAGTGAGCTTTTCAAATCTCTCGATTATGCCCAGAGCGGTCGCTTAGCACTGTTACTCACAAGCACCATTAGTTACAATATCAAGCAAATCCAAAGCTTCAATTTGGCATGAAGTAGGATGGGCACTGGCGGCTAAGAACTGCAGGCGGTTCAAACACACCAGAGCTTATGACGTCACACTAATCATAGCCCTGTAAGGGAGCTGAGTCACAGCCGTCACGTCCGTCGCGTAGTTGCCGTAGCAACAAAGTCCACCGCCCGTCACAACAAACTCGCGGTGTCTGACTTGTGACCATCTGACAGGGCACGACAGAATGGCATACCTGGCCACTGCAGGTGCACAGGCAATCGCATTTATTTACTGTGAATAATCAGAGTTTACGTTATTACGCAGCTGTTTATAGCAAGTTAGAGTTCTGCTATTTTGGGTGAACTTCAAGAAACTGCAAGAGTCTCTGTCGATAACGCAAGATGCATCGTTTTCTATATGGCGCCTCTATTCCCGAGCAGTGCAGCCAGGACTACACTGAGCTAACGAGATCCAGCAAAATGGAGAATTAGACTAATATAAGCAATGCATATCATTCATATGTATATGTAGATATAATTATGTGCGACAACAGAATACTGTAAGCGATATGTATTTACATTTGCCAAGAATCTTAAACCAGCATCTGTTTGTGCAAAATAATATCATCTGTATCATTTCTCAAATAACGGACGCTGACTACCCATTGGAGTATACATACTGCATAAGCCGGCCAATTGTCAGTTTTCTCCGCCTATTAGCCTTTAAGACAGACTACCTCAGGCTAGGCTCAGGGTGCTGCGCCGTTAATGTATTGGGTACAACAGCCAGAAAAGTGGATAAATGTGCATTGTTTCTTTTACTTCCCTTCATGTCATACTCCAGATGATCCACGCTGCACAGCAACAGCTGATCTCCCTCACTTCCAGTAAAAGAAACAACAACCGGAAGGATCTCACTGTGGATTCTCAAGCCCACATGCACTCAACATATTTGCTTTGGCTTTACTACGAGAAGACTCCGTCCGAACGTCGATCTATTGAATACACACGTATCATCCGTATACACAAAGTTAAAGGGTTGTGGCGCTTGTACACTCGAAAATAGTAAATATAAATCCTCTTTAACTTCTTTACAGTTAATTGTAAGACATGAAAAATTAAGAAAGAAACTTTACACTCAAAACGAAGATCAGCAAAAACAAAAATATACATTTTGCTGCGCTGAGGTACGAGCTCCTCGCAAAAGAAAAATATATAGATCTTAGTCCATCTGCTCAGTCTGGCGTGGCCTTCGAGTTATAATGTGCACAGGATCAGCTGCATGTAACATGCATGGTGCCAGATTTTTGTCTCCCCCCCCTTCCTCACCATATCAATTTGCGTTATTTATATATGAATAATTTCCTCTCTCATTAACTACAAACACTTCTAATTTGAAATATTTTCCCCGCTAAATATAGCTAACGTAATTTTCCAGTAGTGTTGTGCAAAGAAAGTCTCACTACATCTGAAGTAGGACCTACGCAAGTAATGTAAAAAAATAACGTGAAGCTGGGCAGTGGACCCAACACCTGGCACGTTAGCAAAACATTGAGCGCCTTCCATTCGCACACCATCAGCGAGACTGTATACACCGCCGCTGAAATTTTACTATCTCCAGAACTGCAATGGAGGCTTTCGGGATCCTATCCAAAGTCGTGAATCGAAAATACACGATGAAAATCCGGGGCAGGTTAGAGCTAAGAAAAGAAGGTGGCTTCCATCGCCAAGTGTAAAGCGAAGACGAAGGTTGGACTCGTTTCCCCATATCTGTGAGACGGGTTACAATTTACTTCAAATGCTTTGGAAACATAAACTTTCCATACGACTTCACTATGTTCCTTTTCAAGTCGCAATACTAAAGGAGCACAAGCGATATGGGGCGAGAAGCACTAAGCTCGTGGCAATGATTTGTAACGAAGTGAAAGCAAGGATGTCTGAACAGCTGTCCCTTGTGTGTCCGCAATGTCTGTTTGGAGCTGAGTCAAGGTTGTGTCTTTAGTAGGGCTTTGCCTCAGTGCCTGTCATACTCCTACCGTGTGATGCCATGTTTTCTGCTGGCTGCAAATTTCCGCGAGAAATCTACTTTAATTTTACAGAATGATATTGAACTTCGTAACTGCATCTGTTACATAATATGTACTGCCACGTGTAATTTTGTACTCACATGTACAATTTTGCTCATAGAGGTGCTCTAGCACATACCTACACGCATTTGTGCGCATTACTTCTCATTTGTACTAAATTATGCGCGCATTAGAACACGCTGTACACGTCCACAGTTATATGCTAGAGAATACATGCCCAGCAAGCACGGTACTGTGATCAATACAGGCATACGTCGACCTGCCACGCACAGAATGTCTAAAGGCACGCAACCGCTCGTCCGCCAGTTAAATTTAGTGACAGACTTTGAGAGAAACTACAATATTATACTGGAATATTTTCATAGGAAAAGAACTAGGGTCGATATTCCCAATACCCGCAACAAAGTTACGTGATTTTCTAAAACACGGTGGCGATAGTTCCAGCGACCACATCAGTACGCGAAAGCAAATGTTGATGCGTGCTTGCCGAGTCTCTAAAATTTGCCTCTGATTGCCTGCATTGCTTGTATACGGATATATTCTTCGTTCATTTCAAGTTGTATTGTTTTTTCTATTATAACGGCGGTAAAAAGAGACCCAAGACAGAGAAAATGAATGAAACAAGAAATGAGAAAAATAATGGCAGTTTTGAATATTCGACTATTAAAATTACTTTACAACAGTCTACCTAGAAACTCCACATCTGTTTTCTTCACGCTCAAGGAAACTCACAAGGGGAAACAACAATAAATCTTGTTACGGGAAAAATTTTCTCATGCGAGCGTATCTGCCGTGTATGATGGGTCCCGCCTATATATTAAACCCAAACATACGGTCCTATGAGGAAAAAGAGGATTAAAGGTTATATGGAAGGCCGTAGAAGCTAGGCTTCAGAGGAATTCAAAGATTGCACTCTGAAAAATAACACTTTCTCCAATAACTGACGTAGAAAAACAATTACACACGATATATTGGGGGAAGTTTACGGTTATATAATAGACCACAAGACTGCAGGACTAACATATAAAAAGGGTTAAAGAGAAATAATTAAAATACCATCCAAACAGTTCACCGACTCGTATCCATAGCATGTCTGTCGGTAGAATGCACAGCAGGCCCAAGGACAACGCACAGCGCTTGCACTGCAATAATGGCTAGACTCGGCCGATGGAAAACTGAGTTAGAGCACAGAAACACGTCTCCGCGCTGTAGCGACTTCTTATGTAAGTATAGCCAATTTTCTATTCAGTTTACTGCAATAATGAGAAGACGATCAATACGGCATAGTGCTGCTTGCTCTCATTAGCTGACAAGTTTAGAAGATGAACTTCTGAAGACGGAGTTTGGGGAAAATATACAGCATAAAGATCAGAACGATGCTTATGAAGTCAGGAAAACAAGCATACCTCTTTTTATAGAACGTAGGCCTTAATTTGGACTTATCTACATATATATAGTAGACTTCATGCGGAATTAAATATGAAAGCTCATTGATCTAATTCATGCCTTACGAGCAAAGCATGACATGATGAATATATAACTAAAGAAATTGGGTGTTCAAAGAGATCAGAGATCAGAACGTTTGTCGACATCATAGAATTATAACGCATGCGTCATATCCAAGTAGAACTAGATTGTGCAGTAGCACTTAGTACATACGTAGGCCTTAACTATCGCAGCTTGACAACTGTTATTACACGAGTGTTACTACATGAGTCTTCCCCTTTTCAACGGATATTTTCTCCCATACTTCTTTCAAAGTATTCCATGATTCATCGACAGTACCGAGATCCCTTTTCTTAGCCCATTCATTAAATAACTTCCATACGTTCTCTTATATTTCTTCTTATATTTTATCTCAACAGTTTTGCTGATGATGGGTAGGATGCCCGAAACGTTCAGATTTAGTATACGATGATACGTACAGCCTTCCTGGTCCTCACCTTCCTTAAAAAGTTTCTCGCCAACCGATACCATCTACATAAACACCAATGAGTTGCCATCCAGAAACAGGTGTTTCTATGGGGGTCAGTCGGAAAAATTACGCAATGAATTACCCAGGCTATTATCTCAATATTTTTCTGATTTAGACCTCAAAGTCATTTTGTCAAACAAATATAATATAGGTTCTCTGTTCCGGTACATAGTTGACCTCCAGTGATCTCTTGTATATAAATACAGTTGTGAACTATGTTCATCATCGTACGTGGGCTCTACTACCCGTACGCTTTTTAAGAGATCTTCTGAACACGCGGGGAGAAGTTGTCGTACCGGTAACATTCTTGCCCATCCTCCATTTTCATCCGTGCGACAGCACGCTCAGGTTTGCGGCTCCAGAGTTCGTCTGGAAAACTTCGAAACGCTTACTATGTGCAATAGCTCTGACCTTAGGATAGTTTACTCACTTTATATTTTTAGACTGAAACCAATTCTAAATGACCAGAACAGTGCTCATCCACTTTTTATAGTTAGTAGATAGTTTTTTTGTGACTTTATGAATATGTAAGTAGTTTAATGCATTAGATTTGCATTCGGAATATCCTTCGCTTTACAGAAGTACTGATGATTACCGAAACCCAAAACGTTTACTGTTTTATAATTCAATTTCCTTCTTATTTTAAGGCTGTTGAATTGTAGTAAATATAACTTTATTTTCAATAGTTCTCGCCCTTACTTTTATATTAAGACTGCGTAATAATGCAGGCTGTCAACTCAATCTGCTCAGCAAAACTGATTAAGAACTTTTTAATTTTCACCGGTCTTGCGCACTGTTGGTGTGTGGCCCTAAGCTTTAACTACGAATATTTTGATTTGAGGACCCAAAAATATTTCTGAGAACCATTCATAGCACATAAACTACAATTTTTTTGTTTGTCCTCCAATCATAAATATTTTTATCCAACACATTAATAGATATTGATTTCATTTACCATTTATGCTGAGAAGGACTGTCGGGTCACGTTTTACATGGTGCTGGTCCTAATAAAATTGAAGTTTGATGTGGACGGTTCAGGCATTAGAAGCAGCCTCAAAAAAGGTTCTAAGTCCAAATTCTGAATTTATTCTCTTTGTTCAGTGAACATCTGCCATTAATAATATACTTATATCCGTTTCCGTCACTCGTTGGGCGCGATGCTGAATTTTGAATTTTCAGAATTTCGTTAATGTTCGCTAAATCATTCCCACGCTCCTTTCTCAACAATTTCTTCTAAGAGAAATCATTGAGACTGACTTTTATTTATAGAACAATCCCCGTATAGTCAGAGTATTAAAAAGGCTGTCGTTGGGAAGCGCCCACCCCTGAGGGCACATTATTGCATCCGTCCCCCGATGACTATCAGCGTAGCCACACGCCCTCCTTAGAGCATGCAACAGTTGATGGTACGAGCAACAGGCACACTGTTACTTCGGGGTACAATCGTGCATTTTGTGAGCTTTACGGCATTCGCCATCTACAGATATCGCAGAGCGTAAATGCCTTGCACTATATGCGATACCTGTGCACGTAGCGAAGGTTCCTGAGCTCCATAAGCTGTGTTGATAACTGCAGAGCAGCGATTCTCAACCAAGAGTGAAGTCACTCACCGAAAGAAAAGAATAATGGCATACAATGAATGAATAAATTATTAGGGCGATTCGTAAATAATTTCCGATTTTTTAGTGTAAATAAGAAATTGTTTTTGCCAATATTAAAACACTCATATTTTGTGAACTAGCATAAATGTTTAGCAATTGCAGCGTGTGGATGAAAATCTGAGAAAAAAACATCCAGCACTTGTCAACAGATAAACCGTCAGCCTCCTTCAAAACAACACAAGAACGCATGCTGCAATTGCGACGTAAGATAAAATTCCGTAACTCGGCCGGTCTATACTACCTCATCCACCATATTCCCCTGACCTCGCCCCGACAAATTTTTATCTCATGAGGTCGTTACAGAATGCTCTTCAACTTAAGACAATCAAGTGAAAGAGTACATCCAAAATTTTTTTGAATCGAGACAGTCTTCTTATTATTCGGATGACGTTAAAAAGTTACTTGGTAAATGGAAAGAAGGTTATTGAAATTAATGGTGAATATACAGCACGATTGATTGAAACTTGCAAAGTTGGTTTGTGTTATACGTTGAATTAAAGACCATAAAACGGATATTATTTATTAAACGACCTTATATTTGACACGTCGACCGCGATGTGCGCCATATATATAGGCGCACGCTGAGCTCGCCGGGCGCGCGATGTGTACATATGTGGTACACGCCCCTGAAAAACATACTTTTTTAAAACAATATATCTGCTCCAAATTGAAAGAAATTATGTTATAACTGATCCAACCTGTTAGGAAAAGCTCTAAATTACTGAACTATAAGTACAAATGCACTAATTTGAAACCACAATTATTGCAAAAATTAGGTTTGATGTTATGCAAAAATAATGACAAAATACATGTCTGCATCCAAAAGCCGGTTTAGATATTGCTGAGCTAACACAAAATAACATCAAATCATTTTCTTCCATTCAGAACAACTGATAATGTGCATGATTTATTAGTTATGTGGCACTATTTAGCATGTGTGATACCACATCAGGATGGCGAATTATTTCTTTTTCTACGGTGCTTCTTTGTTTCGTCATAAGCATGTTGTAGATAATTGCGTAATCAAAAACTTTTATTTCTTACCGATGCAGTTCAATTTTGGCTCGCATGCTAAGCGAATTACAATTATTGAATTATATAGAACTGGAACCAGTTGCAATGAATTCCGATTGTAGCTCATCACGGAAGTTGCTCTCAGTACAATATTCATGTTAGCATATTTATCTACAGTATTTTCATCCTTTTCTCTATAAAATCAAGAATCATCCATGATTCTAAAAAAGTAATGAAGCGATTAGATAGTAGAATGCAGATAAATATAAACAGACAGAAATTTCTGCACACACAGAATGCAGTATAATACTCACGGGGAGGGGGGCAAAAAGTTTCGTGAGTCTGTCCATCATTTTGGCACAGCTATTCATGAGCATTCAATCGTATAAACTGTTTACATAAGTACAATCACCAACAGATTTATAAAACAAATGGGTATGAAAATCGTGCTACTGGCGCGTCTAGAAATGGCACACATCGGTCCCAGCTAGCAACAGCAGTGACTGCCTCTAGCGATATGCGCCTCAGTGGGCCACGATAACGTTGCTCTATTTGGCGTACATCGCCTGCTCTACAGACTGCAGTCATTGTCGGCGGTGTGTACCTATTCTTGCCACTGAATTTTGTACGCTATACTGAAGGAACTAACCCCTGAGGAGCTGCACATAAGCTCCCGTTTTGATATCTGCTCTAACACAGAAGATATGCAAGCTTTAACCTATCGCCGGAGCGGTAAATGCGCCGCAGGGGCTATCGCGGCCAGCGTGTTAATATGTCTAGTACTTCGTTTAAATTCTTTGCAAAACCTGGATAATACATATTTCTGACTGCTGTGATTTTCTCTCTCTTTATGATGACTATAAATTTACTGATTTTCTGTCCCTTCATGATGGCAATGAAATTTTTGCATGCGAGTAAAGGCAAATGGAGAAACACATCAATCATGCTGAGGGAGTCTTACAAAATGAAGCAAAACTTGAGATCCCTGCTAAGCCTGATGCCATAGCTGTAGTCTCACACCTCACTTGATGTGCCGCCTATAGGTACCATCACTTAGTATGTTGCCAGTAGGTCATGTATAGTACCTGTGCTGCTAGGCAACGTATTTTCGTATGTCAGGCACATTCGATTAGCCCCAAAGATTACAATAACCTAATCTTATTAGCTGTAACTTGTTCGAACTTCAATCCTGCTTTGGATTCGCCACTTTAAATAGAGTTTCAGGCTACAGAGAATTTCGTTTACGGCCACCTTATTCGTAATCGTTTCAAAGTCTAGGCCTTGATTCGATTGTAAGTGCAAAGTTAAACTCATTATTACAGTTTCGGAGACGCTAAAGCCAGTCGTGGATTAACTTTTCGCAGTTAAAATGGGTGAGCTGAAAATGGCTTTGGTAACCAACATCAATTTTGTCTATGCTGCGACAGCGCGACACGCTACTCAAGTGCGACGCGATACGAGCACGAACTTGTTGACAGAGATTCCAACATAGTTCCAAAACAGTTCGGAATGAGAGTGTCAACGACGACAGCCCCTACGATGCTAAGAGTGGAAAGGGTGAATGCATTTCTTCCATTCAAACAACACATTTTAACTATTATAAAGATCAGTAACTCCTTCCCTCTTAGCAGAGTATCATCACCGAGCTACTTTTAGTCTCGTGCTGCTGCTGCTGCTGCTACAACCGTGACGACTGCTGATGCAGTGCAGAGACTGGAGCGGAGCACTTTGAATTTGTCATAGTTCTTCTAAAGGCTGTCTGTACTTTTGACATGTAGCAGATGTTGCAAAAAATGCCACAATTTCATTAACAACTGCAATGTCGTAGAAAAGCGCTGGCACAGATGAATAATAACGCAATCTTAAATGTTTGTACTTAGAAAAATGATAATTGTACAAGTTTTCATACCTAGCCCAAGGCAAACTACCTGTGAAGACTGAGCAAATCTTTTTTTTTCACTCTTCTTCATTTCCCTATCCTTTACTTTTTGATTTTTTATTACAGAATATTGTGTTAGTAGCTGAGGACGGCAATTCAATATATAGTTAAAGGAAGCTACGTGTTTGATTTTATGGTACCTGTTTCAGAACTGTAGCAGATACGACAGTGACCTTTCAATCCGCTGGTATTTTTTCGGCAAGCAAGCAACAGCCCCATGCCACAGAGCGCCGCAGCACAGCAGGCGGTCGCTCTGGAAGCTCTCGGTATGCAGTCGTTCACTTACAATGAAGGAGATCGATGATAATCGATGCCTCAGCTACCTACAGTGTCCACCCAACAGGTTAACGTCTACAGACCGGGGCTGGAAGTGTCGCTGGCGTGAGCCCGGGCACGCATCGCACAGCCGGCGTCTCTCTCTCGATCGGTCTATCCCCTTCCCTTCCTCTGTGCTCTTCACAACAGTGAAACTTCTTCACAAAATATTGCTATTGGACGATGAAATATTGTGCCAAGGCGCTGGCTCATTGTGTGCAGGTACACTATGAAAGGCCCGACTATCGATAACGCTCTCTGAGCACTAAAATACTCAGTGTACGTGCTGCAGAAGGGCGTCAAGGCAAGAAGTGTCGTTGGTGCACGATACGACTGTCTGGAATTGGGACAATGCAGCTAGCCTTACTTTTCTCAGGGCCCTGGAATCACGCCAGTATGGGAAATGTAACCTGTTCCTAAAAAGTTTCCTTCTCATTGAATTAGGTGACTATACAGTGCCACAATACTTACAGAGCGGGAGGCAATGATAACGCTGAGATGCATAGTTGCATTTTCCTTTTGATATGGCTGAGTCAGCAAGAAAACATGACTATGGTAGAGACTTAACGTTACTCTCAAGATAAACTTTACGGTATACTAGTGTGTATATTCTGATAGGCACTGCTAGAATGCTTTAACTAATTAGTACTAGCCTCGCTATTTTCAATAGACGCCAAACATTGTAGATAAGTCAATTGTTAGCAACGCCATAACAAAGTACAGCAAAAAAGAAATGAACAACCATAGAGAGCTACAGTACTTGACTCTTAGGTCCAAGTGGTCTCTGACGCTGGCGGCCAAAATGGGAAAAATGGGATTTTCCCAAGAGCTATTATGAACATGTCCAGACACGGTCATGCAGGCAAGCGCCCAAGTGCGTCCCCGCGCTATCCATGATACCTTCTTCGCAAGAAAATTGTTGGGTACCTTGGAATTTCTTTCTTCAGTATTAGATAGGGGGAAAACAATAGCTCTTGAGAAAATTACATATTTCCGTTGCCGACTTTTGGCCGCCAGCGTCAGACCTAAGAGTCAAGTACTGTTGCGCTCTATGGAACAACTTTCATTTGACAGTTAGTTCAACAAGTTAAGAGCGAGAAATGTAAATGTATTTCTTAGATGCATCAGTTTCATTGTACATTGAAAGAATACGAGCGTAAGAGAACTACGTATTATATTAAAAACCCCAGCAGTTGAAGTGGTTAGGAGCGCTGCCTCTCTCATTGTCCCGAGGTCGGATATTCTACACACAGGCCCTGAAAGAAGTTTTGCTGCCTAACTATGCAGCGTTAGCATTTCTGCTGTTCATGGGCTACTTTGGAGCCACTGGCCTATCAATAAATGGGGACGTCCCTGGAGAAGGCAGTAATGGAAAAACCTTCCGTCTATGATCATAAAGCTCAATCTGTGGTCGACTGCAACCGTCTACTCCTCTGAGACCTGGAGCGGATTTATCTGCAACAAGAACCAGTGCATGTATGTTTCGTTGTTGGAGTGTGCAATCAAAATTATTTTACCTTTACTTTATTGAAATAAAACAACGCCAAGCGTCAACACAGACGTTCCATTTAACCAGTAGCGGAACAAGATGCATCTCAGCGGTCATTACCAACCAGAAAGCCCATGCTGTTTTAAACTGCCCCTACTGTTCACTAGGCATGGCTGTTCAAAACCTCCGAAACATGAAGGAATAACTTTGACGCACATGAGACAAGTTACCGTTTACTGGGCCCAGGAGATCACGTTGCATGTCGCTGAACAATAAAGGGCTGTGTGAGACGGTGAGGTAAAGGGCAGCAAGTCTAGCCCGGGGGTATTCTGGGGAACTATACTTATGCCCTCCACTCCTGTGCTCGAGGGCATTATTACAGAGCTGGTGATCTAGTCACTTTTGGCCCAAGTTGCAGAATGTAACCTGAATGCCCCTGATCTCGGCTAGTACCGGGTCATCGACTGCAACATGAGTTTGAACTGCCAAATCACTCTTTAGAGTAAGAGATAATTCGTTCCCGATTCAAAAGCGGCAATTCAACGCCGAGAGTATACATAAGCTAGTATCACTGCTGCCTCTAGTATCAAGTTTTTCTTTCGTTGAAGACTACAGCACTTTATTCCTATTGTGTACCCCAGTACTGACAAATCCTGAGTCCAACTGAAGTACAACGAAGATCTAAACGACGGTAATAGCCTGGTAAAACGTTTGAATGAAAAGTAAGTAAAAAACAGCTGCTGGAGCATCGTTACACCATGTCACTGTAAATTATTTTTCGCCAATCACTCCCAAAAACTGCAGGAGGGTAAGTAGGCAATTGCAAAATGGTAAAATATCACTATAGTTTTCATATAAATATCGATATTTCATCTACGGGAGTTACACAGAAAAATACCTGTACCTGCTGGATGCTACCATTACGCTGAGGATAAAAATCTGAATTTTACTTGATAACACACGTCAATATTTTACTGTGTTGTAATGCATCATTGAACGTCTTCACAAGAATGAATGCACAGTTATAGAAATCACAAAGACACACTGCAAATACCGAAAAGTTGTTTGAAAATCAGAAAACTTGCATTAAAATTGGAAAATTTGCATGAAAATTAGAAAAGTTGGTTGAAAACAAGCAAAGAAAGAAAGTTTCCTCTGCTTCTGTATATTACTTTCATATAGAGTTACGGGCGCAGATGGTTAGCCTCGCTGGGGCTCACCCACACTGGTCGCAAGAGCTACATTTCCTGCTGAATTCTCCATAATTCAACCTTGCAAAACTAAGCCAGTTGATCCTTTTATGTTATTTCACTCCAGTGCATCCACGTAATCCTTGCTCCACCCCCTGAAAATAACATCACATTCATTGATAGAAGAAGTCAACTGGAGCATATAGCTCCCTGAAGACCCACTTACTGATTTACAGGATTCAACTTTGCCGCGTAATACGACTGCCCTTCCACGTACGACCACAAATGAGTTTAACGAATTCTATCATCACACTGTAATTGTATTCACGAGCATATTATTTTGCGCTATGATAAGATGATACAATCTGATATTATATATGCTTGTAGATACTAGGCATATGTACGTTCAAAACTTCTATTACTCAAAAGTACCATGAGTTTCAAAACATAAATTGTGCTCACCAAATGTGTGGCAGAAATCCCTTTGCGTAGAGTATGAAAAAAAATCCCTTCTAAATCATTAGCCAGGTCAAACCAAATATACGCTGCGTCTTTCTAATTCATTTCTAAAAGACCTGTCTCATTTGGTTATGTATAGTGCTTATCTGAAACAAGTATGAAACTTTCGTTGTAAACTCCAATATTAAGAAAATTCCATGCGTGCCAAATAATGCGCTCTCTACAACCAGTAATACGAACCATGTTTCTCATCAATCTCTCTGTAGCTTACTTGGTTTTCTTCCCCATTGAACATCAAAAAATTCTGCGAGCAGAAAAGTAAAATTCTCAATTAAGGAAGACCGGCGCTCAAGTTGCGCGTACGGCAACAAACTTGCGAGGTCTTCCCAGTTGCCCAAGACTGTGTCACTACATCGATCGCTACTTGACCCTATCCTGCCCTGGTCACAGGTCCCAAGCTCCGGGCGTCCTGCACCACCAAATAAAGAGTTCAAGGATAAACTAATGTGAGAATGAAGTGCCGCGACCTCATTACAGTGGCTCGTGTCATGAATATATGACCGGATCAGTTAAGCAACCCAAAAGATATCTTACGTAATGTTTGGCTGTGTACGCTAATTGTCGCAAAAACATGATTTAAATGTTGGGCATACATTATGGGTGAATTGAAGCTAACACAGCAGTGCGATGCCAATACGAGATTTCGCTACCATGTTGAGCTCGATCTTCAAGTCCGCAAAGCCCTATTGATATAAAATTAAAAAAGCTCCTGCATAAAAAATTCGCTATCAGTATCTTTTTAATTTTTAAGTTCACAGACAGGTACTTTACAAGGCAATTCTCTCATAGAAAATTATATAACAGAAGAAGGCAAAGCTTTGAAAATATACGGGGTAGAGATTTCTGCTTGGATAATTATTATTGCCAACAAATTCGCTCGGCATTGATCTGCTTAAATGCCCAGAACTTCCCCATAATGATGGCGATTTTAATTTGGAGATTTAGGTTACATAATTACCTTCAAACGCCCAACTGAGCTTAGGGCATTGATCTTATGGGAAGCTCTATCATTCTATTCTCAACAGCAATGCTCTCCTCGGTAGACAGCATTACATATGCATTGTTATCAGCGGAAATCGATCAAGCGATAATTCCAGGAACTGTACACATGTAGAGCGTGTACGAAAGACCACTGCTTGCAGTTCTTGTAGCCCAGCGTATTGATGTTTGCTGTCCCTGCGCCGCCCCGGAGCCCACGATGTGCTCTGACATTTCAACGCATAAATGCCACGAGAAGAGCTTCTGGGGAATCGAGGCTCTGCTATGTAGCGGTGGCGCTGGTGAATGCAATAACTATCACCTGGCAGGTAGCCACACAGGTTATTTCGAATGCAACTACGTGGTAACGTTTGAGAGGCACTGTGAGCCGGAAATATTTCACTTAAATAAAAAATCTCTGGGCTTTACCCTACTCTGACCAGGCAGTGCTTTTCTACAAGGGGTTCTTTGTCCTATTGTAGTCCTGTGAGAAAAAATAACGATATTGCCAGATAGCCCTGTCTGGTTTAGATCTAGGGTTGAGTTTCAATAATCAACCAGCACAACTTGTAATTTAACACATCTTATGCGACTAACGAACATTTAATAATACACATTTCGGAAACGAACTCGACAACGACAACGTAATTTAATATCTACGTTAAAAGTGTCATAATGTGTCATAAAAATTAGGGCTGATTTGAAGCTTTTAACAAACCAACTGCCATCCATCGTTGTCATGCACCACCGATATCCAAATCTGGAGTACAACTTCCCTAGAGTTTTCCATCGTCGCTGCATTGAGGTGCCTTCGATTAACCCACTTCAAGAGAGATATTTCTAAGTCGATTAGCGTCAACTTGTCGAAACCTCAGTTTTCAGCGTTTGTTACAACAAGTCAAGCGCAATCGGTTAGCGGTTATCGCCTGACACTTAACCCGAAGTGGTAAATGAAGCGCTCAGAACTGAACATACGGCCAAGCGAGTTAGAATACGTTCTAAGCCCAAATCTCTACATATAATAGCAATATATGTTAGTTCAGCTTTCGTTACCAATAGCAATGATATTTCAAAAGGCACAAGGAAGAGACACATAACATATCAAGAAAAAAGGGAACCAAAGCAAGGTACGACTCCGGATATAAAAACTTGCGTGTCAAAAAAAAAGAGAATGAACACAATGGCTTGACACACACTGATGTACCGATATACTCTTGTACGAGTACAAACTTAACCTTCGATAGCATGACGTGATGTAAGCTATAAGTGTTTTGTAAGAGTACCACTCAAAGAGTAATATTATGTCATATACAATATAATGAAACATGTGTTCCCTATGGATTCACATTGGAAATTGTTTCGTTTAATAAAACCTGCGTAATAAATCTGTACTTATAACACTGAATAATGATACACAATCGCGCGTGAATTCTTGCCTTAAAAAACGAAGTCAACAATACAACCCCATGTTATATAAGTACCGCCTGGATTTTGCTTCACAGTCACAGATTTACGACTGTTGCAGGCCAACTATGGATGGTCTGTACGTAAATAAACTTGATTTATCTATACACCAAAATTGCATATCAATTAATCATTAACACGACGAACCAATGTTTCTCGACAACCTATAGCATCCTATTAAACAACACAAACACTCAACACTCGGAGGAATACAAGATTGACAAACCTGCTCAGCGGAGCTCCTGGGGGCCTCAAATACTTTTCTGGTCTAAGAGAACGCACGTTATAAGTAAAACGTCCCGAGTAATACACTAATATAACCAGAGACCGGCTACTGCATGGCACTCAACACTACCGGCCTCGTGCAACTAAGTGCAGGTGTGGCGGCGCTGCAGGGCAGTTGGAATACCATGCACACACACACACACACCTCACCTCTGTGTTATCTCTGTCTTATTCGTTCCTCCTGCTTATCGTGCGCACCATCATGAGAAGCAGTCATGACGACTACTGCATCTACACAGTACTGGCGAGTTCACCATGTACAATTCCTTGTTATTCCTCTACAATAGGGATTTTCAAAAGTGGACTATATCCACCCACCCCATCCCTAGCTTTCCAGACAATATACATAAGAGCTATGAAGGGTGGGTGAAACGAAAGGGATTTTACAGACAGTTAACCCTTTACCGGGTGAGTGACGATACATTATGTCCATAATGCTAATCCAGCGAAAATGTCACTTTTGCCACCTGGCCAGAGGTTAGTCAATGACAAAAATGTAGCAAAATATGCATAACACACGTGTCGGACGGCACACATTGACCTGAAGAAAATTCCCTGGCGTTTGTGAAGTAAATTTCAAGACGTTCTCTACTGCAAAGCATCTAACTCCAGAAAGAGATATCGCCGGCCACTTCCGAAATTTTGGAATGAAACTGAAGTCGTTTTACAGTGATTGATAACAAGACCAATATCTAAAAATAAAAAATAAAAATTGTGCCAAAACTGCTTTATAAAATAATTTAGAGTAGATAGAGGGAGGTATCAGCCTGCATTTTCCTTTGATGCCGCTGCATAAGCTGATCAGAATATTAATGCTAACTGGATTTTGTTTCACCAATTTAAAAAACTGTTGCTAACTATGGTCACTGCAGTACAAGTGACTGATATTTCATCCTGTAATATGCATTACGACAACCCATTTTATGACAAGGTACAGCTCGCACGGTACTTGCTGCCATGGTCACTTTCGAGCATATTGCGAGCGCAGCATACGCCGTAAAGTAGTCTTTAATAGTATAGTAAGCGGAATTATGCTTAATGTTTTGTGGCCTGCAGTAAACGAGCATGGTACTTGGGACATAAATGCAAATTTACAGTACCGGAAAAAGGGCCACTGAGAACTTATTGTCGGTCGTAACCTGAGCTATAATGTAGGCACAATATACGAGGGTAGCAATTTTGTTACGTAGATACTCATCCAGCATAGTGATGGTTCCTCAAGAGTTCTTTTGAGCGCTTTTCACGCGAAATATTAAAAACTATTACTAATGGCACGTTCGACTAGGTACTGAAATTAAACAGATGAAGCTTGGCTTGCACGATACTCTAAATAGAAACTTTCGCGTTGCCACTTTGAATTGCATTTCAATTAAGTGTTAAAAGCAACGCGGTTACGCTGAGACTGCTGGAAACTCCAATTCACGGAGCAAGGTTGAGTTTCTGGAAGTCTCAATGGTAACCGATCGAGGATCAATACCTGAAATTCAGCACGTCAATTAAAGCCAGCGCACCTGCCTAAAGATTCAAACAATTTAAGTCTTCAAGGCTTAATTTTGGAGTCCAACTGAACATGCTCTATACGAAACTTGCAGAAAACACACTGATTTTTTTTTTTAAAGTTCTAAATGGTTTAGATATGTTCACTGTTTAAAATAAAAATGTTAATTGTAAATTATGAAGTGTAATGCTTGTGTAGTGCAAGTACTTACGTTGCTCATCTTGCTTCAATTTTACCAGCATGTCGCCTGGATACAGCCATAAACTAATGATTTGACAATGAGCCTGCATTATCAGGCAATGAGATAAGAGTGTCTACATCGATAAGAGAGCTTCCCGATAACCATTAGAGGAGTATTCTCTGCAGCTACCACCATCATAAACATTGCATGCCCGTCTTTCGTGTGCATTTCCTGCTTTCAGAGAGTCATACCAACACAAACTCTATAGCATGATATAACATGCAAGCGAAATTTTTGTTTCGCTAATTTATTGAAATGGCACCTGACACTCTGTATCTTATAACGGAGACGGTGATTGCAGCGAACTTCTGGGAAGAAACGCTTGCAGAAAGTAATAAGAAGTGTAATTAAACTTCTTCTATAAGCGAGCTCTTCCATCGTGGGTAATATTTGCTAGCATGCCACACTTTTCATAGGTTACCCAGTACATATGATCAAGACAGAAAGTCTGATCGTGCAGAAGAAATGGCGCGTTCCATTAGGCGGCGAAATTACGCTTTAAAGCTTGGCTCGTCCGTATCTTCGAACTGGTGCCCTGCTACATACTGTTTATTTAAGGTTCAGTCGTTGCCTCTCAATCGATTAGATGTGAGACTGCCATGAACTTAGTCTCACTCCGTAAAATGAGGATTTCAGTTACCTCAATAAAAACTGGTCTGCTTCTAGCACATGCAACACGATTCACAGTGACGAAGCTAAAGTTCCTTTCTGCATTTCCGGACAAGTCAAGAGGGATTGGCTTAGCTTGACTTTGATGACCCAGTTGAACGTGTTCTTAATTTCTAAATACGTATACAGAAAACGCGACTTATTGATCAGAACTACTCTTTTGTAGTAAAACAGAAAGTCTGTTTACAGAGGTGACATAAGTTTTCGATCGATGTGGAAAATTTATTATCTGACTGTTGAGAGCGCGAAAAAACAAAGGTCTGGCATTTAGAACCGAATATTTATTGATCTGCATGGTATCCACAGACATTTTCATCAGTGAAAGTGTTAATGACCTCATGCTTTTTTTTTTGCACATAGTCGTAATGGCAGGCACTGATCTATAATACATAGACAGTATACTGCCAAGCAGTTCAAGCTAGGGAGGTGATACATTCAGTTTGCAAAAATAGCCACTGTCGCTATTGAGTAGTCAACTGGCATTATTCGTGACGAAATATCTCCTAATGTTGTAATGATGAGACGATTTCTCTATGAGAATAAGACCGTTGGCACAATCCTTGTATTGCGCATACCAACATAAAGCTAATTATAAAGTGGAACATTAGAGGCAACAGTGAAGTTTTCAACAAACAGAGCAGTGCCGGGGCAACACTATATCATCACACGCTCAACTTAAGAGCGGACGGTCAGCTTGCACATCATTTCGACTACACAATTAAAGTCGGTATCCGAGATGTCCCTGGAATGTCCTTCAGTCGAACGACGGGCAAGCTGAACGTCAGCTCATAGGTCGAGCGAGCAATATCAGAGCGTGCCTCCGACAAAAGACACGGTCGATTTTACAATGAATATAAATAGGTGCGGAAACAGTCCTCACACAGACACACTTGGTATCCCTGATCGATTACTTTATTCACACAATGGCAAGTCCCAGAAGGCACCTAAGACACGAAGCTGCAGTAGAACAAAAGACTGCTATAACTGCCTGAGACGTCGTTAGCATGTACGTGTGTGGTTGCCATGGCACTGCACACGAAATAGAACACAACAGCGGGCACTGCCGCACTCGCAGGCTGCATGAAACAAAGGTGGAATTTTTTGCTTGTGTGAACCTCCGGTCAGGTATGGTGAAACATACCCTTGGGTATGTACCGCTATTGAAACAACAGCGAGTAGTTTTAAGTAATGTTATTTAGCAGTTATAAGTAGTGACATTCAGCAGTCAGAAGTGACGATATCGAGCGGTTGTAAGATAACGATTTCAAATTGTTATAGCTAAAGATATTGAGTAGATGTATTGGTTTGTCGATGCGGCAACGCATCTGGAAAAACGGCATACTCTTGTCTGTGAGCGATGAGCAAGCGCTGTTAAGAACGGAACAACAGCACTAATAGAATTAATATATTCCCATTACTGCAAATAAGACACAGAGCCGATGATATTAGCACATTTCTTATGTGTGCATTGAAGAGATTCACAGCTACAATAAGTGAAGATAACGGGAAAAAATGAATTATAGCGAACAAGAATGGCAGAGTTCAAGTACGATTGCCAATTAGAAAATTCTATACGTTCATGTTGGAAATCAAGGACTTGTCTTAATTTACTATTTCCATTAACACAATTTATCTAATTTTTAGCACACTACTAATAGCACTCTTCCTAAGAGAAATAAAGCTTTACTTTGGGCGTTAGCGGGTCACAGTCAATGAAGTAATGATTAATTTTATTAAGAACAACACTCGTAGAGATTTGTGCATATTGTTCCAGCGGGCGTTCAGGGACTAATTACAATTGAAGGTATTCCATATTGCACAAACCAGGGCAAAAAGACCTAAACTATTTCTCATTTATTGTAGCCATTCGCTTTTTTATCTCTGTTGCATTATAATTTAGACCACGTAGTTTCAAATTGCTAAAAATAAAGTTCGTACATATAAATATAGTGATGTAGCATGCCAGGGATATAATTAGAATGCAGTTCTTAACATCTGAAATATACAACTCTTGATCCAAATTCAAAGAGAGTCCGACAAGAATAAAGCTGCACAATTCAGTAACGTTCCGAAAATAGTTAGAGAAAAAAATCCAACTTCGTCTTTATTTTCGCTGCGCTATACCAATGCCGCAAGCCATCAGAAAGTTGTTATGCATTTAGTTCAATAGCCCTTTAGCTCTTTGCTGATAACACATCCTCGATAATGTCTACACAATCAGCAGTCCTGAGACACGGGTTACCCAAGCATGCAGCAACTTTTAAGTCTAGGTATTTTATACTGGATACGATGTGTAGTTACTTGAATGCTGTTGGAATATCAGCTATGTGACATCAAGTCTATTCACGTCCGTCTTAAATTTCAAGTTTTGTAAGAACGGCACTCTATGAAACTGTATCAAATGATTCCCATGGACGTTATAAAGAGTCCACTGTTTCAGTGACGTACGGGAGATGATTCTAAAAGACAGCCATCTGTTATTCGAGTACATGACCAAGACACAGGGCCTAGCTGTGTACTTCACTATGCCTAGCTATAGCAGGATTGCAAATCGAAACTATCAAAATCATTGCTCGGGTCGAAACGAAGCCGACTACTTTAGCTTAACTTATTATAAAAACAAAGTGAGACGAAAAGCAGAGTTGACATTAATAAAGCAGTCTGAAAGCGCTGCATTTATGCATTTTCGGAATTGTATGAGAATGGAGTAGGTCTCCGAGCGTTTTCAAATTACGATAACGATTTTAACTATCA
Organism: Parhyale hawaiensis; assembly: GCA_001587735.2. Taxonomy (NCBI): domain Eukaryota; kingdom Metazoa; phylum Arthropoda; class Malacostraca; order Amphipoda; family Hyalidae; genus Parhyale; species Parhyale hawaiensis. Next base: position 23,203,183 of record LQNS02015105.1, read on the forward strand.
TTGCCTTGGATTTAGTAATCCAATTGCGAAAACAAGCAAAACAACCTATTCAAAAATTAAATCCTGTGCTGGTTTGTTGAATTTTCGCGCGTCCCACTTACTACATTGTCTTGCTGTCACATGCTGCATAGAACACAGGGGAAATATTCATATTCAGCTATACTGCGGCACACCTCAGCAGATATCCGTTACAGAGGAACCTAGCTCCACCGAGACATCGGTTAGGTCACTGAACTTCCCACAATTCGATATTACTTCTGTTGACTTGGGAAAGCATTTTAGTTGACCGAACGCATTGAATTTCGCTACCACGATCGAGGATCTCGTTGCAAGTTCGCCACCCTCTCTGTGCTCAATTTCCTTTGCAACAACAGCAGAAAAGTAACCTCAGCTTAAAGATATAACATGAATAACTGCATTATAAATCAAGGGATATATTGGCGTGATCAACTTACGGGCGACCGGAGTATATACACAATGGTAGCTCGTGCCACGACTCTTACATGCCGACTGAGCCAGGGGCGGCGACCCCCTCGCTGTACCTTGCATGATTGTTCGGCCCTGGCGACAGGTAGGCAGGGGAGTCACGGAGCTGCGTGCCGTCAAGCACAAAGAAGAAACCTTCCTGAAAGCAAAGTCAAGCATGGGATAGATTTGTGACAAATTCTCTGTGCTGCTAAATGAAACAAACAGTAACGTGGTAAACTAAAAATGAGGCAAATTGTAGCAGTGTAAACTGAGATAAATAGCAGTGTATAAACATGAAGCAAAGGTTGGCGTAATAAACAGAATTAATGAGTCGGATAGTAGCATACCTAGATAAAATGAGGAAAAACGTAGAGCAAGACAAAATGAGACCAAGAACAGTTAATAAACTGGAAAAGAACCAAGCAAAGACACGTTATAATATCTTAATGAAACGACAAGCCTCTCATGCAAGGAAATTAGTCAAAAGTAGATTATTATTTTACATTGTGACAAATAGTTGCTTAGCACAGTAATATGACGCAATAATACATTGTTCAATGAAAATAAATCAAACTATGAATAACTAAATGAAAATAAGATTGATAAAATTTCTTTTTTCATGGGACTGAAACAGAGATTAAAAATAAAAGAGTGAAAACATTAGTTTATGCAGCTAAAATGGGAAACAAGTAGAATCTCATCAAAGTAAATAATAAAATTTACGGAAATTAACATACAACAGATGTAGCTACGTAAATAAGATAGATCATCGATCTAGCGAACACTTCCTAAGACAACGATATCAGTTATAGATGGTTTAAATTTGTTGTATGTTCTGGATTTCATAAGCAAACACATCATGACAAGTAAAAGCATCGACTTTAGATTTCTTTTGATAGTAGCATTCGAAAATTTATCTCTGGTGCTCAAGTATTGAAACTTATTCAATGTAGTTAAGAAAAAATGTTCATGGCTTCGCTATTGCAAAATAAGTCAATAAACACTGTGTGTTCGTGATGGATCCTAAACAAAATGTATTAAAAATATATAGTTTCTGGATATACTACCGTTAACGAAGGGATCAATGACGAGATTGCTTACGTTTATGTACTTTCTGATATATTCGAAAAAGAAAATTTAGCGCATTAATAGAGGTTCCTCAGGCAAGTGTCCAGATTCCCAATGATGGCGAAAAAATCGCTGGCCGCGTATGATAGAAAATAGGTAAGGTAACAGCATGCATTCTACTTAATTAATGTAGGAAAAAGAAATTTGATATCGAAAATGAGGTTAAGGGACGTGCGAAGTAAGGTGTAATTCGTTGCATAAGTTGCACTGTGCGGTTGCTGTTGCCAGGCTGTAGCACTGCAGCGTCTGGCTAACGCCTGGTTACGAGCGCAGAGCTAGAGAAAGATACAGAGTATTTCTTAGACTGCACTTATCTTAGCTGCAATCAGTGAAATAATTCAGCAGTTTGTTGTATTTCAGTTAAATAAATATATTCCTACATAAAATTTTCTTATTGGGGTAGAAATATTAGATTCGATGTATTTCAGCAATTATACATAAACTTGTTAATGAATACGAGAAAGATTGGTTTTCTGTACTTGAACGATGAGATGCGTGCGTACATGAATGCGAGCAATTGGGCTGTAAATCTGACAAAAACTACAGATAAACCTGCGTTATTTTGGGGAGGGGGCTGTCACGCCACTGGTATGTTTTAAATGTGTATGACGACGTTGTACCTCTTACCAGAATATTATTATCACCCGCGAACGAAGTGGAAGAGGTGATAATATTTTCGTCGAAGATCTAAGTATATATATTTGTAAATATATATATAGATATATATTCGTCTGTCCACCCAAAAAGGGGTCAAAGGAATTGAGCGATGTTCATAATTATTTTTTAGGGAGTTTAGTAGGCTGACCTAGATGTGACCCATGGAAAAAACTAGGGCTAGCTGGCCATTATAAATGACGGCGTTGAATTTGCCTCCACCGCGGCAGATCGTCTTACGCCAAGAGGCGTTGTATTTTTCCTGTTATTATTAAAAGTGCTCATGCTACGGGGGGGGGTTGCCCTAACTTTGTTGGATACAGTATCCATTGGAGAAACTAGGATTTGCTGGGCATTAAAAATAACTTCGCTGAATTCCCCCCCACCGCTGGTAATGGTTTAACGCCACGAGGCGTTCTAGTTTTAATATCGTTTGGAAATTGTAGGTGGTCTTAATAATATTTTTAATTCCTGACATATGTCACCTATTTTGACATACTTTCTAAGTTTGGAGGCTTCTCAACTAATACCAGCAACAATTTATGCCACTACAGACGCACGTTAACATGAAATACCAGACAAAAAATTAAACAATCTAGATGACAGATCACGAGAGTAAGTACGTTAAAGGGGTTGCGTATAATTTTGCCTTGTGTATATCACACGAATATCATCGATAGCCGCTAGCAGCACGCGGTACAAAACGATATAACTATCAATCACATTCATTTTCTTCACTAAATTTTGAGCATATTCACGTTCTTATCGTGGATGCTTCTGAGGCACTTTCATTTATTTGTGTCATTATTACTGGTATTACCGCTAGTTTATAAATTGATTCATTGGAGGCTACAGCACTGAGTTCATATATTTGAACAGTAAGAGAGACTTTATGCGCTTGCCACCATAAAAAGTAGAATTTCGCTCGGCTCACATCAGCAATTTCTCGACTGTGCAGCCTCTGTTACCGGACGTTGCTAGTTGGCTGCACAAGCTTGTTGATTTTTAATCAATATAAGCCAAGTACGAAGTCAGATCGATGGTGTTGAAAAAGAAATACCATAAGTAATACACTCAGTTGATGCGTTAGCTAAAACGTGCGCTTTGAGTTCGCTAATTTCAATGGTAAATGCTTCTAACTGAAACGTGCATTGCAATGAAAAGTCTAATGCACTTCTTCCATTTATTTGAAGAGCGACAATCCATAACGCACCAGATGCAATTTTCTGCAGTTAGTGAAATTAGTAAAATAGATACATTCACTATACTGTACGAATAACGTAAGCAACTCGTAGTATAGTAACTCCAAGGCATGACTTTTATATACTTTTTCTGCAGTATAAAACACCGCTCGGTCTTGTTTATGAATGGTGCGAATCCTTCAAAAATTCGCATGTCTAACTAGCCGAAACCTCTAGAAATTTCACAGAACAAAAGCATTGTTCTTCAATATTACAGGCCTTGGAATCATGCATACCAAGTGTAAAAATATATATATCAGACAGCAAATTTTCTGCCTACAAACTATAAGCGGAAGTAGCTTAAAAAATCTAAATTTGACACTCCAGTTCTTCCCTCCCAAGGCTGAATCTTCCCCTATCTAATGCTGAAAGCAAAGCTGTCGTATCGTAATGGTAAAGTCAATTTGAACTGCATCTTGTTCTGGGGAAACCCACCCGCACGCACTGGTTCGTACTGCAGATATAGGCCAACTGGAGCCAGAGCAGTAACTACGACTGCATTCTATCACGGGTCGTTAAGAACTATGGCGCCTTAGTGGAAGGTTCAACGACCCGCGCCCCCTACCCTCCCAATCCTGGGGAGAAGTGCCTCTACGTAGCTGTGCATACCAAGCAAGTTTACTGACTCAGCACGCCGAGTGCCACACGGACCGCTTGGCTGGCTCGTCGCTCAATCTCGGCGCCAGTCAAGCACGCGTACCTGCTATGCTGCAGCACTAACGAAGAAACGAATGCAGGAAGGAACGTAAGGAGAAACAATCAGAATTATTAAATAGACTAGAGTACAAGTGCCTTCAAAAATTGAAGGCGTGAAATTTATAGCAACACTTCTTCATTGAGCATACTTTCGTTACCAACATGTGCATGGAGGATCCACGCCACTCATACACAGATGAATGTTTTCTGGTTCAGTTCAGCTGTTCAGCACAGTTCCTAATTCCTTCCCTTAAGCAATATAAATGAGTTTTTCTTATCAAACACTCAGAATTACTGAATTGCAATTTCATTTGCGTATTTTATGTACACACTACTACAAGTTCAGTAGATCAAAAGTTTTACATTAAAGAGAGAAGGTATTTCATTAAAAGAGGAAGCACGTGAAAAAAACCTGCTGCGTCTACTGCCGTGACGTATAGCTTCCCCTTTGCCTCGTTGATAATCTAATCACTTTGTGCCTCTTGAACTAAGAACAAATGAAGTATTGATTTGGGAAAAAGTAAAAATAAGAATCCATGAGAGCGCGAAGAGAAGCTTTAGATATTTTCATTGCTCGGATTTTAGCGATGGCGTAGCAAGAAATGAATTCACTTTTAAGAATAAAAATTCTCACTTCCGCCATCTTCTGGAATCTTGTGTAATTTTTCTTGTCGGTATCCATTAGAGCTCAACAGAATCGCCAAATTATCCAATCTGGCTTATATTTCGCTCATCTAATTTACTAAGGCAGTGACACGAACGTTACAACAACGTAATAATATAGACATATAAATATATAATAATAATAATAAAAATAATCCCATTTATTTCTCATCTGGAGACTGCGTCCAACAAGGTTAGGACACAGTATCCTGAGGTTTTCATGCTTAGTACTAACATGGGAATAATACTAAAAAGTAACATAAGAGACAATTGGTATTAAATTAGTAGTGAATTTACTAGAACAAGGCTCGCATCTTAATAAGGAGATAATACTGACACTATTTTTCGTTAAGAGGGGCGCTGGTTACACAGAAGTGATGTGAATTTTTTCTTTTTTTAGATTATGATATACAGTATGCAGCCTAAAGTGAGCTAGGGCGAGTAGTTGCGGATTAAAAATGTTACGTTTACAGGGATTAACAAAAAAAAAAAAAAAGAAGAAAGAAGATGTATGATGAACGATGATGCATTACTATATTATTTTGATTCTAAGGGTAATGGAATACAATAGTTAATAGAAATATACGACTTTGAGGGGATTGAAAGTACCAGCATTACCCGCCGATCGAGTGCAGCTTCGATGCTCAAGATCTAGCAGGGCAGTGACCAGATTATACACGCAAGGGGAAAAGTGAAAGCCGAGACATGCGACGCTGGTTAGTTACATAGAGCTACCATCGACCATCCTGCAACCTGGACAATGAACACCACGACTTTGGGCTTATAATTGTTCATTAACCCTATCTGTACCAGTTTGTGTTACCTCGCTACAAAGTTTTTTTTTATCGCAGATATACAACCGGGCAAAGAACCCTCGTAGCAAAGTAACACAAGATGGTTAAAATCGGGATGAACCCATGTTTTACGGAATCGGTTGTTACAAAATTAATCCTACAGTATCATAGAAAATACTCGTTTCTCGTCATTATGATTCGTCTCTGCCTCCACTTTAGTACATATACAAAACTTGCTTGTAATTTTAGTCTGGTCGATAATTGTTCCGGGAGTTTTTTAAAGAAACTCACAAACTGCATTTAATGATTAAATATAGGCAGTCTGATCCGTAAGCAATGACGGTTAATGATGAAGTAAAAAGAGAAGAAACTCGATCTCTGCAACAATCTGCAGTATAGTTAGAATGTAAAGCTCGTCAAGATCTGAAGTAATCAGGCCACACTCTATCACAGGAGAATTTAGTGTTTATGAGGGCAATCGAAAGTTCGTCTAGATCTAGCACATTTATGCCACAATACGATTAGGCTCACCACTCTCGATGACTCAGCCGAACCTTGTCCAGTTCGGTACCCATTAATGAATTACTTACCCACAAAAAATATCACTGTATGTACCATTACGATGGAAAAATATTAATTTCTTCTCGATGGAAATTCAAGAAACCAACTGAACTCACGGCCTGTTTGTAGAAATCGGGAGGGCTAAACCAAAACTTCTTCACCGATGTAAGTGCAGCACATATCTTTATTTGAAATAATTATGATAGGGATTCAATAGATAGTGTACCCACACTTGAACTTTCTGCTGTCTGCTGAACAACTAGCAACAAATAACAGGTATCTATTAAGCACGAATTGAATAGTCACCAGATTACTGGAAAAAGAGCTCTAGTTGTCTTTTGTTACTCAGCAAAATGAAAATGATGTCTGTCTACAGTGATAAAGATCTTGCGAGCACATTTTGATGGGAGCAAACTGCGAAGCACATATTAACTGTTCACATTAATTTGTAAACATGCAATAATTGCAGCCTTCATGCTGCACGCCCTTCCTTACTTAAGGACCGTTCACATATCAGTCGTTTGAATGTGTTCGCTTAGCAGCCTTATATAGCTGCTAATCGACGGAATGTGTCATTGTGCTTGCGCAAACACAATCATGTATCTACTCAAAGACTGGCTATAGCGTGATATGGCTGGAGGAATTAATTGTTCCTCCTGTAAAATTTCTGCTATCGCTTTAAAGCTGCGGTATCTATACCTAAATAGCGGAAAAATGAAAAACACTATAAAATATGTGCTATATATGAGAGAATGCGATTGGAACAAAAGATAGTATGTAAGTAATTTCATTCATGTGGCATTTAATTGAAATCGAGTAATAACAAATACGTTTAGTTAATAACGCACGTGACGGGTAAAAAGAGCGGCGGTATCGTTGATATTCTCACGCTGACTTTTATGTATGGAATAGGAGGGAGGGAAAAAGAGGAAGACAGCACGTGCCCTGAAAAAAAATGGGCAGCCCTATATTTCCCCCCCGAAAAAGACAGATTTAGAATTCGGAGATTCCGTCATATCATTCAGAACTCATGTAAGCGCTCTTACTAATTTTACACAGTTATTGATTGCATAAGATAAAAATCTCCTCCATACCTGTATTTATAGAAATTATGGTAAAGTTTAATACTTTCTTTGTACTGTATTGTGCACTAATAAATTATGGAGATCAAACCCAAAGTAATCCAATAAACTATGTAGGCACCACATTTATGTTCTAGAAATTGAAATTATTAATATTTAATCACATTTATATTTTAAAAAGTAATAAAAACATAAATTTATCACGAATAAATTGGATGTATTGCATTGTTAGCGCACCAATCAAGCTAGTGAGGAATTTCCACCCCATATGTGCTCCTCTTCCCCAAAAGTAATAATCTGGCCCCAATTGCTTTTACTCGTTGCGTTAAGTGGTATGGCTGGGATAGTATTGCACGAGGAATGTGCAATGTGAAATTGTTGACCTAGCCATCCTAGACCGGCTAGGAGACCACAACATGATTGAATTTACGCTCAAAACTGGCAATGGATTCACCGCTAATGCGAGTCATCTCAAGCTGCCAGACTATCGACGAG